>JAJTUV010000156.1:0-575000 GCA_021653895.1 Mastomys natalensis
CATTTTTATTACCGGGGTGGTTGTGTATGCCTTAATCCCTCACTTGGGGGCAGAGGCAGGGGGATTTCTAAGTTCCAGGACAGCCCGGGCTACACAGAGAAAAACCCCGTCTCGAAAAAAAAAAAAAAATTTTTTTTTTATTATTTCCTCTGTGGTGGTGTATGCTGCCTCTTTACAAGCAGGCAGAAGATAATAATGAAAAGAGTTGATTCTCTCTCCTACATTGTGGGCCTGGAGATTAGACTTAGATCATCAGGGTTGGTGACAAATACCCTAACCTGCTGTGCCATCCCCAGATCCTGCTCTTAATATTTTAAAAGGAAGTAGTTTTCATCTTTTTTACTTAAGTTTATCATATGTTCCATGAAAACTATTAACAAGTTTCTGATTATTTTGTTGGGTGATTTTAGTCAAGTTTGGGAAGCATGCCACAAAGTTTAATTTCTTCATTCATAACCTTGCTCAGCTACGTTTTTCTGGCCTTCCTTCTAATGATGAGCCCATCCTTTCATTCTCACCAAAACATACTCCTTTAGACAAGACGGCCGGATCAAGGAAGTCTCTTTTTTCACATATCATAAGAAATACAACCCATAAACACTATTAAGTTTGTTCAGTATGTAGATGATCATGTATAAGGTTTCTGTTGTCCTTTGCTCATTTTTCAGAGTGCTTGAATTTTCTAAACATTGGTTTTCTTTGTGCTTGTGTGTCCATGAATGGTCCAAAAATAAGTAAATGTACTTAAACAATATGACTGTGATTTTTTTTGTTTGTTAAGTTTACTTAAAAATCACAAGGGCCAAAATACTTCTTTTGGTGTCAAAGTTTTCTTATTTCAAAGGTAAATCTTGCTTGCTATAATAGATTTAACAGTACAGTTCAAAAAGCCTTAAGCTCCCAACTGGCTTTGTTAGCACGCCTTAATCCCAGTACTCAGGAGACAAAAGGGCAAGCACATACGTGCTTGAGGCTAGCCCGATCTACATACCTAGTTCCTGGACGCCAGGGTGCTTAGAGAGAGCTTGTCTCAAATAAATAAACCAACTAAGTGAACAAAAGTATCTGAAGCTCTCATTCTACTTTTCAATACAGTATTTTCCTATTTTTTTTTTTATCAAACCCAAGGCTTGATTACATATTATGGTTACATAGCATTCATTAAATATACACACAAAGCTTGTTTTTTATTTTTGTTTTTCTGTAACTGGGTCTTATATATAGACTGGTTGTCATGGAACTCTGCATAGACCAGACTAGCCTTAAACTCAGAGAGAATCACATATGTCTAACTCCCAAATGCACAAATACAGGTTTGTATTGTTTTTTTCCCCCAGTCTTTTAGGCTATTATTTTTTACCCTTTGCAGGTTTTTCTCCCCCTTTTATTTCATGCAGTCAATCCCAGTTTTTCAGGAATGGTAGCCGAAAGCTGTACCATGAGCTGCACCCCTCTCCTTCATCTAATATTTTGTTAGATAATTTTTTTTTTTCTTTTCTTTTTTGTTTTTGTTTTTGTTTTTTTGTTTTTTTTTTTTTTTGAGACAGGGGTTTTTGTGTAGCTCTGGCCATTCTGGAACTCACTCTGTAGACCAGGCTGGGCCCCGAACTCAGAAATCGCCTGCCTCTGCCTCTGCCTCTCTGGGCCCCTCTGCCCCTCTCCCCTCTGCCCTCTCTGCCTCTCTGCCTCTCTGCCCTCTGCCTCTCTGCCTCTCTGCCTCTCTGCCTCCTCTCTGCCTCTCTCTCTGCCCTCTCTCTCTGCCTCTCTCTCTGCCTCTCTGCCTCTCTCTCTGCCTCTCTCTCTGCTCTCTGCCCCTCTCTCTTTCCTCTCTCTCTGCCTCTCTCTCTGCCTCTCTCTCTGCCTCTCTGCCCCTCTGCCTTTTCTGCTCTCTGCCCCCTCTCCTCCCCTCCTCTGCCTCTGCCCCTGCCTCTGCCTGTGCTGGGATTAAAGGCGTGCCCCAACCCCTGCCCCCGGTTTGATAATTTTTTCTATAGATATATTTTTTATATATATATTATATATTTCTATATATTGTGTGGATGAGTAGTTTTTAGAAAACCATTTCACTTTTAACCATTCTACTGAGGTTAATTACCATTGAAATTTTTTAATGGTCCTTTTTAAGTATACTAAGTTTTTGCACATATAGCCTCTCATTTTTCTATGAATGCCTGACTCATCTTACACATATTCAAAGTATTGTAACTTTTGAGTATTAATATATCCAGTAAAATGTTCCCCCAAAATCCTACCCCAATATTTTTTTTCCTTTTTTTCTTTTTTACTTCCTTATTTCTTTTTTGTTTTGTTTTGTTTTTTTGTTTTTTGAGACAGGGTTTTCTCTGTGTAGTTACTTCCTTTTTTCTTAAATCCTAAATATTTGCTGTTTTGGAAATGCACTAATTTTTAATTTTGAGAGATAAAATTATATTTAAATATGAAAACAAGTGTTGACCTTCAAAATTTTTTTTAATCTTCAGAAGCTAGTTTCAGTCTCAAAAATGCAGTGGAAGTGTACTGTAAATACAATGAAAATCTATTCACTAGTGTCTTAATAGTGGGACATATATTTCCAAAGGTTAAAAGCAATGCATGGGCCCGGCAGTGGTGGCGATGCCTTTTTAAACCTAGCACTTGGGAGGCAGAGGCCAGGCAGATTTCTGAGTCGAGGCCCGCCTGGTCTACAGAGTGAAATTTCCCCGGACAGCCAAGGGTATACAGAGAAACCCTGTCTCAAAAAAAAACAAAACAAAACAAAAAACCCCCATGCACTATAAATTTTTATATCAGGAAAAGTATAATGGGAATGTGCCCGTCGTGTGATTTTCTTTTCAGATTTATGTGGTTTGAATTCTGAGAGAAGGGCACCTTGAACCATCGTTTGTATTCCGGACATTTTTATGATTTTTAGGAATTCCCCAATAAGCTCAGTATTATTTTTTCCACTTTGGAAGTTACCTGGTATGTTCCTACCCTTGCAAAATTCCAACTTATTTTTATATGTAGGAATAATTTATTTTTTTCGTGTAGGTGAGAAAATGTTTAGCATTTAGTTCCATTTAAAATAATAAGTATCTATACAGACTGAGGGTAAAATAAAGACTAGAAATTTTTTGTTGAGTGGGGCATGTGACTAAAAACCCTTTAAAATAAAACCCAGTAACGCCCTGTACACAGAAAGCAGGGGAAGAGACACTAAAGTGGTTTTTTTTTTTGGGTTTTTGCTTTAAATTGTGTAAAGTGTCTGGTCGTGTGTGTTTGCCATGTTTGTGGGCCCGCAGAGCATTGGAAACCCTGGAGCTGGAGTTTAAAGTAGCCATTGTGAGTTGACCATTGTGGGGGCTGGACACTGAAAAATCAGGTTTTCTTCAAGAGCAATACAAGTTCTTCACTGCGAGCCATCTTTCCCTTTTTTTTTTTTTTTTTTAAAAATTATTTATTTATTCCCTATTAGTACACTGTCACTATCTTCAACACATGAGAAAAGGGCCCTCCCAAAATTTCCATTACAGATGGTTGCGAGCCACCCTGTGGGTTTCTGGGAATTGAAAATCAGGTCCTCTGGAAGAGCAGTCAGTGCTCTTAGGGTTTCTGAGCCCTCTCCCCCGGCCCCGTGAGCCATCTTTTCTTGACCCTAGCTAAGCTTTTTTTCGACTCCTTTTGTAAAACCTTAGATTTAAATGTTGCCCTTTTCACCAGTAAATTTTCCTTTGCCACATTCTTCTCATACAAGATTTCAAAAACCAAAGGGTCAAAATGGGTATCAAAGTATGTTATTGCTGGGGGTGAAAACTCTATGAGTTCAAGGATACCCGGGATATTAGTGAGACCTTGTCTCAAAAGGGTATATAAATTTGGCTTAGGTGAGAGTGGTTGCACACCCTTTAACCCAAGGACTGGGGAGGCAGAGAAGCAGACTGATCTCTGAAAATTTGAGGCCAGCTTGGTTGAAGGAGAGAGTTTTTCCCGGGGAAGCCCTGTCTTGAAAAAATACATACAAACATGCGTGTTTTGTACACAGGGATGAATACACGGAATGCTACCACACGCATAATATGTATGTTACTGTCTACACTCATTTTTCAGAGTTGAGATATGGTTTTGGCACCGATTTTTGGGGCCGTGTCAATGTTTGGGGTATCTTTCTCTTTTATGATTATTGAGTAGTGATTGATTTAGGGAAAAAAGATTTGGGTAATATTTTTGAATGATTGATTTAGAAAAAAAGATTGGGTAAATATTGTAAAGTTAAAGCTAAGAAAACCCAAAAAACAGGAAATTAATAACAAAACAAAACTAGTAACACATTCTTTCCCTTCCCCTGCTCCCTTCCCCAGGGATTGTTGAGGTAAGGGTCTCATGGGAGTCAAGGTTGCTGAAACTTACTATATACTGAGACTGGCCTCTATCTCCTGATCTACCTGTCTCTAACTCCCCAAATGGTCCTGGGGTTACAGGCATGTGCCACCATGCCCACTAACACATGCAAACTTGATGCCCCGACTTAATAAAGAAAATGAGTATTTAAAAGTAGCTTAAACCCCAGTCCTTTGAATGATACGGGAAAAAACAAACAAAGTAATTTCCCGTCGGGCAGGGTGGGCACACCTTTAATCCCAGCACTTGGGAGGGAGGTGGATTTCTGAGTTCAGGCAGCCTGGTCTACGAGTGATTCCAGGGCAGCTAGAGCTACCCAGAGAAACCCCGTTCTTAAAAAACCTAAAAAAAAAAAAAAACAAAACAAACCAAAAACCAAAGTATATTTCTAAAGTAAAACTGTTCTGAGTAACAAATGCTTTCCCGATGAAAAAATTTAAATCCTGATTGTTTTGTTTTTCTTTTGTAGCTTTCCCAATAAATGGTTCTTGGAAGAAACCATATAAAGGAATGTAGCACCAAGAGGAAAAAATTTAATTAAACAGTTATTTACAGAGTTTGATGAATGCATCAATAGATGTAGCAGAGGGTGACCCTCCAACTAAGAAGTAAAATATTTAAAATAGTCTACTTTTTGTTATGTAATAGTTAACTAATGGGCCTTTTTTTTCTTCAATCTTAGTGTGACCTTGTTTGTTTTTTTTTTTTCCACCCCCCTTTCTTCGTGAGGGGAAAGTGAAGGAATAGCAGGTCTTTCAGGTGAGCTTTTTCCTCCTGATTGTAATTTCTTGAGTTTTATGATGGGGGGGAGGTAATGTGTGTAAGTGCAAAGTGTGTGGAGGGCAGAAATCAGCTTTGGGTGACATCTTCAGTGTCTACCTTGGATTTTTTTTTTTTTTTTTTTTAAAAATTTTATGTGCATGAGTATTTTTCCTGAATTGTATATATGTATAAACATATACATGGGCAGAGGTCCCAAAAATGCAGAGGCATCTCCGGGAACTACAATTATGGTGGTTTTTAAGCCAATTTTGGGAGTGCTGGAATAGAAAACCCGGGTTTCTGTAAGAGCAACAAAACTTTTCTGTCTCTGTTTGTCTATCCCCCTTTCCCTCTTTTACCCCCGGAAAATCTTTTTAAGCCCGTCTATTTCTGGAAAAAAAATTAGCATCCTCCTAATAATTATATCGATTACCAAAAAAAAAGTACAAATTAGTGGCATATGAGATTTACTTTTCCTATCGCTTCCTTCTCACCCCTGCCCTTATGCAGCAGTTCTTTTGCTGAGTGTGAGCAATTTCAGGCACATGAGATAAAGAGGAAATTTTTTCTGCTTTCAGGTGCAGGTCCCTTCAGCCCTACTGTAGGCACAAATAGGAGGAGCAGTGAAGTTATCTGTTTCTTACCGAAATGGCAAACCCCCTCATCATGGTGATGCAACAAAGATCTCGTGAGTGGGGCAAATGAGGGCTGAAAAGTAAAATTTTTACCTCCGGTAGGAAACACTACGTTAAGAGACTGCCTTTCTTTATAGGGGACTGAAGATGGGGCTGACCCAAATCCATATGTCAAACATACCCGCTTCCAAACTAACAAAACATCAAAACGAAACCAAAATTTTTTCCCGTAAAACAGGAACCCAACATTCAATGAAAAGGTAAGCTAAGCTTTTTTCTAAAAACTTTCCAGAGTTTGTTTTGAGATTTCAGTGCTTCATTTCTGTAAGGTTTACTATTTTGATGTTAGTGTTTTGCTGCTGTTTTATGTAATGTAATGGAAAGTGTTCGTGGAATCCACAGAGGCCAGAAAGAGGTGCTGGTTTTTTTCTGGACTGGGTTAGAGGCAGATGAGAATTGGGCCAGGTCCCCCCTTAAGAGCAGCCTGTTTCTGTTAACTATTTTAGCTGTCTCTCTGGCCCTTCCTTAAATGTGTTTCTCTTATTTAAAGTTCTTAAAAAAAAAAAAAAAAAAAAAAATGGGGTGAACTGAATATGAATAGCATTGAGTATAACTGTTACTGGATACTCTGGCCAACTAGCGGATTCCCGTATTAAACTAGTTAAAACCTCTAAAATTCCCCCATTTTTGCTCCCTTAACTATTTTTTAGGTAGACATATTATTTATGTACCTTAGCAATTTTAACCACCCAAAAAAAAAAAAAAGTCTGGATTGAATACAACTTGGATTTTTTTCAAAATTTTTAGCCAAACAAAGGACTAAAGAAATGGTTCAGCACCCCTTTCAAGCACTTACTCTTTCAGAGGCCTGAGTTCAGTCCCCCCAGGATCTACATCAGGGGGCTTAAAACTGCCTTTGACTCCAGTTTTAGAGGATCTGATACCATCTTCTGGCTTCCCCTCTTCTGGCTTCCTCAGGCACTTACACATGTTTTTAAAAGACATATACATAATTTTTTAAAAAATTTAATGAATAAAAAATTTTAAGAGGAAAAAAGCCAGATTTGGGGGTAAATTCCTGTACCAAAGCTCTTTAAAGGGTTAAGCAGGAAAATTTTTAATGTGAAATGTAGGTCGTCAGCCTGGGCTATCTAAAATAGAAGACCTTGTCTGTGTCCTCTCCCCCCCAAACCCCTCCCCCCTGGCCCCCTCCTCATTCCACTCACAAACACCCACTATATAGGGATCATTTCCCCCTTTAAATGTACAGTAGTGTTTACCCCCAAAAAACTCCTGTAAAAAAGGGATGGGTTTTTTTTTGTGGATTTCCATTTGTTAACCCCCTAGTTGATGTTACACTGTCAAGACGTGAAATGTAAGAGTGTCCGTGTGGTTGTTTTCGTCAGAAAAATAAGAAAGGGCTAGATTAAAGAAATGTTTCTCAGGAAATTACTGTGAAGCTCTGGGGGAAAAGTAAAAAATTTGAGTGTTGTGAGAAGATTTGAAAATAGCATTTGCTTTGAGCACTGCAGGTCTGCTGCAAACTATACTCTCACTGTGGGTTTGTATTTTCCTTGTGACTAAGAATTTAAACCACTTCCTGCTATATAGCATTTAAAGAACAAAAGAAAACAATGAAATTTTTAATTGTTTTTGCAAAAAATTTTAAAATTATATTAACCAACTTGCTTTCCTTTCATCCTCTTTTCTTTCTTTCCCCGATTAGATCACCTTAAGGTAAACACCAGGTCATCTTTTTTCCCTTCCCCAACACTTCCATCTGACCGAAACCCTGTCTGAAAGTTTGGGGATTGTTTTGTTTTTTGACTATGATTGACCCCCGCTTTAATTTAGTCTCTGCATTAAAACACTGACAGGACTGATAGTTCAATCCAAGACTCCAGAAGTTAAAAACATGTTTCTGATGCACGAGACAAGCCCCGCTGCTGTAGTTAGGGCCATTCATTTGGGTCACTCTTTGCTGATGTCTTACATTTTGTTGAAAAGATTCCAAGAAAACCAAACCTTATCCTTTTTTTTCCCCCTTCTAGCTTGTATATAGTGGATACAGCAAAGAAACCTGAGGTCAGAGAGAACTTCAACTGAGTGTACTCAGTTCAGAATCTCTGCGGGAAAATTTCTTCTTGGGTGGAATAACCCTGCCACTGAAAGATTTCAACTTGAGCAAAGAGACAGTTAAGTGGTATCAGCTGACTGCAGCAACATACCTATAAACCTCCAACTTTGAGCTTTGGGAAGCAAGGAGTAATAAATTATGCACATGTGTGTGCTCGTGTGTATACACATACTTGGGAACTGTGTATAATTTCATACTTGGGCAGAAATTAAAAAACTTAACCCTGATGGACCAACTGTCAGTCCACATAATAACTTTTATATATTTTGGGAAGCCATTGCTGTCTCAAAAGTCATTTTGTTGAATGCTACCAATCCCATATTTAATACATACTAAGTCCTGAAAAAGATTTTGACACAATACTGTGTCATTTCGGGGCCCCCTTGTACTCCCTACACAGAAAACAGCAAATTGTTTGTTATGCACCTCACAGCCTTTACCACTGTGTATGTTCACAGACACCAAAGGAATGATGCAGCTGCTACTCAACAGGCTGAAAAGCAAAGCAAAATAGTGGTCAGAATGCGAAGAACTACTAAGTAGTTTTATAGAAGTAGAAAAAATACAGTTTTTTTTTCATTGTAAAGCCTTTCCAGAGTAAGTGCCAGTCACTGAAGTTGTAAATAATGTGCCTTACTTAACTATGTGCTTCACTGGCACTTCATTTCTGATTAAAAGCAAGTAGTTTTCATTCATTTTCACCTCATGACATTTTACTAATGGTTTCCCTACAAAAAAATACTATTTTCTCTACTTCTGATTGTGACTTTGTTATTTCACTATTAAGCTATTTGACTTAGTGTTTATTGCCCAGTAACTGAATGAGATTCATTAATATAGTTGTATTCTAAATTCTATCATTCCATTATAACTTGTAAGGATGTGAACTGAAATTTGAGTTTCACTTCCATGTATTTATATTTTACTCCCTCATTAAACAAATGGAAATTGTTTTGTAAGATGCCCAGCAAGATAAGGGGGTTAGGGTTCTGAACCGAATTTTAATTTAGACATTTATCGAAGGTGTTGTGTAAACTGTCCTGTATGTAAACATTGTACATTCACATGAAAGAATTATTTTCTATAATACAATAAAATTCAGAATTTCAAGAAGAAGTTTGAAGTTACTATGGAGTAGCCATTAAAAATAAGGTTCATAGCCGGGCGGTGGTGCGCACGCCTTTAATCCCAGCACTTGGGAGGCAGAGGCAGGCGGATTTCTGAGTTCGAGGCCAGCCTGGTCTACAGAGTGAGTTCCAGACAGCCAAGGCTACACAGAGAAAACCCTGTCTCGAAAAAAACCAAAAAAAAAAAAAATAAGGTTCATTTTTATTTCCCATTTCAGACATAATTTTGTTTAGCTTTGGTAAACATGTATATATAATAAATTTTCTTGATTAGAAGTTCAAATATTTTTAGAATGGTAATAGACATGTAGCAAACTTGGTAGTTAAGAGAAGACTGAAACTACTTAATGAAGAGTACCAAGAGAGGACAATCTGATTTAGTTTGCCAGAATAAATTTTTATGAAGTGTACAAAGTGATTAACAGAAATGATGATGCTTACAGAGTTAAATTAAAGAGTTAATAGTGTTATCATTGGAATACTTTTTTAAAAAATTGAAACTTGAAATATTTGGGGCCTAACACTATGGTCCATTTGTAGGGAAACCTATATAAAGAGTATGTTATGTGAATGTTTTATATTAAAGTGTGTTGTCTACTCGATAATTAAAATGAAGATCAAAGCACTGTTGTTTTGCTTTTTCCACAATTAACATTTCCTTAAATTGTTTTGCAGATGTAAGTTTGCACTAGAATTTTTTTTTTCTTTTAAGAGAGACCTAATTCCATTCCATGAGTCACCTAGCTATTTAAAAAAAAAAAAAAAAAGCTATTTGTAAAAGGTGGTTATTGACTGAACTTGGACCTTTTTGTGATCCGTTACAGTGTATCTTAGCAGAAACAGAACTAGAAAATGTAATATCACTTTTCAGTGACAAGAAATCTGATTAATATCTAAAAGTATATATTATCATTAATACTGTATAGTTAACAAGAATCAGAAGATAATATTATCTCTTAATTTAACTCAATTTGTGCCTTCTTTGGTCATTAGAATGAATACATATATTTTAATATAAGTTATTTCTTTGTAAAATGCTAATCTTCAGCCCATACCAAAAAAAAAAAACCGGGGATAGGGAGGAGAAAGTAGCGTCTTTGGGACTACAACTGCAGTCAAAATTTTAATCAGCTGGCTTTCTAAAAGCTTTTTTTTTTAAAAAGTTACCTTAAAATAAATCTGAAAACAAAACTCTAAACAAACAGGCCAAAACACTATTTTTTATGTATATCATATTTATAACTACCTTAATCAAGTAAAAATAATTCTGCTACATACAAGTTCCTGTGCCAGAATTCTTTGTTCTTACCAGTGCTCTAGGATTTGAAGATGATGGGTTTTTCCCAAGAACCTGTTTTCCTCTGAGGAATCCAATGAGAATTGGCACCAATGCTTTTTATTCCTGTGTTAATGTGAGTTGTTAAAGCATGTGTATCTTTTTTAAAATTTCTCTTTTTTTTTTTTTTTTTTTCAAATTAAAGTTGTATATAAAGTTCAGAATGCCGGCGGTGGTGGCGCACGCCATTAATCCCAGCACTTGGAGGCAGAGGCAGGTGGAATTTCTGAGTTCGAGGCCAGCCTGGTCTACAGAGTGAGTTCCAGGACAGCCCCAGGGTACACAGAGAAACCCTGTCTCGAAAAACCAAAAAAAAAAAAAAAAAAAAAGTTCAGAATCTTGCCTTAAATTGTTTAATTCTTTCTAAGACTCATGAATTATAACATTTAAATTCACTTTTGATAACTCAGATTTTAAAAAACACTGAAGCCCTGCGATTATGATACACATTTACTTATATGCTTTACTAGCAATGCAAATATGGATGTGATTACTAGCGTCACTTGTAAGAACAAAATCTTTAATTATATCAGCCTAGTGAGTTAAAAATGTATAATATTTTTATTAATACCTTGGAATATATTCAATGAATTGAATGTTACTTCATAACTATACTACAATTATATTAAAATATTTCTGAAATAAAAACTCAGTTGTCATTTCCTTCCTTCTTGATTTCAATATTTTGGTTCCAAACTTTAATAATATAGTTATTGCATCTTACCTAGGAGTTTGTAAAGCTTAGTATCCTAAATTTGAATGTGATTCTTTGAAGGTCTGGATGTTGTCTGCTATAGCCTGTCACTTCCTGAGATGTGAATTCGTAGCTATGGTTCCTGGTCTGTGAACGTTCACTTACCACATTCTAGCATGCTTCACAGAGCTGAAGAGTGACAGTGACACCATACTTTATTCTGGATTATGAGCACAGACTGCTCTCTAATCAAATAATGCCAAAAAAAACAGTATAAAGATCCTGAAAGGACAATTAAAGCCAAATCCTCATGCTGCCCACCATCCTTTGGCCTCAAACATCTTCAGAGAGAGAGATGACCTCTGTTAGGTTATCCTTTGAAATAACTAAGTCCTTGCCTGAGTGCCAAGCTGTTTGGGGGTACTAGAGTGCAAACTATTGCAGGTAGGAGGCTAGAGAGATGGCTCAGTTCCTAACAGTGACTTTCTGTGTTGTAGAGGACTAGAGTTGGTTCCCAGTACAAAGGTACAAGTGCTTATGACTCTAGCTCTTGAAGGCCTGAAATTGTCTTGGCCTCTGTGGGCACTGCAGTCAGCTTGCACAGCCATATATACAAGTAGTAATTAAAAAAAAAAAAAAATTGGGGGATGGATGGATGGATGGAGAGATGGCTGAGGGGTTAAGAGCACTTACTAGTCTTGCCGAGGACTTTCTGTAACTCCAGTTCTAAAGTATCTGATCCCCTCTACTGGCCTCCCTGGGCACTGCAGGTACTGTGATGCAAGATAGACACACACACACAACCTCATACACATCTTTAAAAGTATATATTTTTTCCAGATAGACAACATGTTACTATGTATAGGATCAGAAATGTGCCTGGGATGGATAGAAATTAGGGCAAAGTGGTAGGACATGAGGCCAGGAACTTGGGTTTTATTTCAAATACATGGAGAAAGTAAAAAGAGAGGCCCTGAGATGTCTCAGTAGCCAAAAGCGCATGCTGTTCGCTGACAGCCCTAGTTTGATATTCAAAGCCAGGTGAAGGTGAAAAGACTCCACAAGGTTATCCTCTTACCTCATACTCACATATTAATTAAAAAAAAAAAAAAAAAATTAGCCGGGTGGTGGTGGCACACGCCTTTAATCCCAGCACTTGGGAGGCAGAGGCAGGCGGATTTCTGAGTTCGAGGACAGCCTGGTCTACCGAGTGAGTTCCAGCACAGCCAGGGCTATACAGAGAAACCCTATCTCGAAAAACCAAAAAAAAGAAAAGAAAAAAAAAAAAAATTAAGGATTTACAAAGAAGCAATGCATTTATCTGACCACTAGGTGGACAATGGATTGAAAACAGTGGGACACCACTTAAGCGGCCTGAGAGATGATAGATAGGATTGGGGTGCCCGTGGAAACACGTATTTGTATGATACATTTCTGTGTGAGATGTGTTTGGAGTGACTCGTGGAAATGAGAAAAAATAACCCTGAATTTGTATTCAGGCAAATGTGTTAAAGTGAAATGAAGGATACTCGCTCAGGGATTGCAAATTGAAGCCAAGCTTGATGTACTGGGCTAAATGTAAGAGTATGGTTAATCAATCAAACACAACTTTGCCAGGAAAAAAAAATACAAATTTGGTTCAAGTTCCCAATGTTTTGGAAAATGTTATTCAACTAGTGATGGGTTAAAAGAACGCACCTGGGCATGATGGCTCAAGCCTTTCATCATCTTAGCTTTTGGGTTTTCTTTCTTTCCTTTTTTTTGTGTGTTTGAGGTAGTAGCGAGTTCCTGGACAACCAGAGCCACATTAAGATATCCTATCTCAGCCGGGCGATGGTGGCGCATGCCTTTAATCCCAGCACTTGGGAGGCAGAGGCAGGAGGATTTCTGAGTTCGAGGCCAGCCTGGTCTACAGAGTGAGTTCCAGGACAGCCAGGGCTATACAGAGAAACCCTGTCTCGAAAAAAACAAAAAAAAAAAAAAAAAGATATCCTATCTCAAAACACAACAAAAAAGAAATATGGATCAATGTTTCAGTACTGTTTTAAACCTTTCATCCGTCACTTGTCAACATCTGAGTTTCTTCTTTCTTGAGTCCATGCTTTTGTTGCTTTCCGTTGCATTTATAAAAACTGTTCTATTCACCCATTCTTGGAACGCAATGTGGTGAACCGGTACTAGGTCATCCTTAAAAGATCAACTCCTAGGGTAAAAGATCAAGTCCTTTCCCCCTCATCTTCTCGAAGCTTCTTTCACTAGTTCCCAACTCTTCTCCGTCGGGGCCTGCGGTTCTGCGCTCCGCCCAGTGTAGAAAAGGCGCGCAGGCAGGAAGGACAGATCTGGGCGGGGCTCGGAAGCCTAGAATTAAGGATCTAGACAGAAGCGTTGGCTGCACGGAGGCACTCCGCTCATCCTGCAGCGCACGAGTTGGAGGAGCAGAGGGAGACTTGACGAGTCACCCGAACCTGCAGCCTAAATAATCCAAATCCTTCAGCCCAGGTCTCGAACCCGTCCTAGGTTCCCTCAGACGCGACTTCCGAATAGATGTTAAGACTGCCCGCTCTAGCTAAGAACAACAGCAGAGACAAAGGCCCAGAGCGTAGCGGCTCAACTAAAGAATGGGGTGTGGCGTCTCGCCGCAATGCCTGCTGGAATGTGTAGTCACGCGTGCTCCGGTGGCCACACCGTGTAGCCCCGCCCCGTGTGAGAGGAAGTGCTGCTTGACGTCACTTCCTTTGCGGCTGACTTCCTGCGCCGTTTCCTACCTCGTTCTCTCTTTGCTGCCAGACCTCCGCCATCATGGGTCGCATGCACGCTCCCGGGTGAGCCCGCGGCGCCAACCTGGGTTGCGGGACTGGGGCGCGGGGATGGGAGAGGAGGATGCGAACTGCGGGTGAGGGGACAGTGGGGCTGCTTGGGGCGCGGGCCGCCGCTTTACTCCCTATGCTTATGTTCTCAGGAAGGGCCTGTCCCAGTCGGCGCTGCCCTACCGTCGTAGCGTCCCCACGGTGAGTAGGGGCTGAGGGTTGGAGGGCGGCGTGGGAAGCGATCTGTGCGCGTGAGGATGGGGCCCGAGGTGGAAGGTTGCCGCCGTGCTTTCTCATCCTAAGGCCGATTTCTGTTCCATCTACAGTGGCTGAAGTTGACGTCTGACGACGTGAAGGAACAGATTTACAAATTGGCCAAGAAAGGCCTGACTCCCTCCCAGATAGGTGAGTGTTGGAATCTTTTCTGCTCTCGTGTGATCTGGTTAAAGAGTTTCCTCCTGCTTCCAAGCTAAGCAAGGATCGTCTGGTATTGAGTCACATCTATCACTGCTGTGACTTTGTACAAGTGGGAAATAACTCGTTTCTGTTCTGGAGCCTAGGATAACTGCTTATAGGAAGAAAATATCCTCGTTAGGACATAAAGTACCCTAGAAATATGCAGAAAGAAAAAGTAGCAACATTCAGTTAAGCTGCTTTTAGTTAACACTCAATATAAAGGTAGAGATCATTGGTTCCTTTGGTCAGGTGAGTTCTGGCAGACTCACTGTGATGATGGAGTTCCAACATTCGCAGTTTCCACCAGAAGAACTTGCCGTGTTGGGTAGACCTTCCTTGGATGTCTGAGTGAGCTGGAAATGTGGAGATGGTTAGGGATTTATCACATGCTCAAGGTTTGTGTCTATGCATGTGCACATGTGTTGGAAATTATGTTTCTCTTTTCAGGTGTGATCCTGAGGGACTCACATGGTGTGGCGCAGGTCCGTTTTGTGACTGGAAATAAAATCTTGAGAATCCTGAAGTCCAAAGGCCTTGCCCCTGATCTCCCTGAGGATCTCTACCATCTGATTAAGAAAGCAGTTGCTGTCCGAAAGCACCTTGAGAGGAACAGAAAGGTGAGCAAGACAACAAACCTGTATTGTGAGCACACTTGTGCTGGTTTCAGAGGGTAGGATGTATTTAAGGTGAGTTCTCTTCGTGATTCTGGGTACTGACTAGTAGTCCACATGGAAGTTTCCTTGAAATAGGTGGTTTGATTTTTAGCTCCCCTGAACATTATATCTAGTTGGTCCCAGATGCTGGGACTCTTTTATAGGTTTGTGACCATGGGCCTTATTCTAGGAGCTTAAATTGCTTCTGTGGGTTTGGTGATGCATACCCTTAATCTCTTGAGTTTGAAATCAGCCTGGTCTTGCAAGTTGCAAGACAACCAAGGCTATATATAATAAAAACACGGCCTTTAAAAAAAAAAAAAAAAAAAAAACGTTTAACCTAACTATAGAAGGTATTTAGTTACTTTATTTGGTGGTTTTCTTAGATCTCTTTTATTTTTAGGATAAGGATGCTAAGTTCCGCCTGATTCTGATAGAGAGCAGAATTCACCGGTTGGCTCGATACTATAAGACTAAGCGAGTGCTCCCGCCCAATTGGAAATAGTAAGTATATATAGTTTTTGTTGTTGTTGTTTGGCAAATCAGCTAGATAGTAAATAATGGATGGATGGTGGTAGGCATTTTACCTTTCTGGGTCCTGTGGTTAAGTGCCATTTCAGTTCATCTCTGTCATGGTGGGAAAGCTTGCACAGTTGATATATAATCAGATGACAGTGTTCAAGCAAAATGTTACATGGAGGCAAGCAGGTCTCTTAGTTTGAGGCTGGCCTAGTCTACATTGTAACTTCCAGGACAGCCACAGCTATATAGTGAGATCCTAGTGGTTGGCTTATGGTGTTAGGGGTTTTGTGTTGTTGTTTGGGGATGGTTGTTTGGATTTTTTTTGTTGTTGTTTCTTTCTTTCTTTCTTTCTTTTTTTTTTTTTTTAATGTTTCCTTGAAAGTCATAGTTGGCAGACTTTGCTAAACCATGAATGAGCCCCCCACCCCATTTTGCTTCTGAATTGCTCACTATGATGATCTACAAACATTGACAGTTTATGCCATATAGGTATTTGTTTTGCCCTTAGATGTGGCTGAGAATTGCCTTTCATCCTCGTGTCTAAACCTATGGACTTTTGGGTTCTCACTCAGTTTGATACATTGTATACAGTTGGATATTGTAGCTGACTGGGGATGGCTTCAGTTGCAGAGTTAGGTGGGTCCTGAAGTCCCATACTAATCCCAGTTTCTCTCTTTTTTTTTTTTCCAGTGAGTCGTCCACAGCCTCTGCTCTAGTGGCATAAATGCTGTTGTGTACACAAGCAATAAAATCGCTTGAGTAAATTCATTTTTTGTGGTCCTTTCTCCTTGTCAGTGCTGCATGTGTTGATGGGAAGTGTCTTGGCAGAGAGTTAGCATCTGTTCGGTTGGTGGTTTCTGGCACTAACTACTTCCAGCTGGTATAAGGTGGTGAGTTAAAACTGTAGGAGAGCTGTAAACAGACTGGACGAGCGGTGTGTTTTGTGAAAGCTTGTCTCTTGTTCCATTCAGTGTTTAAAGTGTGAGATGTTAGTGAGCATGATGCACACTGCTGAGTGAGCTGATTCTATCTTCCTAGGGGGTCTTAGGAAAACTGAAAGCTACACACTCTGATTTGGGGAATGAATTTATTAAACTGTATGTGGCTGCATCACAGGCAGTACTTTCAGAGAGTAGAAGGGGGAGTTGAGTCCCTTTGAGCTAGAGGTTATGAGTTGCCTTGTGAGTGCTGGAACTGAAGTCCTACAAGAGCAGCGGTGCTCTTGACTGCTCAGCCATCTCTCCTCAGCTCTTAGAGTAAAATACATACTTATAAGCTGGTTGGTAGGCCAACAGAATTCACCTTGCCATGTTGTCAGTGTGGACAACAGGATGGATCAAACTCTACTTTCAGAAAGCCCTGGCCCTTAAGAGATTGTATTTAGGTGAGGGCTCTGTCAAGTTACCGGGCAGTATCCATAGTAGACTGAAATAATTAGTCTCAGGGCTGATGTTTGGCAGGTTAGGGCGCTGAGCAGCAAGCCTGACATCCTGAGTTCAATCCCGGGAACTATCTGGGGGAAAGGTAAAAACTTCCATACGGTGTACTTTAAATTTAAAATCTGAGTGCATACAGATCCTAGTGACAGAATGGGATGGAGAGAGGTAGGTCTAGATACTATGATAGAGAACTGGCTGTACTACGTAAGAGCTGCTTTAAATTAGTGCAGAAACAGGGACAGATGCTGGTGGGTGAGAGCAAGAGCCGGGACACTAGAAGGTGTATAGCATGTTAGTCCTGGGTTTGGGAAGCAGGCTGAGTTCAAGGCCAGTCATGGCTATACAGTGTGACCCTTCCTCAAAACCATTTATTTCTGCATTTCCCAGTACTGTTTGCTTTACCTGCACATTGACTGTATTGTTTGAGTCAAGGTCTCAGCTCTTGTGTTAGCTGGCCTAGAACTCCATATTGGCAGGCTGGCCTTAAGTTTAAAAATTTGCTTGTCTACCGGGTGGTAGTGGCGCACGCCTTTAATCCCAGCACTTGGGAGGCAGAGGCAGGTGGATTTCTGAGTTCGAGGACAGCCTGGTCTACAGAGTGAGTTCCAGGACAGCCAGGGCTACACAGAGAAACCCTGTCTCAAAAAACAAAAAAAAAAAAATTTGCTTGTCTACTTTTGGAGTTGTGGCATTAAAGGCATGTGCCTCTCCAGCTAAGTATATTTTTACTTTAAAAAGCATTTCATATTCTTGGTAATATCTCTGACACATGGAAACAGCATGTACATAATTATTTGTCCAAATCTGTTCCTGTGAGGATCTAAAATTTCCATGTTTTCTTCATTTGTCTTTTGAAGAAAAGTGACCTGTTTCTACTATGTGCCTTAGACAAAGCTTAAAATTAAAATGATCTGTTTTTATAGTTCCAGGTTTATGAAGAAGACAACTATTTCCAAGGTTTGTATCTCTGGCATGTTGTGCTTTATTGAACTATTCACTGGCTTTAGTAAGTTTGTAACCTTTTGTCTTGCCACAAATATACATGCACTTGAGTGTAAGTATATGCATACCACAGTGTGTTTATGGTGGACAGCTGTCTCTGCTTTCCATCCAGACACAGGATTGCTGGTCTCACTGTAACATTTGTAGTCATAAATCAGGAGGCAGAGGCAGACCTGATCTATATAATGAGATCCAAGCCAGCAAAGGATACATAACAAGACCCTTTCTAAATATAAGTAAGTCAAACAAGGGGCTGGATGATGCCTCCAAAGTTGATCATTTGCAGGAGTTTGGTTCCTAGCAACCCTGTCAGACAGCTCACAACCACCTGCCTGCAGTTCCAGGGGATTGGATACCCTCTGCTAGGCTCTCTGGGCGCACACACAAACATGCAAGGGTTTTTTTTTTTTAACTTTAAAAAAATAACTGCCAAGGCTGGAGAGATGGCTAGATGGTTAATAACACTGCTCTTCTAAAGGTTTACTTCCCAGCAACCACATGGTGGCTCACAACCATCTGTAATGGAATCTGATGCCCTCTTCTGCTGTGTCTGAAGAGAGCAACAATGTACTCACATAAAAATAAAGAAATCTTAAAAAACAAAACAATAAAACCCTGCCCTTGACCTTCTCAGGGAGGAGCTGGTGAGACTTCCTGACGGATAATTGTACATGCCATTGAGTCTGGGTATCATATGCTGAAAGGGTGGGAACCATCTCCTGCGAGTTCTGATCCTCCCCTGAAACTGTCAAAATAGATACCTGCAACCTTCCAGTAACCTTCAGTATACTCTAAAGTGCTTAATGACTGCACAGGATAACACAGTGTCTCATGTTTTCAGACAAGGTCTCTGTAGCACTGGCCAGCCTGGAACTCTGTGTAGTGGAAATGATTAAGACTAGGGAACTGTCCTTTTCTGCCTCTCTCTTGATTGACAAGAGAACTGAAAAAAGTCTAGATTGGAAGTAAGTTTCTGTAAAAACATCTTAGTGCTAATGTTCCTAGCTTAGGAGTGAGAAGAGATTGGTGTTGCTGTGAAGTCAGCTGTCAGTGTGATTCTAGCTTCTAACCTGCTCAGGTCACCTCCTGCTTTTAGGACTCATTGCCCAGCAGTGCATGAGCTACAGTAAAACCTAGCTTTCCTTTTTCGTTTGGTCTGCAGGATGCTCCATACCATTTCAGGCCATAGCACCGCTGCTGTGGGAAACTGTTCAATTAATCCTTTAGCTTCACCGCACCCCCATTTTCAATTCTCTTTACAGAGCTTATTTGCACATTAGACTTTCTGCTCCTCTAATTTTCTTATCTTACTATCCTAACCATCTTTTTCCCTAGAACGTTTCAATGTTATTTTTAATCTTGATAATTTTCTGTTTTACTTCCCTTTAAGTGCCAAAGCTCAGGGGTATGCTGTCACCATTAACAGTGAGAGATTAACAGTGTTTGCCTATTTCTGAAGTGTGGAAACACCACAGTGCTTGCCTTTACATCACTAGCGGGATAATACAGCATGGAGCTTGGCAGCAGCAGCACCTTTGCTGAAGAGCAGGGATAACAGTAAATGATGGGAAGTAGGAAGCGGTGCACTGCATTGGGAGATTGATGACAGTTTTTTGAACATAATTTTTCTCACAAGTCTAATTTTTAATAAACTTGATGTTTAACTGGCTTGCGGGATTTCTGACTTTTTTTTTTTTTTTTTTTTAAGAGTGAGTTTCTCTGTGTGTATCCCTGGCTGTCCTATAACTTCCTCTGTAGACCATACTGGCCTTGAACTAAGAAATCCACCTGCCTCTGCCTTCCAAATGCTAGATTAAAGACATGAGCCACCACTGCCTGTTGGGTCTCCAAAGTTTTCTTTAAATTCAAATCAACAATTAATTGCACAGCCTCAGACATTCCCATTCTGTTTCTTTACTATTTGTTTTTTTATGCATGTGAGTACACTGTCTTCAGACACACGAGGAGAGGGCATTGGATCCCATTACAATGGTTGTGAGCCACATGTGTTGTGGTTGCCACCATGTGGTTGTGGTTGCCGAGAATTAAACTCAAGACCTCTGGAAAAGCAGTGCTCCTAACCGCTGGGCCATCTTTCTAGACACAAATTTCTGAAAATTTTAACAGTTGGCTCATGTGGGCACATAGAAGTCAGCTCCAGAGCTGGGCATGGTGGCACATACCTTTAATCTCAGCATTCAGGAGGCAGAGACAGGTGGATTTCTTGAGTATGAGGCCAGCCTGGTCTACAGACTGAGTTCCAGGACAGCATGAGCTGTCTTGCCCGTGCCCCCGCCCCAAGAAAAATTTGTACCCATTTTAATTTTGAAATTAGATTTGTGGGTTTGTTGGTTTTTTTTCACACACACACACACATACATATCCAAACACATGAACAAACACAATATATTTAATTTTTACATTATTATCATACAAAGTGTTGAAAGAGGAACCAATGGTGGAAGGGGATGTCTCAGCAGGCCCATGCTGAGGCATCTCTTCCCCCTGAGGGACCAGCATAGAATAGAGTTTATTCAGGTCATGGGAAGGGGAGCCAGGAGGGTAGTAGAGGCAGAGAGAGAGAGAGCACAGTAGAGATAGATTTGTGGGTTTTTTTTTAAATTGTGTGCATATATATGCATACCAAGGTGATTGTGGAGAGGCTAGAAGACAACTTGCAGGAGTTGATTCTTCTACCATGTGAGTCAGGAGGTGAACGCAGGCGGTTAGGCTTGGTGGCCTTTACCTGCTAAGCCATCTTCTCAGCTCACGCCCATTTTTTAAAAGATAATGTTGGCCGGGTGGTGGTGGTGGTTGTGGTGGTGGTGCACGCCTTTAATCCTAGCACTTGGGAGGCAGAGGCAGGCGGATTTCTGAGTTCCAGGACAGCCTGGTCTACAGAGTGAGTTCCAGGACAGCCAGGTCTACACAGAGAAACCCTGTCTTGAAAAAAAAAAAAAAAAGAAAGAAAAAAGAAAAATCTGTCAAGTTAAGTGACTTTAGCTGCCACCCTACCCACTTCATTTGTTTTTTGAGATAGAGTCTCTGTATTCCAGCCTGGCCTTGAACTGATTATGTAGTAGAGAATAAAGAACCCCTGATCTCTTGCCTGCGTCTTCCAAGCACTGGGAAAGCAGGTGAGTGCCTTGGTACCCAGCTAGGCCCTTTGGTCTGGGAAGGTAGGGTACTGGGGATGGGTCCATGGCCTGTGCACAGTGTGCCCATGTTCTGCACTGTCACTCTGTCTGACGGTGTGACTGATAAGT
Organism: Mastomys natalensis; assembly: GCA_021653895.1. NCBI lineage: Eukaryota > Metazoa > Chordata > Mammalia > Rodentia > Muridae > Mastomys > Mastomys natalensis. The sequence goes on from JAJTUV010000156.1 coordinate 21,214, forward strand.
ACACATTAGAACTTGCTTTAGTTAGAAATGGGGGTTGTTTTCTCAGCTCCACGCTGATGCTGTTTCTGCCATTGCAGCCTTACCTCAGTCACATTGCTTCTTACACCATATGCGTTGCTGTGGCTACAAACCAAATGAAATATTTAGCTGAATTCCCAGGTCAGGATAATGGTCCCTCCCTGAGGCACAGCCATCTGGGGAGTTTGAGCTCTGGCTAACATTGCAGTTATAAGCAAGGTGGCAGGTACAGGGGCTTTGTTATAGTTGTCTCCATAGTTTGTTTTTTTGTTTGTTTGTTTGTTTTGGTTTTTTTTTTGGTTTTTTCGAGACAGGGTTTCTCTGTGTAGCCCGGGCTGTCCTGGAACTCACTCTGTAGACCAGGCTGGCCTCGAACTCAGAAATCCGCCTGCCTCTGCCTCCCAAGTGCTGGGATTAAAGGCGTGCGCCACCACCGCCCGGCCATAGTTGTTTTTTAATTGTCAATAATTCCTTTAAATCTCTGTGGGATCCAGAATTATGAAATCAGCCCATCCATTCAGCAAGTGTTTCTAAACTTGTCACTTTGGTGCAGGCTTTTCTCATTAAGCATGTAAGCTTCATGATGTGGAAACAAAGTTCAGAAAAAGGTGAAGATACATATTAAGAAAAACCCACAGAAGCCGGGTGGTGGCGTATGCCTTTAATCCCAGCACTTGGGAGGCAGAGGCAGGCGGATTTCTGAGTTCGAGGCCAGCCTGGTCTACAGAGTGAGTTCCAGGACAGTCCGGGCTACACAGAGAAACCCTGTCTCGAAAAACCAAAAAAAAAAAAAAAAAAAAAAAAAAAGAAAGAAAGAAAAAAGGAAAAAAAAAAAAAGAAAAACCCACAGAGCTGTAGAAGCCTTCAAAAGACTACCATTAGATCCTGAAGGACATTGTGGAGCAAAGAGCCTCCTGTGCAGACAGAGCAGCAAGCAAAGAGTATGGAGAAATTGAAAGGCCAGTGAGGCCAGTGACCACTTTAGTTTGGCTAGTGAACCTTACAGGGAGAGAGAGCAAAAGAAAACTTCCCAAAGGGGCCAGGGCCCAGCCTGCTGCTGGCCACAGTGGCTGGCGACCTTCTGCAACAGGCCAGAGTCCTTGGCTGTTACAAACACCAGCAGGGCAAGGAAGTGCCAGGTTGTTTTGTGCAGCCTGAGTGAACATAAACAGTCACTGGGCCAAAGCACAAAGAGACAGACAGGTAAGTATGGGGACAAATGGGCCCCAGCAGCTGCCTGTGCTTGGGTCCATCCTCTCAGATACCTGTTTGGAGCTCCTCAGGACCAGAAGATCAGGACCTAAGAGGAATTTGATTTCTCTGCTGGGAAGTATCTCCTCCCTAACAGGCCTAATGTGGACACCCCTTCATAGGACACTGGTGAGTGGAGGAGCTGGAGGAGCATCATGCAACAGCAAGCCTTGCTCTTCCAGGGGATGTTTTTCTCTGGTCTTGACAGCAGGTGAACACGGCTGGGGAACAGAGTGGCTAGAGACTGCTGTGATGCTTAAATCTTCTGTATCAGATGTGACATGCATGCTGGAGTCAAGGCTCCTGGGTTGCCTCCTGGTGCCTATCTAGGGATTCTGTAGACCTGGGATGCCATGTCTGATTGGGCAAACTAGGACACAGAGAGTGCTAAGGCTACAGCTGGGAGATGCTCTTCCTCAGCCTGGGTCCTCCTGGGCCATCGTCTCTTGAGGACTGACACTTTCTACTGTTCTGGGACTCTCCACAAGGTTTATCAGCATTGCCCAAATGCGGTGGCTTGAATGAAGAATGTCTCCCATAGGCTCAGGTCCCCTATTGGTATTGATGTTTGTGGAGGTTTAGGAGCTGCAGCCTTTCTGGAGGAAGTACATGCGACACTTGGGGTAGATTCTGAGACTGTATAGCTCCATCCTGCTCACACTTCCTCTCTGCTTCCTTGCAGATGTGAGAGTGGCTTCCAGCCCTGTGCCTCCCGAACATGATGGACTCAGACCTCTGCAACCATACACCCAAATAAATCCCTCCTTCTATAAATTGCTTTGATCACGGCATTTTATCACAGCAACAGGAAAGTAACTAAAACACCTTACACACCCACATGCCTTTAGCGGTGAGTATTCTTCAAGGAAGACTGATTGGACAGAGCCCAGATTAAATCCCCCTCCCATATCTCTCACTTACTTGCTTCAGGGTCTGAGTTCCAGTCAATGGAGAAGCACATAAATGTCTCGGAGAAGCTAGCATCTTAAGAGTGCTAACTGAGCAAATAATAGGGTCACAGACACACACCAGTGTTTTAATGTAAGCCATAAAGCCTGTACTAACCAAAGGACTGCCGGTCATGTCAACCTCCTCAGGAACACTCTCCAACTGGCCTCATGTTTAGGAATTCACGGATGACAACTATTTCACCTGTTAAATCCCATTCCACTAGCGCCTTACAAGAAGCTTGCACCAGCCGGGCAGTGGTGGCGCACACCTTTAATCCCAGCACTTGGGAACCAAAAGCAGGTGGATTTCTGAGTTCAAGGCCAGCCTGGTCTACAGAGTGGGTTCAGAACAGCCAGGGCTACACAGAGAAACCCTGTCTTGAAAAAACAAAAACAAAAAGAAAAAAAACCTACACTGTAGTGATTACTAAGCTTCTGTCTGCCTCCATTTCCTTTCCTTCCCTTCCTTTCTCATCTTTCAAAGCAGGCTCTCTTGTAGCTTCTAATTCATGATACAGCTAAAGGTAACTCTGAAGTTTTAATTTTTCTGCCTCTATTTCCCCATGCTGGATTACAGTCCAAGACAAACCCTCAAAAAAAGAGGCAACCTGGCAGGCAACAGCTTTGAGATACCTTGGGAGCCCAGCAGAGGGCAGCAGGGGCCTGGCCCAAGCCTCCTTTCAGACTCTCCAGTGATGGACTCTGGACAGTTTCCTGGAGGAGAAATTAGATTGATTCTGTACTCAATAAAGGAAGTAGAGCCGGGCGGTGGTGGCGCATCTTTAATCCCAGCACTTGGGAGGCAGAGGCAGGCGGATTTCTGAGTTCGAGGCCAGCCTGGTCTACCAAGTGAGTTCCAGGACAGCTCAGACTACACAGAGAAACCCTGTCTCGAAAAACCCAAAAAAAAAAAAAAAAAAAAAGAAGGGAAGTAGAAAGTACCTTATGGCCTTGGAGAAAGATGGCCTGCATAATGCTGGAGAAACAAGGATTCATGTGTGGAAGTGTGTGGGGATAGAGATAGGGCCAGTTAGGCAGCAACTGTCTGTTTTGTGTATGTAGCTAAGAGTGCCTAACACCTGCCATACTTAGTGAGACTCAGGAATGGTGGTGCCGCCAGAGGAAGGGAGTGAGGACAGGAAATGGATGGAGGTGCTTGAGTGAAGGACAGAAGACAAAGAAAGTTTCACTGACTGAACACTTACTAATGCCCGTGGTAATAAGGTATTTTAATTCTCATTTTTGTTATTTTTAATTATATGCTATATCTAAATATTTTAAATATGTTTTTATTCTTTGAGAATTTTATGTAGTTTTTAAAATTGTGATTATCTTTATTTTAAGTGTATGCAGGTTTTAACTATACGTGTGTGGTGGTAAACCATTGTAGTTCTGGTGAAGGCAAGAGGGTCAGGAATTGTCCTCTTCATTCAAAAATCATCATTCCAGGTTATCCTCAGCCATACCCTGAGTTCCAGTCCAGCCTGGGCAGGACTAAATGAGAAAAAAAAATTCATTAATTTTTTTTCTTTGTTTTTTTGAGACAGGGCCTCACTATGTATCTCTTGCTGGCCTGGAACTCTCTTTGCAGTGGTCCTGGTGGCTGGCCTAGAATTCACAGAAATCTGCCTGCTTATCCTTCCTGAGTACTGGGATTAAAGGCCACCAAGCCTGGCTCTTGCATATTCATTTAGAAACACATGCATGTGCCTTGCTGGGGTATCTGATGCCTGCTGCTTCTCCAGTCTTTAGCAGCATTGTCCAAACTGATCTGTGACCACCTTCAACTGTTACCTTTATTATTAAAAAGGCGGAATCTCAGGCCTCATACTGGTCCCCAAAAGCAAAGAAAGGGAATCTGCATTTTAACTAAGTGTTCCAGGAACTCAGATACTCATTAAAAGTATGAGACATTGGTGTAGTATGTTAGTTACTGTCTTGCTTGGTCTCAAAGCCAGGGTAACCCTGAACTTACTCCATAGCTCAGACTACTTTGACTTACTCCATAGCTCCCTCAGCCTTCCAAGTGCTGGGATTGCAGATAATAGTTCCCACGGGACTGTAAGAGTTTATTAATATATTCTGTACTGTTTGTCAGACAAATTCACAATGCAGAGTCTCTCTGGATATCATCAAATTTGAGATCTCCCAAGTGCATGCTGAGATTATGGACATATGCCTCCATTCCTGGAGGCAGGGTGTCACTGTGCAGTCTAGGCTGGCATGGCTTGCTATGCAAACCAGGCTGGCACAGACCTGTTTGCCCCTGCCTCCTGAATGGATTAAAGGCATGTGTCATACCATGTCCAGTCTTTTAAAATATGTATTATTATTGCATGTGCATGAGTGTTTGCCTAGATATGTATACCGTGTGTATGTTTGGTGTCCATTGAGGCCAAAAGAGGATGTTAGATCTTCTAGAACTGGGGTTACAGACAGTTATGAATTGCCATGTGGATGCTAGGAACTGAATCCAGGTCCTCTACAAGAGCCAGTGCTCTTAACTGCACAGACACCTCCAGCCAGGCCTTTAAATAAAAGATTTGTTTTATTTCTATGGGTGTATGAATGTGAGTGTATGTGTGTGTTTCCAGATGCTTACAGAGGACAGAAAAGGGCATAGGATCCCTTGGAACTGGAATTAAATGCAGTTGTACGTTGCCCGATGTGGGTGCTGGGAATAAAACTCAGGGCTGCAGGAAGAACAGCAATTACTCTTAACCATGAGTAATCTCTCCAGCCCCTTGCTCCTTTAAAAAAATAATCTTTCTTTCTTTTTAAATCCTTATTTCAGCTGAATGCATTGAGCTGTGAGAGGCAGCGGGGAACGGAAACTTCCCAGAGGCCCAGGCTGTAAGAGTCCTCAGTCGTCCTCGGCCTCCCCCTAGCTGCTGCTTCTCCTCCAAGAACACTGAGAACAGTGGAGTTTTAGATGGAAACTCCTTCCTCCTTCCCCTCCTTCTGCCCCATCCTCTTCCTCTCCTCTTCCCTTTCCTAGCTTCCATCCTTCTTCCTTCCTTCCCTCCTTCTCTCCTCCCCACCCTACTCCCTCCCTACCCATGTCCACTCTGTGCTAGGGAATGAATCCAGGCAAGTGCTCTATCTCTGAGCTCCCAGCTCAAGATCAAAACCTCTAAAATATGTCCAGGCTCACAGATGGAAAGAAAAGATCCAACACATATATATGTGTGAGGCCGTTCTTCCTCAGCAAAGTGTGTTAGCGCCAGAGGCTCACAGACACATTATTTAATCCTCTCTCTAACTCTGTTCTTTCTTTGTAGTAGGGATGGAGCTCAGAGCATCAGGCATCCCTCGCAAGGGGTCTGCCACTGAGCCTTAAGCACCCCTTTGTGAAACATTATTACTCTCGTTGTATAAATGTAGGTACATGTCTAATAACTAGTGGGAAAGACTGAGAATGTGTGCCCTGGTGGTTTGAGTGAGATGTCCTCCATAGTCAAAGGCATGTGAATACTTAGTTCCCAGTTGGTGGTCCAGTTTGGGCTGGAGGAAGTATGTTCCAGGAGCAGGCTTTGAGGTTTCAAAAGCCTTGTCCAATTTCCAGTTTGCTCTGTGTGCTTCCTGCTTGAGGTTTAAAATGTGAGGTCTGAGCTGCTCCGGTTACCTTGCTGCCTGCTGCCATGCTTTCCAACTGGGGTGGTGATGGACTCCTATCCTCCTGGAACCAGAGCCCAAAATAAAGCCTTCCTTTATTAAAGTAGTCAGGAAGCCGGGCGGTGGTGGCGCACGCCTTTAATCCCAGCACTTGGGAGGCAGAGGCAGGCGGATTTCTGAGTTTGAGGCCAGCCTGGTCTATAGAGTGAATTCCAGGACAGCCAGGGCTATACAGAGAAACCCTGTCTTGAAAAACCAAAAAAAGAAAAAAGAAAAAAAAAAAGAAAAAAGAAAAAGATTTATTTTTATTCTATGTGCATGAATGTTTTGCCTACATAGTTGTATGTGCACCATGTATGTCCCTAGTACCTGTAGAAATGAGAAGAGGGGTCAGATCCCCTGAAACTGAGTTACTGACTGCTGTGACCTACCATGTAGATTATGGAATGCGAGCGTCAGGTGTCGACAAAAGCAACCAGTGCTTTTAATCATTGAGATATCTCTCCAGCCCACCACATTGATGCTTATGACCACACTTGATTGTAGACAAACAGAAAATATCCAGCAAACTACCAGAGCAGAGGTTGCTTTAAGAGCAGTCTTGGAGGCTTGGGGGAGGGGGCTGCTGGAGAGATTGCTCAGGAATTAGGCAATTGGAAGGAATGTATTGCTCTTCAAAAGATGTGAGTTTGGATCCCAGCACCCATATTAGGTGACTCAAAACTTCAACTCTAGGGGATGCAACAGTCTCCAAGAGGAAACCACCCTTATGTTTATGTAATTAAAAATAAAAACAGTTGAGGACAGTGAAGAGCACTTGCTCTCCAGAAGACCTGGGGCGGGCTCCATCACCCTTGTTAGGTGGGGTAAGCTCATCTTCATGGAATCTGACACTCCTTTCTGGCCTCCACAGGCATGTGCACACACCCACATAGACACACACACTTGCACATACATTTTCAAAAGCATAAACAGGGAACATCCACACACTGCCTGTTGATTTCCATTCTGTGACAGACTGCAGACACAGTGATGGTACCATATAATACCACCTAGTGACATTATATTCATCTTTGAGGAAGTCACTATAGGATATTTCTACAGGATGAAATAAAATCATCCAAAGATTTCTACAGTCAAAGTCCTTTTAGGTAGCATAGGCTACTAAAACTTGTGATCCTCCTGTCTGAATCTCCATAGTGCTAGGGAGAGAGACATCACCTCCACACTTGGCTCCAAGGACCGCCTTCTTAAACTCTGTCTTCATTGTCTAACAAGGCATGGCTGTAACTTTCTAGGGTGTTCTATTGCTTCCCACAGGAGACCAGTTGCAAAGCAGGAATCTGTAAGTATTAAAAGGCATTAGGGACTTTTGTTTTGTCTAATGTAAAGTGTTTCCAAACAGTAATTGGACTCATAGACTGCCTGGAGGATGTTTGCAGATGCTCTGGGCATGGGGCTAGGGTGTGTCCCAGTGCTTGGGAACCTGTAGTCATTAAAGCATTCTGCACCAGATCCCAGCTCAGAGGATCAGGGTCAGTCCACTCTCTTGAACAATGTGTTTTGTAGTTCCCTGTGAATCTGGAAAGCTAGCTGATTGACTAACTGAGTTGAGTAACAACTCATAGAGTACCATCAGGCTAAGGGCATTCAGTGCTGAAGAGACAGCTCAGCAGTCAAGAGCACTGGCTGCTCTTCCAGAGGTTCTGAGCTCAATTCCCAGCAACCACATGGTGGCTCATAACCACTTATAATGGGTTTGGATGTCCTCTTCTGTCATGAGGGCATACATGCAAATAGAGACTCACAGAAATCAAGAAGAAGGAGAAAAAGAAGAAGAAGGAGAAAAAGAAGAAGAAGGAGAAGAAGAAGAAGAAGAAGAAGAAGAGAAGAAGAAGAAGAAGAAGAAGAAGAAAGAAGAAGAAGAAGAAGAAGAAGGAAAGGAGAAGAAAAAAGAAGAAAACAAGATGTTAGAAGGCTCCAGGAAGGCTGTGAGTGTGGGATGTCTGTGTACTGCAGAGTAGCGGGAATAAGGGGAACCTCCTTGGTCAAGAATAGGGCACCAAAGAAGCAAAGCAAGGTAAGGAGCATGCCTCTAGGAGATGGCTCCAGGAGGTAGAACACAAGTGGGAAAGGACGGGGCCTAGTGAGAAGGGTGTCTCTAGGATGCTGTTGCTGACAACACTGGACACTAGAGGAAACTTTGTTTTGAAGATAAGAGGGAAATGGGCCAGGTGGAGGAAGTCTTTAATCCCAGTGCTCAGGAGGCAGAGGCAGGAAGGAGGTCTGTGAGTTAGAGGCCATCCAACACTACATAGTGAGACCCTGTGTCAGTCAAGCAAACAAATTAGAGGGTAGTAATTTGGTAACAGTTTGTGATTGTTCTCAAGGTGGCTGCCTGTAGAAATGACGAAGTTTGTGTTCATTGTCTGCTTCAGTGAGCTTCTAGCTGCTATTGGCTAGAAGTAGGCAGCTACAGAGGTACCATGAAAAAGAGCATGGTTTTGCCGGGTGGTGGTGGCGGACGCCTTTAATCCCAGCGCTTGGGAGGAAGAGGCAGGCAGATTTCTGAGATTGAGGCCAGCCTGGTCTACAGAGTGAGTTCTAGGACAGCCAGGACTACACAGAAAACCTTGTCTCGAAAAACCAAAAAAAAAAAAAAAAAAAAACAAACAAAAAAAAAAAAAAAAAAAAAAAAGAGCATGGTTTTAAGAAAGCCTGATTTTAATCTTTGAGGCTTATACAGATCCTATGGGAGGATGCCCTTGTTCATAGGAAGTGCATCTTTTTGTTTTGTTTTGCAGTGCTGGGAATTGAACCCAGCTCCTAACACATGCTAGTTAAGTACCTTACCTCAAGTCATCCCAGCTATGGACGTATCTGAAAGTGCTGGGGAGGGGATTGGTGGGGTGGTATCAGGACATCATGTCTTTATGTGTCAAAAGATTTTAGAAAAAGTGAAGTTTTCTGTGTACTTGTTTTTTTTTTTTTTTTTTAAATATTTATGTCATTGATTTATTTACAATTTTTTTCTAACATAAGAGTTCAAGAGTTTAATCCAATTTTCAGATCATATCTCTTAAACTTTCTTCATTCTGTTAAAGAGATGAATTAAATGTCCTTATTTTTTAAGTAGTTGGTGCCTTACTATAAAGAAAAGAGCAGCAAATCCAGATCCAAAGTACACAGTAACCACCATTTGTTTTCCACTGAAAATGGCAAATTCTTCCCCTCACCCTCCTTAAAATCCTTCAGCCTTGGACTCCTGAAGTTACAGCTCTGAGCCCCCATGTCAGTTCTAAGCCACATTTAGACTCTGGTTGCAGCATGGACTCCTGTGCATGGAAGTAGGTAGAACATTGCTATGCTTAGCAATAGAAGCTTCTAGAGCCAAAGCCTAGTGCTAGGGCCAGTCAGGGGCCTCTGGGAGGAAAACTCCTTTGACCTCCCAAAGGCTGCTAATTTGTCCTGAGATAGTTATGTAGGCAAGGGCTCAGGGAAGCTATCTTGAGAGGAGTTCAAGCCTAGCCCCCAGTTTCTCAAATTGTGAGTCATGACCCCATATGGAGTTGAATAACTGAGTACAAGGATCACAAACACTTGGCAACATTAAAAGGTTTCTGAGCCACCAAACTTAATATAAAATCAATTGTGTAATGATTCCGAGATGTTCTGGAAGCTCTTGCCCATGCTACATCATGTAACCTCACTGCAGCTCTGGTTTTGAACACACATCAAGAGAGCACTTTGCTGCCGGGCGGTGAAGGCGCATGCCTTTAATCCCAGCACTTAGGAGGCAGAGGCAGGCAGATTTCTGAGTTCGAGGCCAGCCTGGTCTACAGAGTGAGTTCCAGGACAGCCAGGGCTACACAGAGAAACCTTGTCTGGAAAAAACCAAAAAAAAAAAAAAAAAAAAAAAAAAAAGAGAGAGAGAGAGAGCGAGAGAGCACTTTGCACTGAGAGTGCTACCATACCATGTTGAGATCCGGGCTCCCCAGTTCTGAACAGCTGTGTTGCTTCTATATATGCTGTTCTCTGTTCTGAAACATAATGGTTTAGCCATGGGAACAAAGACTAATATTACTCTATAATTCATCTCTCAATATGTAAGTATTAGATTAATATATCTTTGGGTTATATTCTGTAAGGAATATTTTGAAAATTTATTTTTATTTTATGTGCATTGATGTTTTGCCTGCATATATATCTGTGTAAGAGTGTTGGGTCCCCTGGAACTATAGTTACAGGCAGGTATGAGCTATCATGTGGTTGCTGGGAATTGAACTCAGATCCTCTGGAAGAGCAGTTAGTGCTCTTCATTGTTAAGCCATCCTTCTTGTGTTAGAATATTTGATAGAAAAACTTATTTTAAGAGCTGAAAAGATGGCTCAGAGTTTAAGAGCACTTGCTGCTTTTGCCAAGAACTTGGGTTAAGTTCTCAGCACCCACATGGTAGCTTACAACCATCTAGAACTCCTTTAAGGGTGTTTGACTCCTGTGGGCACCAGGCAGGCACGTGGTGCATATGCATACATGCAGGCAAACCATTCACACGCATATTTTATTTTACACATATGGATGTTTTGCATGCATTTATGTTTGTACCATGTGTCTGTAGTGCTCACCAAGGTGAATTACAGATGACTGAACTGCCATGTAGGTGTGGAGAATTGAACCTGAGTCCTCTGGAAGTACAACCCGTGGCTTTAACCATTGGGCCATCTTGAGTTTTTTTAATTCTAAAAGTGTTCTGAGTTGAGTTTCATAACAAATCATTAAATGAACTTTTGCTTGGGACAGAATTTATAACTTCTGAAAAGGTCTTTTTTTTTTTTTTTTTTTTGGTTTTTTGAGATAGGGTTTTTCCTGTATAGCCCTGGCTGTCTGCCCGGCTTTTTTTTTTTCTTTCTGGAACTGTACACCCGGCTGGCCTCGAACTCAGAAATCCGCCTGCCTCTGCCTCCCAAGTGCTGGGATTAAAGGCGTGCACCACCACTGCCTGGCTGTCACTTCTTGTTTTGATTAATCACATCAGCCTAGGACAGAATTGACATGGCCTCTCTGAATCCAGACCTAAATGCCCATTCTTAGCCTGTAACCTGCGTCTCCTTAATCACAGAGAGGGTATTATGAAAGATTGTGTGTGTGTGTGTGTGTGTGTGTGTGTGTGGTGTTTCCTAAGCAGCTGTGTGTTAGAACCACCTGGGAAGGTTCAATGACACCAAGGGCATACAACACCACTGATGAGGTTCAGGATGTTGTTTTGTTTTTTAGTTTTTGGGTTTTCTCCCCCTAAAGCACTCAGATAATTCTAAGGGGCAGTAAGGTTTATATTGAATCAAAGAAATTATTTGCAAAGGCTGTTTTTCTATGTGTCTGTCTGTCTCTCTTTGAATTGGGGATGGATCAGAGACTCACACATGCTACACAAATCTTCTGTCACCGAGCTATCTCTCCAGATCCCACATTTCTAGGGGGTGCAGTTTGAACCAGGTCTCTATAGCCCAGAGTGGTTTTAACCTCCCTATGTAGCCTGGCTTTGAACTCATCTGAGCTCCACTTTCCAAATGTTTGGGTTACAGCTGTGGAGCGACATGCTGGGCCTGGTACACATTTCACATAGAGCCTTTCACCTTAGAGTGTAGGTCAGCTGTAACTCATGTGTGAGCAGCTACTGTATCGGGTAGGTAGAGCTAGAGTATATAGTACAAACATTTTTGCCAACAATTGACTGGGTTATGTTACTAGTACTTGCAAGAGAGTCTAACTCTAGAGCAATGGCCCACTGGTTAAGAGCACTCTCTACTCTTTCCAAGGACATGAGTTTGTATCCTGGAATCCATGGCTCCTGTGGGCATTCACAGTCACATATGAGGAGGAAGAGGAGGAGAGGAGGAAGAAAACTTCTATTATAAGAGCATATGTACAGATTTTACTGTTGCTTTTTTTTCTGTCCCCTTTCCCTCTTCCTCTCACTCCAGCCCTGCTTGCTTGCTCCAGCCCAAAGGTTTTTATTTATTATATATAAGTACACTGTAGCTGTTTTCAGACACCCCATAAGAGGGCATCAGATCCAATTATGGATGGTTGTGAGCCACCCTGTGGTTGCTTGGATTTGAACTCATGACCTCTGGAAAAGCAGTCAATGCTCTTAACCATTGAGCCATCTCACTAGCCCCTTACTATTCTTTTTTTTTTTTTTTCTCCAGTTTTTCGAGACAGGGTTTCTCTCTGTAGCCCTGGATATCCTGGAACTTACTCTATAGACCAGGCTGGCCTTTGAACTCAGAAATCTGCCTGCCTCTGCCTCCCAAGTGCTGGGATTAAAGGCGTGCTCCACCACTGCCCGGCTCAAACCCAGGTTCTTTTTTTTTTTTTTTTTGGTATCCCCCTCTATTCCCCCCCCCCCACTGAAGGACAGCGGGAAGGATCGAACACGGGACGGACAGAGCACCCTAGCGACAGAGCTCGACCACTACAGCGATGTGCCACCGCAGGCTGGTGGGTCAAACCCAGGTTCTTAAAAGGACCAGCCAGCACTCTTAACCACTGAGCTACTTAGCCATGTCTGTAGCCCTCTGTTTCTGTTGTATGCGATAGGGTCTCTATGGCTGTCCTGGAGCTCACTATGTAGACCAGGCTGGCTCCCAACTCAAGAGATCTACCTCTCTATTGCTAGGATTAAGGGCATTTGCCACCAAGTGCAACCCTGAAATTTTAAAACCAATTTGGCTATTGTACTTTGAGTATGCTATAGAGTTAAGTGTAACTTCTTCAGAGTGACTGCTCTTTCAAAAGTTATTAAAATCTTGAGCTCCACCCACGTGCCTGTCTGTCAAGTTTTATTTTTTGGTTGTGAAGTCAAATGCTGTGGTATAAGAGATGGACTGTTATTCAATCACTCACCTGTAGGAGGCCATTTTTAGTTTTTGCCCATACAGATGAAGCTGCTGTAAATATTATAAATATGTAAATGTTCATATTTATAATAAAAAACACACCATTCTCCGGAAGAACTCATGAGTACATGAGATTAAAATATTTTTATTTTATGTATATAGATTTTGCCTTCATGTATGTATGTGTAGCACATATGTATGAATCACATTTGTACAGTATGCTCAAAGTTCAGAAGAGGGCATATGATACCCTCAAGTACAAATGGTTGTGACCCACCGCGATGGTTGCTGGGAACCCAGCCCAGGTTCTCTACAACAGTAGTATGCTGTCTTTATTTTTTAAGATTTTATCTATCTGTCTAATTATCTATATATAACATATATATAATATACATACATATATATAGTGTTCTGCCTGCATGTATGCCTGCAGGCCAGAAGAGGGAAACAGATCACATTGCAGATGGTTAGGAACCAGCATGTGGTTGCTGGGAATTGAATTCAGGTCCTCTGGAAGAACAGCCAGTGCTCTTAACCTCTGAGCCATCACTCTTAGCAGCTGAGCCACACTGGAGACATAAGCTCCTGTGGTAGAGTTGCCTGGTCAAAGCAATGTGTAAGAGCTGCTGTCAAACTGCCTTCAAGGAATGTCTTAGGGTTTTATTGCTGTGAACAGACACCATGACCAAGGCAAGTCTTTTTTTTTTTTTTTTTTTTTTTTTTTTTTGGTTTTTCGAGACAGGGTTTCTCTGTGTAGCCCTGGCTGTCCTGGAACTCACTCTGTAGACCAGGCTGGCCTCGAACTCAGAAATCCGCCTGCCTCTGCCTCCAAGTGCTGAGATTAAAGGTGTGCACCACCACCGCCCGGCCCAAGGCAAGTCTTATAAAGGACAACAATTTAATTGGGGCTGGTTTACAGTTTCAGAGGTTCAGTACATTATCATTAAGGTGGGAGCATGGTAGCATCCACGTCCACGTAGGCATAGCACAGAATCATTTTGAAGTCCCAGCAATAATGAACAAGAATGGTTTTCTTTTCTAATCTGAAATCTACAAAATAGAATCCCACTGTAATTTTCATTTGTATACTTGATGTTATACAACGGTCAATTATCTTCCCATTTACTTAAAAGCCACTTGTGTTTCATTTCTATTAACTGTGTGTTCATATCCTTGTCCATTTAATATATTGCTTTCGAATGAGTGTTTAATAAAAGATGTTGTTTCCCTATGTTCATTTGGTCAAGAACTGGATCAGAGGCTGAAGGCTCTGAATCCCTAATCACAGCGCCTTTCTCCCTATTGACTGCTTCAAAGGAAGGATCCCTTCATGGCCTTCCTAGCACTCCACACCCTTCCCACAGGTCCACCTGCACTCCTAATAGGTTCCTCTGGGGCAGTGGTCATGTTGTGGTGACCCTTAATGACAAAATTATTTCATGGCTACTATTATGAATCATAATGCAAATATCTGATATGGTACACCAAGGGGTCGCGACCCACAGGTTGAGAAACCCCTAGCGGTCCAGCTGTGTCCCCTTCAGGGACCATTCTACTCCCGATCTCTCATTCTAGCGCCCAGTGCCGATAGCTGCATCCTCAGGTGAGCCTCCTCAGACCTGCAGCTTGAGTCTCTGCAAGGCTGGCCTGACCCTTGCCCAGCGCCTAGCTTCCGGCTCCACCCACTTGCAGCGTGACAACGTCTGAGTGTTTTGCATTCTTCCAACGAGGATTTGCTGAAAGCATGAGGCCGAATTGTTTAGGCTCCCAGGTCCGGTAGTTTGGGGCAGACCAAGGTCTCTTCTCTTGTCCAACTGACACAAGAGAGTAAACACAGAAATGTCAATTAGGAGCAAACGAGTGAGTTAAGGGTCTCCTTTACTCTGGGGGTTCAGGAGAACTCCCCAAGACCTAATAGGTAGAGTGACGATTGACAGCTCTTCCAAAATGACAGCAGGGAAATCAAGACCCAGTGTCTCTTTCGTCCATTGTCAGAACTAAAGGCCTGTGATCTCTTCAGGTGTGTGGGGCATTGTTTTTTTAATTTAAAGATTTACTTAATGTATGTGAGTACACTGTTGCTCTCTTCAGACACACCAGGAGAGGTCATCGGATCCTATTACAGATGGTTATAAGCCACCATGTGGTTGCTGGGAATTGAACTCAGGACCTCTGGAAGAGCAGTCAGTGCTCTTAACAGCTGAACCATCTCTCCAGCCCCTACCTTTTTTTTGGGGGGTGGGGGAGTCACATAGTAACCTGCGCTGTCTTGAAACTCTCTTAAGCAGTCCTGTCTGTCCTCCAACTCAGCAATCCTCCTGCTTCAGTCTCTCCAGGGCTAGAATCACAGGCAAGCTTTTCTCTTATTTTTACAGAAGACTTGGAGGCTGCTCCGGAATCCAGCAGAAACCTGTTCGGTGTTCCTAGTCTAAGAAAGAAGCACACTTCCGGGGTGGGGGGAGGAGAAGCTGTGGTGTGCAGGTCGGCTAGTTTTCCTGGAGCAAGGGTGTGTGTCGGGGGCGGGGTAGGGGGGTAGACTGTTCCACCGCCCGCGAGTCTCGGGGACAAAGGCTGTGGGGCCCTGTGCCCCGCTCCGGCCTGCCCTCCACCAGTGAACTTTGGAGGCACCGGCCGTGACCTCGAACCGGGAGTCACCAAGGCTGGGAGCCCACGCACCCACCACAGGGGAACCCCAGTAGGGTCGGTCCAAGTTCCTCGTGTCTCAGTCCTTCCCCACTCCTTTTTTGCCTCTCCCCCTCATTCCTTCCAATGCACCCTTCTCCCTATCCCTCCTCAGATCTTGTCCTCCCCTCCCTATCCCTATCCAACTCCTTGTTCCAACTCCTTGTTACTCCAGCTCCCCGTTTCTTTTTTTTTTTTTTTTTTTTTTTTTTTTTTTAGTTTATAAAGACATTTACACATACAGCACAATTTATTGTTAAATGCTCTACAACTGGCTTCTCACAAAGATGAAAATCGATGATACAAAATGACGTGACATGTTAAGTAAATCTGGAATTAGCATAGTTAGAGTCAGCACTGACTTTACATATTGTTGCAGATTGCTGTGCTATGCCCTTTATAATGTGAATTATTTTCCTCAGGGTGAAATTGCACTTAGATGGGTGTTTTTGCTTGTACGAACTACTAAAATCTGAGGGAACAGAGCAATATCAAAGACACAAACAGTGACTGCACAATATCATCTGCTGGATTAAGCTAATAATACAAGTGGACAGAATTCTCTAGGTTCCGATACCTAATAAAGCACTATATGAAATGAACAAGGTGAAACAGCTTAAGAATGAATACTCCTCAACCAGAACATGTAGCTTTTTTTGTTATTTGTATGTCTGCCTCATGAGGCATTTATAAGATAACTTAGTAAAATCTTAGTTTACTTGGGGCATAACAAGCTCATAATGTCCCACTTGGCCCTCCTGTTTGAGTTGATCTAGTAGGTCTTCCTTCCGGCGTTTTCTACCTACCACCAGGTACCTATCATGGCCTACCCCATGAGACTTACTCTTCAGGCCGTACTTCTGAGCAATCTGATGTATTTGCTTCCGTTCATCATTGGTCAGCTCTGTGGAGAAGGTCAAATCTGAGTGGCTTTCAGAGCGGGCATAGTCTCTGATGATCTGTTCTATATCCCTCTTAGCAATTTTATTCACCCTCTCTACATCTAGACCAAGCCCTTCTCGCTTATGCTGCTCTTTAACTGAGATAGGCTCCCGTATGCCCTCACCAGATTTACCTAAACCACCACCCGTCCAACCCATCTTTCTCAGCAGTTGATTCCCTATGTTATCTTCTTTGATTTGTTGCTTGTAAGCTTCTTCTGCTGAGCGGCCCTGAATTTCATTTCTTGAAATCACATCTTCAACAGTCCCTTTCTTCAAGTTGTTAATGACAGTCGGCTGTGTCTTTTTGAGGGTTTTTACAGCTTCTCCAGCAGCTTCATATTTGACACTTTTCTTCACTCCAACTGCTTCTGCAATGACTTCACTCTCTAGAATCACCTTGCATTTCCAGCGGAGACCTGTCATTCTTTCATAGACATATTCAACGGTCATTCGGTTAAATTGAGCCGTATCATTCAATGTGCACACAGGATTGGAAGAATTCTCATAAACTACAAGATCTTTGATATCTTTCTTCTTTCCAGATCCTCTGGGTGAAGAGCCTGAGTGGCACTGGGAACTTTTGACAGATGGATAAGTGGGTTGTGTTTTTTGAAGAACTTTTAAAGCCTCATCAGCAGCTGCATGTTTGCTTGTTTTCTTTGTTCCATAACCTTCAGCTAAGCAGTGATCCTGCAGGAATACTCGACACCGCCATGTGCGATTTGGCATCATCTCGTATTTGTACTTAATTGACATTTTGTTGAATGAGGCAGAATTGTTAAGGATGCCAATTGCATCATTTGCATTTTCTGTAATGACAAAATTGGTCCAGTGTTTGGCAGAACTATTAAAAATAGGCTGCCCAGAAGCATCCTTTCCCAGTACTACCAGGTCTTCTGGTGGTTTCAGAGCTGGGGGAAATTCATATGAAAGCATACCAATCTGACACACCACAAGGTCCTCTCCAATTATGTGCTTAAATTTCCGACGGACAACTCTAACCTCAATCCGCTTCTGCAAGAGTTTTACAGCTAGCTCAGTAGCTCGGTCTCTAGACCCATTCTTGCTACCTGCATAACCTGTAGTTAGATAGATATTTTGGCATCTAACTTCACAAGCATAACCATCTGTGAGAAGTTTTTTATTTTTTGGGATGTCAGCAGGAGGAATTTCTTTTAAAGGAGCATATATATACTCAGGATTTGTCTTACATGCCTGAATACAACGAGTTAGCATGTAGGTATAATTAATCTTATCAGATCCAGAAGTCATCTCTGGATTAGAAAGGTTCTTCCAGATAGTTGCTGTTAACTTTTCAATAAAATACTGTTTCTCGGCAACCACTGAGTCAGGGTACATCTGTGAAGGAGGGGGCTCAGGAGCTGGCTGACAGTTTGCCTGCTGGGATGTGCTGCTTGGGGCAGGGTTCCCACTGTCAAAATACATGTTGGTTGCTACAGGCTGGTCTTTTGTGAAAATAAATCCTGATGAATTACAATACTGAGAATTCCCATCCTGTGTACTGAAAGAGTCTTGAGTATAATCTTGGTAGAAGTTTCTTGGCATGCTGGCAAAATGTGTTCTTCCATTTACATCTTTTGTTTGAGGGCCATATGGATCTTCCTGTCTTTCAGCTTTTGAACTACTAGCTACAAAATGTACAGGCTCAAAACGAGGTCTCAAATGGAATTTGGAACCAGCTTGCTTTTTAGGAGGATTTTGACCATCGTAGGTTGAAAGGTAGCGTTTTTGGCCTTTGGAAGGTTTAGGCAGCATCAGATCATATGACGGCATCTCCCCAATATCAATACCTTCGGCCATGTGAAGAATTTTTTCCATCAAGCGTGGGCTATACCTGCAGCCCAGGAAAACGTGGTTGGTCCAGGCGGCAGAGAGCGCGAGGAGCTGGTCCAGGGCAGCCCCGGGATAGCTGTGCAGGTGCCGGCAGATGAAGCTCCGCCGCCGAGCCCACTGCCAGTCACTTTCGTGGCTATAGCGCCACTGCTCCAGCACTGGCTCAGGCGGGGGCGGCGGGAGGGGCGGCAGCGGCGGCGGCGGGAGGGGGGGCAGCGGTGGCGGCGACAGGAAGTCGCCCCCCAGCAACAGACGTCCTCCAGCCATCTTCTCTGCTTCAGAGTGGGGACGGCCCCTAAGGGACGATGTCTACAAACCAGCCGCGAGCAAGCGACGCGCCTGGGGTTGGGGGGGGGGGAGACCTGTGTGTGAGGGACGCTCAAGGCTGAGTCTGGGGGTGGGGGGACCGGAGTGTGTGCCTGGGGAATGGCGGGGGGGCTACGCTTACAGGGAAACGGGGGTGGGGGTGGGGGTGGGGGGTCAACGTTCGCTGTCGCCACGCGGGCCGCACCGCTCCAACTAATGTGGGGACGTGAGGGCTTCCTTATATATGGGGCACACTAGGCAGCGGAGTTGAGCCCTGTTACGCAGGACCTCTGCGGACCCTCAGACCCACACACTGAGAGCGTAGCGGTAAGGAAAAAAAAAAAAAAACAGAAGAAAAAGAAGAAGAAGCACCAGCACGCTGGGTTCCCAAGCTCAGGTCTCTCACCCTACCTCCCCGCGTGCCACCCTGAGGTTGTGAGGCCCAGCTCCCCGTTTCTTGTCCCTCCCACTCACTCCGTCAAACAACTTGCACCCCTATCTCCTCGCCCCGCCCCTTACCCCGCCCCTTCTCCCATCCCCCCCCTCCCCCGGCCCGGGGCTCAGGCGCTGGGCGAACATGGCGGCTGCGGTCGGGCGGGACACCCTACCTGAGCACTGGTCCTACGGCGTCTGCCGGGACGGCCGCGTCTTCTTCATCAAGTGCGTGAGGGGCGGCGACACCCGGGCGGGGTCGTGCGCTGGGGCTGGGGCTGCGGGCGGGCGTGTGGGGCGGCGGCGCTAACAGGTGCACCTCTCCCGTAGTGACCAGCTCCGCCGCACGACCTGGCTGCACCCGCGGACCGGCGAACCCGTCAACTCGGGTCACATGATCCGCTCAGGTGGGCGCCGGGTCGGTCGGGGGTACGGGGGGCGCCACGGCTGCGCGAGTTTGACCAACTTTTCTTGCCTGCCCGCAGACTTGCCGCGCGGCTGGGAGGAGGGCTTCACGGAGGAGGGCGCCAGCTTCTTCATAGAGTAAGTGAGCCCGCACCGCCGCCGCACCTGGCTCGTTCCCCCGCAGCCTTGGCGGGCTCGGCGCTCCGGGTTTGTTTGCTTGAAGGTGGCGGGCTAGGGGACGGCTGCGTACCGGGGTTCGCAGCGCTGCAGGGGGCCTGGCCAGGTCCCGCCCGCCGGTGGCCGAGCCAGCAAACTCTACGGTTCCCGGGACACGCCTACCCCGGGGGCATGCGCTGGGCACAGTAGCCGGTGTCAGGGAGTAGGGCTCGCGTGGGTCAGGAGTGTGGCCTGAGCGCTTGGGCGTGGGGGAGGGGGAAGAGGGGCCCCGACGCTAGTCTTGCAGCGCTGGCTAGGCTCGCCGAGGAGAGTTGGAGGGCGACCCGGGCCGCTGCATCCTTGCTTCTCAGGGATGGGATGGGGGTGGGGCTCCCAGTCAGCCAATGATATTCCTGGAACTCTACCCGCGCGTCTTCGGCGGGCGCCCGAGCACAGAGGAACGCGGACGGTCGGCCCTGCCTGGGCTAGTAGAACAGGAGCTTTGCCGCCTGAGCCTCTGGGCGCTGTCCCAACAGTTATTCTGGGTCTGTTGGGCCGCGTGGATCTGATCGCGAAGCCATAAGGGGACAACGTGTACAGTTTTCACTTTTCCCACTCGGGGAAGGTGCCTGTGTTGCAGCGTTCCCCTCCTTCTGCTTCCTGTGGTTCCTGGGAGTCAGAACTTGCCTTTGATCGTTTGCCCCATTCAGTGCCTGGCATAGAGCAGGAGCTCTGTAAATGTTTGTTTATGGAATGAATGAACTAGCCAAAGGTCTGGCGCTGGATGGTTTGACTGGCACTCGGTGTACTGTGGGGGACCGTGATTCAGAATTCATTTCTGTAGCAACTTGGAAACAATGTTTAGATCTGGATCAGAGTATGAGAAGAAAGTCCCCGAGCCTCCTTTATCATTTAGGACTCTTGTATAGTAGCTGCCGAGGGATGAGGTTTATGGAAGGGAGGTGCTGTTTCTTTTCGTTGATTTGTAATCCACGGGAGGAAGGGGAACAAAGAGTGAGCAAATAATAATAGCACGAAAAGGTGACTGCTGTGTGGAAAATTAACACAAGGGGGTGTGACTTGGTGATTGGATTGGTAGGTCCTGATGACTTTTTTTCTGAGCAGGTGACATTTAGAATTTAAATGACATGAAGGACCCTTGCTGTGGTGACCAGTAGGGGCAAAACATTTCCGAAAAATGTTTAAGGTACAAAACCATTCAAGTTCAATGGGTGGCTTGAAGGGAGTGACCAAGGGAGAGAATGGCATTAAAAGGAGTCACAGGAAGGGAGGTAAAGGCTGAAATTGGACCAGGGTAAGGAGCTGCGGAGCTCCTCTATTCTGAGACCAGGGAGGATGCAGACGTTTTAAAGTGGCTTGGTATGCTTTGCATTTTAGGGAGAATAGAGTTTGGGTGGACAGCTGTGTCAGGGAGGCAGGAAAGCAGCAGGAGGCTGTGGCTGTGGTCCAGAGCAGATATTAGTAGAGGGTAAAGCACAGAGATGGAGAACAGTAGTCAGATTCAGGCTGTGCTTTGGATGCTGCCTGAGAGAAAGAACAGTGAAAGATGACTCCTAGGGGACTGGGGAGATGCCCAGTTCATCAAGTGCTTGTCATGCAAGCATGAGAACTCACATTAGATCTCATAAAAAACCCAGGTGTAGTAACAACATGCACTTGGAATCCTAGCACTGGGGAGGTTGAGACAGGAGAATCTGTCATCCTAGCCTAATCTGCAAGCCCCAGGTCTCACCAAGAGACTGCTTCAAAAAATAAGTGGGTATTTGAGAAACAACATGTGAGGTTGGGCTGGCTTCTGGCACTTATATTCACAGGCACACATATTCATGTGCACTTGTACACATAGGAATACACACAAGTACACATACTGCATGAATGTACAGACAGACAGACAGACAGACAGACACACACACACACACACACACACACACACACACGACTCCTAGAGGTGGGATTTCCTGAGTGAGTGGGTAGTGCCCATATCTTTGAGATGGGAAGGCTGGGGGAGAAACAGGCTTGAATAGGTGTTTAAAAAAAATCTTATTTTGTTTTGTTACATATAATATATGAATATATCATATAGATCAGTGATTCTTTTTGTTTGTTTTTCGAGACAGGGTTTCTCTGTATAGCCTTGGCTGTCCTGGAACTCACTCTGTAGACCAGGCTGGCCTTGAACTCAGAAATCCGCCTGTCTCTGCCTCCCAAGTGCTGGGATTAAAGGTGTGCACCACCACCGCCTGGCCTAGATCAGCGATCTTAACCTGTCATTCACAAATGATCCTTTTTCAGGAGTCGACTAGGATCATCAGAAAACACATATTCACATTATAATTCGTAACAGCAAAGTTAGAGTTATGAAGTAACAGCAAAGACAATTTTATGGTTGAGGGTCACCACAACATGAGGAACTGTATTAAGGGGTTGTAGCATTAGGAAGGTTGAGAACCACTGCTACAGATATATGAATCTGAAGCTTGGGGTTGAGCGGGATTGAGGCTTGCAGAGACCCATCTGAAGATAACTGTGTGTGATGTCATAGTGAGTAGATGACATTATCCAGGACAAGTGTGGGCCAAGAAAGTCTGTCCTGGTTTGCTTTCCATTGTCATAAGCATCATAAGCAAAGGCATAGTGAAGGAAACTAGGGAAAACAAGGGCTTACTTCAGCTTATACTTCCCGTCACAGTTCATCTGTGAAGGAAGTCAGAGCAGGAAGTTGAGCAGGAACTGAAGCAGAAGCTGTGGAGGAAGGCTGCTTATTGGCTCCCTCTGGCTTGCCAGCCTGCTTTCTTATGCTTACATGTGTAGGATACTGTGGTCCACAGTAGGCTGCGCCCTCCCACATCAATCAATCAAGACAATTCCCTCAGACGTATCCACTGGAGGCCAGTTCAGTTGAGGCTCCCACTTCCCAGGTTACTCTAGTTTGTGTCCAGAAACTAAGCAGAACAATGCTCTAAGCCTGGGGCGGGCAATGGCTGAGCTTGAGAAAGGCAAACTTAAGAGGAGAGACTGAGAAGGTGAGAAGATGTGTAGTCACAGGGACCTCCAGAATAGGGGACTGCTGCCCATGGCAGATGACGTAGGTGAGTCAGAAACACCTCTCCAGGAAAGGCAGCACATCTTCCTGGAAGTTTTGTTGCAAAGAAGAGTCCAGGCATTGACTGATAGGTGAAGATTGTGTGGATCGAGGGAGGGTGACTTAGGATTCTATTACTGTGAAGAGACCCCATGACCAAGGCAACTCATATAAAGGAGAATATTTAATTGTGGCTGGCTTACGGTTTCAAACGTTTAGTTTATCGTCATCATGGCAGGAAGCATGCAACATACAGACCAGCATGGTGCTGGAGATAGAGCTGAGAGTTCTACATTGTGATCTAAAGGCAGCCAGGAGGAGATTGGAATTCCACACTGGGCAGAGCTTGAGTATAGGAGCCCTCAAAGCTTGACACCACAGTGATACACTTCCTCCAACAAGGCCACACCTCCTAATAGTGCCACTCCCTGTGGGCCAAGCATTGAAACACATGAATCTGTGGGGGCCATAGCTATTCAAACCACCACAGAGGGGCTTGCTCTTTTCAAGGAAAAATGGTACAACATCTTTTGTTCTGGGGGCGAGGGGAGATAGATGTAATAAGAAACTGGCAGTTATTAGAGCAGAGCTTCTGTGGAGGTGAGAGGGAAGGATGCCAGCATGTATCTCAAGGTCACTTATTGGGACACTGAGGAGAGGTTGTGAGTGTTTTGCAGTAGTGGCACAGCCTTGAGCTTGGATTTGTGCAGTCTGTAAGACTCCAGGCTGTTGTCTCAGCACCAGGATTTTATCCCTGTTGCAACTCTTCTTCAATGGTCCTGTCCCTGCTCCCACCACTCCCCCTTCTGAATCCTCCCACACCTTCTGAAAATGACTACCCACAGCAACATTGATTGTTGCCCCTACTCTCAAAGGCTGCTGGTGCCAGCAGACCGGAATCCAGTTGTGTTTTCTACATGATAATTTCTGAAGAGGCCTCCAGATTCAGGACTAATTAGCTTCCTTTGCCCTCCTCCCCCCATGAAGTTTTATCTGCTTACTAAAGAGTTTGTTTTTTTTTTTTTTGTTTTTTTTTTTTTTTTTTAAGGTTACTACATTTGATTGTGTGTCACCCCCAAGCCTTGTCCCCAGCCTTTTAGACATGTGTGTCACCCCTAAACCTTGTCCCCAACCTTGGGTTTTCTGAGACAAGATCTTCCTGTAATCCTTAGACTGGTCTTGAGTTTAAGATCCTTGTGTCTCCGTCTCCTGGTGCCAGCAGGGTTGGGATCCCAGGTATGTGCAGTTGCATTCTGTTTACCAGAGACTCTAATCCTGGATAGAGTCTGTTTCTTGAAGAAAACCTTGGAGTATGAAATGTGGATTTTGGTTTATTTCTGCACTTTTGGCTACATTTTGTCTCCATGGTTCTCACAACTATAGGCGAAGTGGTACAGACTTCCCCTTTAAGAAAAGATATTACTCTCTGAGATGTTTTCATTTTTCCATGAGTCTCCTAACTGGATAGCAAATATCATAGTAGTTATGATAGTGTTATCTACACCAATGAGAATAGTAGCAATTATATATCTTTATTTTTTTTTGTGAGACAGAGTCTTGTCTCCATGTGTAGCCCTTGCTGACCTTCAAGTCTCAGAGCGCCTCTGCCTCCTGAGTGCTAGGATTAAAGATGTGCACCACCAAGCCTGGGCCTAATTTTTGTTTGTTTGTTCATTAAGATGGGGTCTTGCAGTGTAGCCCAGGCTAGTTTTGTACTTTCTAGCTCCCTAAGAGCTGGACTTACAGGTAAGCAGCTCTACCACATGGTGCTAACTTAATCTTTTTGAATTCTTGGGGAAAATATCAGCAACTATTGCTATTCCTAGCTGTTATGTGATTTATTTACTTAAAGATAGGGTCTCGCTCTGTAGCCCAGCTGGTCTGGAACACTTAACAGTCCTCCTGCCTCAGCTTTCCTGAGAATTTCTCAGGATTATAGTCATGTATCACTATACCTAGCTTTTGTGTTTTAGTTTGAAATAGAGCCTCCTGTAGTGAACCTAGGTCCTCTATCAGGAAGCCATGCTTCCAGTCTTTTTAATTTTCATTTTGAGACAGAATCTCACTGAGCTGTCCAGAGCAGCCTTGAACTTGCAATTGTCTGCCTTAGCGTCCCAGTAGTTGGGGGTTTACAGGTCTGCGCCATAGGTCAGCTCTAGAGCTGCTTGGTGAATGATCTTCCTGCCTCAGTCACTTGTGTGCTTGGTGGTGTGTATGTGTGTGGAGTGGAGTGTTGCACATCACACCCTGCTCAAAGGCTGCTCCTTGAGGGCAGACCTGTTCACTGTTTCTGAGGCTTTGGCACACAGCCCAGGCTTGGTCCTGCTTCTGCCCTCTGTTTTTTTTTTTTTTTTTCTGTCCTCTGTTTTATGGAAGAGGCTATGTCCCCAAGAAACCTTGAACATTCATTAAGTAGTCCAGTCTTTATAAATTCCTGGCCTTAGCTTTGTGGACTTGGGTCATCCTGTGTAATTGCCATTCCCTTACGCTGAAGACTTGGAGTGAAGTTGTTTTTCTGCTGTTCCCCCTGCCCTGTGGCCTGACTTGTGTGGAACAGAAGCAGGGAAGCCAGGAATGGGCCTGTTGGGGCTGGTGTCTGGACCCAGGCATCTTGGAGGTAGTCACTCACTGGCAACAGCAACACAAAGCAGGATCCTGGCCAGTAGAGGCTCAGGCAGCCTTTTCTGGCTCCTTGGTCTCATGAGCTCAGCGCTTTGCATCTGGGCATTTTCTCATCTGTTGGCAATTGGACTAGATCCCCTCTTTCCCTGCCTTCAAGGCCTTGGCATCTTCTGACTTTGCTCTAAAGTCCTGACAGGGACCAACTGATCACACAAGGTGCCATGTAGCCTCAGGTTCTCCAGTCTCTGCTTTGTGGACTTGGGTCATCCTGTGTAATTGCCTTTCCCTTATGCTGAAGATTTGGAGTGAAGTTGTTTTTCTACTGTTCCCCCTGCCCTGTGGCCTGAAAACATCCTAGGGGCAGAGCCTGTAGTATAACTTTCAGGTCCCCAGTGCAAAATGAAAATGGAAGGCACCTACTGAAAGGGGAGGGTGCCACTGGGAGAACTGTAGTAAAAGGGGTGTGGTGATCTTAGCACCTCAGTGATCTCAGCTCGTGGGAGGAGGAGGCAAGGCCATCAAGAGTTCAAGGTCATCCTGGGCACTCAGTCTGGGTTACATGAGACTCTAGCTATTGGAGTCTCTGTCTCCAAAACCCAAAGACAAAACAAAACTGCAGTGTAAGCCCGTGTATTCAACCAGCAATTCCAGCATTCTGGAAGTGGAGGCAGAAGGATCCAAGAGTTCAAGGCCATCTTCAGAAATATATTGAATTGTAAGAAGCCAGCCTGGGTTACATGAGCCCCTTTGTCAAGCTAAAGGAGACAAATCTACAAACCTACAATATAAAACTTGTGCCTTCTACATTTTTTCCCCTAGACTTGTCATGGTTTAAAAAATTTGCTATTTCATGTCTTTTTTTTTTTTTTTTTTTTTTTTTTTTACCCCTCTGAGACAGAGTCTCACTGTGTAGCCCTTGATATTCTTGAATTTGCTATGTAGATCAGGCTGGCCTCAAACTCACAAAGAGTCTGGCCGTCTTGATCACTAATTTCTGGCTTGTTCAATATCATTTTAAGTAAAGAGAAAATGTAAGCTTATATTATATATGCTTTATAGCTCATTTCTATATCAAATATAATCATTTATTTAAAATGTAACTATCAGGTCATTTACCTCTAATGCTGAATGATTCATCAGCACCATGCCCTACTATAAAATACAGTGTAGGAGTGGGCAGGCTCAGGGCACTCTGGGCAGGGTGAGGCACGCGCAGGCCAAGTGGGACACAGGAGGCTGGGAGAAGCAGGGAGACCTGGGCTGGTGAGAGCCATGGCTTCTAGCTTCCTTCAAAGACACTCTGCTGTGGACCCAGTTCTTAGGATGTGCCTTCAACTTTTCAATCAATTTAAAGATGTATCAAGAGTGAATCAGATGTGACAGATGTCAAGGGGGAATTCCCTATTAGCTTGAAGGCCCTTTAGGAAAACAGTTGGAACTTGGACACAGCACTTCCAGAATTTTTATTTCAAACCAGAAATTGACAGTCTTACGTTGAATTCTGGGTGCTCATGGCTTACATGTATTTAAAGTGGAAACCCTGAAGCCTTGTTGTTGAAGGGCAAGCAGGTCCTCCGGCTTGGCTGGTTTGGGTATAATCTCACGCTTTACCTTTTACTTCCTGGTGGCTTTATCAAGGGGAAAATCCGGATCACGGATTTAGCACTGGGTCTGTGGGAAAACACTAACAGTGAGTGTTTTTTTGGAAGCTGGAGGAAGGAATTAGAGCTGTGGTTTTATCACACTCTCCAAACACCTGGAGAAAAAACTGAAGCTGCTTAAGGCTCTCGACCCTGGGGGAACCAGTTGTTCCTGAGGCAGGTAGGTCTGTGTGTGAAGAGGGTAGGTGTGAGTCTCTGCATGGTAACCGCTGGGGACTTGAGCCCCGGGAGAAGGTAGCTCAGAGGAAGAATGCTTGCGCCCAGGAAGCCTGGGCTCCATCCCCAGCACAGCAAAAGGAAAAATAATAGGAGCCACGTGCTTCTGCTCCTATGATACACTTTCCGTCCTCTTCACATATTAAGGGGATATGTTTGACACTTCCTAGTGGAGGAAGATCATGAGCAGGAAGCAGGAAGACAGCCAATCCCAGGTCTTCCAGGGCTACAGAGTAAGTGAGTTCAAAGCTAGTGTGTACAATTTAGTGAGACTGTGATTCAAACATAAAAGTAAAAAGAGATTAGGGGTCCTAGCCCTGGAGTGCGGCGTTTGCATTGCATGTGTAAGGCTCTGGGTGCAAGTCACAGGTTTTTTGGGGGAAGGGGTGGGCAGTTGGCAAGACTGTGGAATACTGGGTGACAGACTGTGGTGCCCACTCCAGCTCAGCATAAGGAGTCAGCATCTCAACTGCATAGTGTTGTGAGTAAATATTGGCAGAGGGAAGAACCTGGAGAAATACGGTGGTGTTTTCCTCTTGTCACATGGCTGTCAAAACATTTGCTTTTTGATTTCTGGGAAGGGGAAGCATTTTGAATGAATGTTTTTATTGTCTGCAGAATGTTTCGGGAACGCTATTTGGTTCAGCTCTTACCATTATTTCTTTTTTGGCTGTAGAACTTTGACTCGCAGGGTAAAGTGGTTTTCCTACAGTTACCTATGAGCTCAGCCCTCTGGGGCTCAGGGGAGAGTCCTTGAGGTATTGTTACCCTAGCTTGTGCTTCTCAGACATGGGGACCACAGATTTAATGGCAGAAGGAAGAGGAGGTCTGCTTCCCTGGGAGACTTGGGTGCAGAAAATGTCATGCGTGAAGACTTCAGTTTTGCTGTGCTTGGGTGGAACCCAGGGCTTTGAGCTTACTGGGTAAACCTCTACCACTGAATGACATCCCTAGCCCTGTACTGTAGAAACAGCATCTTACTGTGAGGCTCATGCTGGCTCCACTCCTCATTCTTCTGCCTCTGTGCCCCAAGTGCTGGAATTACAGGCCTGCACCACCATACCTTGCTTCTGTGGACTTTACAGTTGATGTATCCTCTCCTCTGCCTACCTTGGGGTCACTCCATAGGTAAGCTGCATTAGGTCTACTGTGTGCCTTTTGCAGTTTCCCAAATAGAAGCATCTGCCCCAGGAGGTGCCAGCTTCTCTTAACTGCCACCTGGGCTGTGTCTGTCTTGGCAGACCTGTGCAACTCTCACACTCTCTGCCAAGCATATGCTCAGTGCCATGTGTGGGGAAGGTGGAGAGGGAGAGAATGTGGGGGAGGGAGGTCTCTGTCTCAAGGAAGTGTGGGGAGACCCATCATTGGCTTTTTGCTCTTTCTGGGTCTTAGTCCCAAAGTCTAGTGAGGAAAGCCACACCAGCAGCTGCTGTGACCTCAGGTTATCTTACTTCCTCTCCCCCACCCCCTTTGACAGAGCCTTCCTTTGTAGCTATGGTTGGCTCCAAAATCTCTATATAGACCAGGCTGGAATTAACTCACAGAATTCCCTGCCTCTGCCTCTTGAGTGCTAGGATTAAAAGCATGTACCACTCTCCAGGCTTGGGCTGTCATCTTTTGCAGGACTGAGATTGCTTGGCCTCTCTTATCCAGTTTCCTCACAACTACCTGTCACCTGGGAAGCAGGGCTGGGTTTTCTGGAAGCCCAAAGCTTAGCTGGGCCCTGCATCCTGTAGGGGTGTGTAGGTGTGTGGTTGTGGTTGACACCTGTGGGGAGAGGCAGCCTGGATGCTAATCCCAGTGGGGCACTAGCTGCTTTCTGACCTTCTTCCGTGGCTGACTCTCTTTAAGCTTACTTCCCCAAACGTCCAGTGTGGTTAGTTTGAGGATTAAATGACTCATGAGGTGGAAAAGGCCCAGGACGTGTTTAGTGCAGAGTAAATGCCAATGAACGTGAGCTTCTGTACACCCATTCCCGCAGCTCAGAGCTGGGGCGAGAAGATGAATCTGAGTTCCGATTGCTTTCGACTGTTCCGGGGGAAGCCCGATGTCCCTGATACTGGTTTGGCTGAGTTAGTAGCATGCCAACTGTAGAACTCAACTCAGGAATTAATTTGAATCGATAGAAATGGCAAGCCATTTAGTATTAATAAGATGTCCTTAGTTCTGGGAAATGCACACTGAAATGTTTGCTCTGGTGGATAGGAGGCTGGGAAGTGTGGCCTGTATTAGTGTGTGGAAAGAGGAGAGGATGACACTATGGGACACCGAGTTAACAGTGACCGAGTCTGGATCACGGATACTTGGGGACACTTTTCACTGTCCTTACTTTTGCAACTTAAAAATAACTTTTTTAGCTGGACATGGTGGCACAAAACAAAACCCAAAAAAAAAACAAAAAAAACAAAGTTTTATATATTTATTTATTTTATGTGTATGAGTACTTTTCCTAGGTGTATATATGTGTACCACATGTATGCCTGGCACCTGCAGAGGTCAGAAGACAGGTGTTGGATCCCTGGAGTTACAGGTAGTTGGGGTGCTTGGAACCAAACCTAGGTCCTCAAAAGAACAGGTACTTTTAACCTCTGAAGCATCTTTCTAGCCCCTTTACTCTTGCAACTTTTACATATATTTACAAGTAAATATTATGTCAAGTAAAGAGTTCATTAAGACAGACATTGTAGTGAATGCCTGGAACACACAGGAGGCTGAAGCAAGAACATTGGTGCTGTGAATTTTAGCTGGGCCTGGCCTACTTCTGAGTTTAAGGCCAGCTTGGGCTATATAGCAAAACCCTAGCTCAAAACAAACAAATAAACAAACAGGCAAATAACCCTGAAGCAAAACCCCTCAGCAGTTTATCTTAGCAGTCTGGCGCTGACACACCAAACTTAACAGAGGCGCTCCTTTAATTCCCATATGCTGACTCTATTTACAGACGAGGACAGGGGCCTGAGGAATCATGCATGTAGGTAGCCCAGTGAGGGCTGCTTAGCCGTCCTGTGTCATCACAGCCCCCAGCCCCCTTTCCCTGCTTGGCTGCCTCCCCCAAGATCCCTGATCTTAGGGAATCACTTAAACTGTCCATCAAGGGCCAGGCTGCCTGACATCACAGAGTCTAGGCTGTGAAAGCCCAGGGTGGTGTGGAAAGGATCCCATCCTGGGATCTTAGAGGCTGTATGAGTGCTGCTGGGTCACTAGGCAGCCACTTGGTATCAGCCGTGAACACTGGAAAATAGACGAGTTGTCTGGGGTTTCTCAGATCAACAGCTGACACTGGAGTTAAACACGTTTCTTCTAGAGTAGGCATGTTGATTGTCATTTGTACATCTTTGGCATTTGCAGCAAAGGTGAGGAGCTAAAGAGCTTCCTGAATCCAGAACCTCAGTTGGGTCTTGAACCTGAGTTATTTGGTGCTGTTTCTACCTTGGCTCCACCCACCACTCCTCTGCACCATCCTGGAGGACCCCAAAGCAGCAGCATCTTGGGCCTCCCTCACAAAGAGCCCACCAAGGAAAAAGTGAATGGAGTGTCCTGGAGGGCAGATCTCCTCATTTGGAGTATCACCCCCTCTTTAATCTTTTTTACTTCTCCTTTTCCCTTCTCCCCAGATGTCAACTGACCCAGCTTAGGGACCGATGAGCCTCTTAAACCTGCTTAAAGAGCCAGGCTGTCTTTCAGGGCCTGCCTGAGAGCATATCCACGTCCCAACCAGTCCCAGCCAGCCTTCTCAGGGGCTCTACTGCATTTCCTATGTAGGCCTGACAACTTGGAGTTAGCATGCACTCTCCTGTGCTTCCCCAGAACTCACTCAACCACGTGGGAATGTGGTCAGGGCAGAGGCCCACTCCATCCTGTGCCCAGGGCATTGCTGCCTGACCCTCCTGTGGGCTGGGACCAGACAAGGGCTCAATAAGGGGCATATTTGTGTCATCTCCATTTGTAAACTGAGTTGGCCATAGTTCATAGATGGAGCCAGTGGCTGTGTAGGGGTGTCTCATTAGAGAACTAACCAGAGGCTGCTTAATTTGGGTGAAGGACTCACCCATTCAGTTACTAAGTGTGAAGCTGAAGGGTCTTCACATTGGGCCCTGTGGACAGAGACAGAGGTCATTATCCCTACTTCCAGTGTCCTGTGCAAGAGCAGAGAGGACCTTAGCCAGTTTCACTCTGGGTATGGGGGCAGGGCTCTGAGAGGATGGGTCTGGGGACCTCCAGGGAAAGATTGAGGAAGGCAGGCAGCTGTGGAGAAGGGCAGTGCAGGAGAGCAGGGGAGTAGGGGAGCAGGTGTGTGGGTCAGAGCTTCTGTGTGCAGAGAGGAGGTGTTGGGTGGGCCCTGGATCAAAGCCTGCATTGGCAACGTGGTTTCAGGAACGAGGGCTGATGGGGACATTGCCCAAGGGGTTCCCAGTGCTGAGCCTGAGCCTCACGGTGGTTGTAGAACAAGATGCTGGGCTGGGGATGGACACTGATTCTGATTGGCAGAGTGCTTGCACAGTTTTCATGAAGTCTTGGGTTCGATCCCAAACACTGCATAAACCTGGCATGGGTGGTACACATCTGTAATCTTAGCACTTCGGAGGTGAAGGCAGCAGAGTCAGAGTTTCAAGGTTTTCCTTAGCTACCAAGGCCACCCTGGGCTACATGAAACTGTTTCAAAAAGTAAACAAAACAAAAAGGATGCAATAGACTGGTGCCCCTGAGACCCCAGCGCTGCCTCTTGCTTGGCTGGTCACTTCAATCTCTGTCTCCAGGTGTTTCTTCCCCTAGAAAGTGTGGTAGCGACCGTGATGGCCACTTTGACCAGCTAGAGCAGCTAGAACAGGCACGTGCTGGGAAAGCAGCCCTTATCGTTGCTGCTTTGCTAGCTCTGTGAAGGAAGTGCCTTGCTAGGTAGGCGCTGTGCTGTTGGCCAGGAGCTGGCATACTGTTTCTGGGGAAGTCTCCTGAGTCCTAGCTAGAGATAGAGGTTTGTGTCCTTTTGCTTTTTCTTTTCATGTTTAAACATGACCTCATTTTGTAGTCTAGGCTAGGCGTGAACTCATGTCTCCCAAATGCTGGGACTTCAGGCATGCCAGTGTGCCTCACTGAGAACTCTGTTTGTATTGAGACTTGTCTGTAATGGAAGCAGGGCACTGTTGGTGCTAAATACCAAAGAGTGGTTATTGATTTTCGAAGCTCTGTGTAGCTGTGTCCATTCAGAGAGAGCATGAACAGGATTCCTGGTCTCAGGATTGGTATGTGCTTTTCACCCCCTGCCCTCTGCACTACCTAAGGTGGAGGGCCTTCCTTAGGATTCCTGCTTTGGCTCTCTGGCAGAGCATCTTGCTCATTTGGGGGTAGGCAGCAATCTTGGTGTATGTATTAGACACACATAATGAAGTGCATGAACTAAAGCCCTAGTCTAGAGTGTGGATCTAAGCCTCTGGGGGCTTGGGACTTGGGAACCTACACAGGTGTCGCAGGTGATCATATGCTGATGAAAGAGAAGCCACATCTAGCTTCAGCTCCTGCATCTGCACAGGAGCGGCGATCCTTTCCTCCGAGTGTCATTTGAGATGGAAAACTGATAGCCCGGCTGCAGGTCCATGCCTCTGCTCTGTACATGGTGGCCTGTGTGGATCGTGTCTTTCATGACAGAAGCTCATCTGTACAAAACAGTCAGACAAAGTTGGGTGCAAGGTAGTAGAGGGGGAGCAGGGGGCACAGCTGTCTGTCAGCGCCCACACTTTTGCTCAGAGGGAGTCTTGGGAGCAGGAGTCTGGTCTTGCTTCCTCCATGGAGGTAGAACTATTCCACTCTCACTGAGGCCCAGATGCTGCTGCCAGTCTCATAGGGAGGTGATCTGGTTGATCATACCAATGACCATAGAGTGGGCATTCTGCCTTCCAAGGGTGTTGAGCCCGCACCTCAGAAGCCATAACTACTTAGAGATTCACTGAGGACAAAGGAGGCCTGGCTGGAGGGTCCTTCTGGGTTGCTGGAGGAGGCAGGCAGGCTGCAACTCAGAACCAGGGATGGCTACGTGTGTGTCAGTGAGTGATGGTGATGGGGAAGTGATACCCTACCACTCCCCATATCCCTGAGCCCAGGTCCAGGGGATCCTGGCAGGACTAGGGGTGTGACTCCGTGCTCCAAACAACTCACCAGCTCCCGTGGACTGTCAGGCACAGGGTCAATGTTCAGCCAAATAGGTATGTAGGCTTGCTGATTTAACCTTTGACCTGTCTCTCCAGAAACGGGCTGGTTTACAAGGAGAGTGTTTCAGAGTTGGGAGTAAGTAAGGCTTTGTGAGCAGGGATGGGAAGAAGGACCGGAGCCCATGGTTGGAATTCAAGGGAGGAGAAACGCTTACCTAGCCTGCCAGGGGAGGGATTGGAAAAGTATTTTTCTTGCACATTTTGAGCTGGGGATTTGGAAAATAATAGACAGATGGCTGCTGTGAAGCTAAATATCTATAATCACTATACCCAGGGATGCTTTTTCAAAGGAACTGGTGGTACCTAAAATTACATCCATTTATGTAGGCTTTGAATAATTACTTTTTTTCCTGTGTGATGTGTGAGCGAGAGCTGAAGAGTGATCAGCCGACCTCTGCCTTTGGTTTTTCTAACCCTCTTCACCTGAGACTGTGTAGGTGCGTTTCTATGTTTGACATCAGATGGGTTCTGAAACTCAGAGGACGTGAATTCTTTGGAGGAGAGAAAAGTAATTAGCTTCACATTCTGGGAATAGATAGATATTTAAGTTAGAACTCAGAATGTACCCCTGTATTGTGGGAGTGGCATGGATGATTGCTACTGGATACTTCACAGAACAAGCTGGAAGTTCTTAAAGTGAGCTGTAGGATAGGCTGGCACCCCTAAGAAGCCAACTGTTTTTTTTAAATCCTCGTTCGTTCATTCATTCATTTTGTGTGTGTGTATGTTTAATTTTTCTTGAGACAATGTCTTACTACATAGCTTTGGCTGGCTTAGAGCTCCCTATGTACACTGGTCAGCCAGACTTGTGGACTATCACTTGGGACTTGTGGGCTATCCTCCTGTGTTTGCCTCGTTGGTGTTGGGATTACAGGTGTATAATACCACCTCTACTTATTTTTTATTTTCTATATGTTTGTCTGGCGCTGATGCACCAAACTTAACAGAGATGGCTCCTTTAATTCCCATATGCTGACTCCATTTACAGACGAGGACAGGGGGCTGAGGAATCATGCATGTGTATTAGGTAGCCCAGTGAGGGCTGCTTAGCCGTCCTGTGTCATCACAGCCCCCAGTTCCCTTTCCCTGCTTGGCTGTCTCCCCCAAGATCCCTGATGAGCATTCACGGGCTGGAGTTAGGGAAACACTCAAACTGTACAGGTTCACTTAAAAGGATGAATGAGAGGTGTGACTGGTCTTTTGTAACACTAAGGGAAGTAAACTTTGGGGACCTTATGTTGAGTAAACTGAGCAGAGCCCCACTGGTGGCAGGCATTGCCACCTCTCCCTGGAACAGCCAAGTGGACAATAGATGAGTTCCTGGACTCTGGGGGAGAATGGGGAGGTGGCCAGCTTTGTAGCGGACATGGACTATGCTACACTGGGGGCCACAGTCTGGCCAGGCAGGTCTAGGGTCTTGGCCATGCTGCCCTCTTCCTGTCACATGCCAAGTACCAGGTGCCACGGGTACAGAAAAGCATGGGCTGTGGAACTCGGGTGAGTTATTAAGCTTCTGCAAAATGGGGTGAATGTTGGTATCTTTCCCAAGAACCTTTTGCCTTGACTAAACAAAAATAACATGGCGGAGGGTGCTAGTGTTCACCTGTAATCTCGCCCTTGGAAGACTGAATGAGGACGATTGTGGGTTTAAGACCATGTTGGAAAACATAGTAAGACCTTGTCTCAAGAAAATTAAACCAAACCAAACAAAAAAACCCAAAAAAAAAAAAAAAAAAAAAAAAAAAAGGCAACAACAGAAGAATGTGGAATATTGATTCCCAGAATGCAGCAGTGTTGTTTAATACTTTGGCATTTATTTGTATACACAGGGGGTTTATCTTCTGGAGTGGTTGTGCTGTCTCGGATATGAGGGAGATTGCTCAGTTCCTTGGCTTTGAGCCCACAAGCCTCCTGTCTCCTGACAGACAGAAATCACCTGCTGTCTTGTTCGGCCAGCTCAGCACCTTAGTGACATTTTCTAGACGACAGCATCAGTTGTCCTGTCAGGGTTAACCAAGGTTGAAAATGTCCAGTTGTTCAACACTGCATCTTAATTGTGACCTTGGCTGTTACTACTTACGGAGGCAGTTTGGGTACAGTTTGTAGCACGAGTCATGTCTCACCTGAGCCCTGCCTTCCTTTCCATGGTGGGGAAGAAAAGGCTCCCATGATAATGGAAAAGCTGGAGGGAGGTTTGAACTCAGTTTAGCGTTTCTTTTTCCACCTTTGTTGTGTCTCTGGGGAGTATTAGGTATCAAGGTAGCTGGTGAATCAAGGTATTTATTCAGATTCAGGTGATGGTCAGGAAGTCTGTGCCGAGGACCCAGGGTAAGAGGTGTGGGAAAAGAAGTGCCCAGGAAGGAGTAGTATGGGGGCTGGATTAGTCAGGGAAGCTTTGGGTCTCCAGCTGGGATGGTCCAGAGAGCTGATGGCAGCCTTTGTCACTAAGGGACTCTTCATGAGGTGGACTTTCACTGAGCCCTTGATATGTGTTAGGCTCCGGCATCGGGCACTCTGAGCATCCAAATAAGAAGAGGTAAGCAACTTTGGACAGAGGTTAGGAACACAGGTTCTGATGCAGGGTTGTCTCTGTTTGAGGCCTAGCCCTGGCACTTCGGCCAGGTGTGATCCCTATATAATCTGGGACCTCTGCTTCCTGATGTGTAAAATAGGAATAATGGTAATTGTGACAGGGTTTACACGAGCTAATGTGGGGTACTCAGAAGAATCTTGAGGATAGAAGCTATATGTGTGTGCTGGTTCTTTATTAGCACTAGAATGTCACTTCAAGGCAGACGTTTTGTCTGGGTTGGTTGCTGCTCTGTGGGTGCTCCCAGAGACTTCTAGTACATACATAGCAAGTGCCAAGTTAATGATTCACAGCACCACTGGTGTGCGCAAGGAGCCCTGAGCCTGGTCAAGAAGGGTCACAGCTGAGGCTAGAGGACACCATGCAAGTAATTTGATAAGGTGAACCTGGGTAATTTGGCAGAGGCGCAGGTCAGGGAAAGCTTAGGATGCCGGGCAAGCCCCCAGCTTGGTCTTGAAAAGCATTTAGGGGCTTATTGGAGTCGTGAGTGATAGAGGAAGAGGGTGAAGCTTGGGCAGAGTCCAGGAAGCATGTCACACTGGGGACAGTGGGAGAGCACAGACTGCAGAGGGAGTCATTTAGAGGAGCTTAGTCCTGTGGGTCTTTAGGTTCCCCGGAAGGGCTCTAGCAGGGGAGTGACCAGGCCTACCACTAGAGGAACATGGACTGTGGGGGATGTGGGGCGTGTGGGAGGTGGCTGTCATCCTGAGATCGCTCATGCCTGTCATCTGTGGGTGGGGCTGGTGGAAGTAGGGGGTGCACGTGTGACTCCACCTGGCAGGTGAGGGCTGGCCTCTGAAGCTGGTAACACATACCTTGGTTGGCAGCATGTCTGTCTTAAAAATAGAAGGAACAGAGATAGAAGGGTGATGTGCTTGTCCTAGGTGTGGCCTAGTTAAACCTGACCCCTGACAACACCAGCTGTCCTCACCTTCACTCACAGGCCAGCAACTTCCTCTCACTACTGAGGACTACCTCGTGCCCTTTCCTCCTCTCAGGACTCAGCAAGGGGTGGACTGAATCCTCAGAGAGAGGCCTCTGTAGTTGGTGTGTGTGTGTGGGGGGGGGGTGGCGGCACATAGAATCATTGTTGAGATTTCTGCTGACTTCCAGTCTCCCTTCTGTGTGTGTGTGTGTGCGCGCGCGCGCATGTACATGTATGTGTGTGGGTGTGGGTGCTGTCTGCTATACCCAGTGAGTTGTAGGGCCTTATACATTACTATGGTGGTCACAGACAGTCCTAGCTGTGCTTTTGTGTGTTTAGTGTCTTGGTGATTCAAGCATCTAGGGTGTAAGAGACAGAAAGTGCACACAGACAGACTTCCTAAGTAGCAACAACACTTTATTCAGTGAATTGTACAGGTCAGGAAGGAATGTGCCATCAAAGAGACAGCTGGCCATGGAGTGAGGCTCAAGGCTCCAGCCTGTAGCCTCTTTTATGGGGTCTAGAGGAAGAAAGTGTTTGGTTACTAGGGACGTAGTTTGGTTCTGTCTATCTGACTCTGTCTTTGTCTCTGTCTCTCAAGATGTTGAGTCCTAGGTCTTCCAGGGCTGTGTATGAGGTCGCCGTCAGCAGAACTTATCAAGCACAGGGAGGAGGCTGCAGAGTGTAAACACCCTCTGCTGCTCTTCTAGCCAGAGTTCCTGAGTGTCAGTGTCCCTCTCCTGTGTGGGGTGTGGCTTCTACAGGGTCCTCAGGAGAGGATTTAGAGCATCTCTAACAGGTTTCTAGAGTAGCCAGATTTTGTGAGCAGGGAACACGCTAGGCTAGAGCCAGACCCAGAAGTCTTGGCTTTAAACCTCTGCATTGCCTCTTGTGGCTGTATGACGTCTTAGAAAAGCCAGCGTGACCGGGAAAGGTCTTGCAGACCCAGGCCCCAGATAAATGGTCACAGGTCCACAGCCTGTAAGAGGGCAGAGTTTACCTCAGGCCCATTCCCTCAGAGCTAGGTTAGAAATGTGTTGTGATAACTTTTCTTGTTGTTCTTTGGTTTTGTTGTTTGTAGACTTGGTCTCATGCAGCTCAGACTCACTAGCTGACTGGGTCTGCACTCTTGATCCTTCCACAGTGGCCCTACTGTGTTTACTCCTGATTTTTCAGTAGGTGAGGGAAGTCTGCTCCCAAGGCCAGTTGAGGCAAGGAGGCTAGAGAGACTGGGGCTAGGGTTGGGGAGGGAAACACCAGGAAGCCTTTACCAAGGAATTGTGTCTCAAAACCTTGTCAGGCAGGGAAGACAAAGGCTATCACTGAATCAAAGGTCTGGGAAGGTCACGGGGTAGAAAAATCTGGGGAAAGAAGACACTGGAACTCGGCACAGAACCTTCTGAAGGGTGGGAGAGGTCCTGTCCGTTTCCCACCTAGTGCTTGCATCTCTGGCATCTAAAGGAGGTCCATGTGAGTTACTAGAATGTTCTGGTCAGTCTTGAGTCATAAACAGGCAGAGAAGTTCCTGGAGGCTGTTTTGCATTCTCTTCATTCTTCAGACTAATCTGAAAGCCAGAAAGGGGCAGGTGGCTTTACAGCAGGGCAGGATCCTGGACTGGGCTGTTTGCACCACACCCATTTATAAGGGAACCCCTATCCTGGCCTGGTCTGCCCAGCTTTTCCAGGTCCACTCCGCCCCACCATTCAGTCTTATTCAGGAAAAGGTAGAGGAAGCAACAGTTTTGTTTACCAAAGGGGCTGGTTGGGCAGGTCTACTTTGCAAGGTTAAAGGCCGGTGGGGGAACCAAGGTTTCTCTGCTGGCTCCTGGTGGTGGGTAGGTGGAGGTAGGTGGGTGGAGGCAGGCCTGAGCCAGCCGCCAGCTGGGAACTTTGCCTGAGATGACTGACTGCCTGGTGTGGTGCCTGAGGTTTTTCCAAGGAATGGTTCCGGAGCACAGAGGGCTGAGCAGTTTCCGGCTCTCACATTCTTTTTCTGGAGAGTAGGGCCTGGAGAGATTAGGGCGGACATGGGAGGCCTTTAAGTTTTCCATTTGGGGCAATTAATTTGATGAATTGCAAACCAGCTCCCGACTTCCTCATGCTCCTCCCTGGACTGAGCAGTGGGACTGGCTGATAGTGTACTTGAGAATGCCCTCCTCTCCCCTGGAGCCTGTGTTACCTGCTGGTGGCCTCACCTTGGTTTAAATTTGAGCACACAGTAGGTGCTTTCTGAAAGCCTTGAGTATCTGATTAGAGCCTTTCTAGAAAGCTGTTAGCTGGAGGATCTCCCAGTGGCCACACCATTCATTGGTACAACTGAACCTGAACCATGAGCTCATCTGCTCAAGGTCACTCATGTCACTGGTGACAGCTGGGAATGTAGCCAGGTTTCTGCACTGTACTTGTCTAGTGTGCTCCAAGGAAAAGCAATGTATAAGGTACACAGTGAAGGACTCCTGTGGGTTTTCCTGATTTCCTCTGTCTTGGGGGTGGTGGTTCCTGTCAGCATCTTACCCTGGTGGTTTCACAGCATCTTACAAGGCTGCTAAGGGTTACACTTTGTAGTGTTCCCGTGCTGTGTTCCCCCTGGGCACAGACAGCATTGGTGCTCAGAACTGACTTGCTTTGT
Organism: Mastomys natalensis; assembly: GCA_021653895.1. NCBI lineage: Eukaryota > Metazoa > Chordata > Mammalia > Rodentia > Muridae > Mastomys > Mastomys natalensis. The sequence goes on from JAJTUV010000156.1 coordinate 60,675, forward strand.
AGGACGCTTTTGTAGCTGTGTTTCTCCTTCTCCTGGCTTAATGTTGTGTGTTAAGATTTTGGGCCAGGCGGTGGTGGCGCACGCCTTTAATCCCAGCACTCGGGAGGCAGAGACAGGCGGATTTCTGAGTTCGAGGCCAGCCTGGTCTACAGAGTGAGTTCCAGGACAGCCAGGGCTACACAGAGAAACCCTGTCTCAAAAAACTAAAAAAAAAAAAAAAAAAAAGATTTTGGCCTTCCCATACATCTGTAAACATGAAGGGTATTACAGAAAGCAGCATGTAAAGAACTCACAGTGGAAGGATGTACCAGGTGTCTAGGGGTGGCTAGCTTACTCAGTGCTCCTGCTGTGTGCCAGCTTTGGGCAGGTTTTCCATGATAGCCGAGGCATCTGACCTAGGAACCCATTCTTCTTAGAATCGACCTCTCTCCCCACTCCCCCACCCCACCCTCTGCACGCACGCATGCACACACACACACACACACGCACACACACACACAGTCTCATTATGTAACTAACCCTGGCTGACTTGGAACTTGTCTATATAGACCATGTTAGTTTCAAACACCCAGAAATCTGCCTGTCTCTCCTCTTCTTTTTAAGCACCAGGATTAAAGGTGTGCGCCACTCATCCAACTAGAATTAACTTTGGCTAACATATAAATAAGTAGGTTACATTATTGTTTTTTGGGGGAGAGGCAAGGTTTCCTGTATCTCAGCCTTAACCTTGAACTTCTTTCTACTTCTTCAATGTAGGCTTACAGGTGCATACCAACACACCAGTTTACATGGTGCTAGGACTCAAACCCAGGGTTTCATGCATACTAGGAAAACCACCGTAACACTTTCATATAAATTGGCCCTTATACTTGGTGTCCCTTCCCCCTTTTGAGTTTCAGTTTCCATTTGTAATCAGCTGATGGAGCATTATTGATTTCCTGAGGCTGCCAGGCATTGTTGCAAGGCCAGGCTGGGACTGTGTACATAATCTACAAAGTCTCTGCTCCTTGAGCATACTTTGTAGTGGAGAGAAAGATGTAACACTGGAGGACCACAAGTGTATGAGTTCTGGGCTGGAGAGTCAGGAAGGTGGGATATGGGGGGAGGGGTCTGAGGGAGGTCTCTCTGAGGAGAGATCTCATCAAGGTATGTGACATCTAGGCAGAACATCCTCTGAGGAGAGAATAGCAAGTTCAGAAGCCAGGGGTCTGGAGTGGGCTTGGCTTGTCCTGAGGAGCAGAAAGAGGTGGGGGGTGGACTGAGGGTGCAGGGAGGAGTGTGGGTGTGGGGTTTGGCCTTCACCCAGGGATGGGGTTTGGGGAAGCTATCCTAGCCTTTTGGACAGAGGAATGTCATTTGATTTAGAAGGCTAATTTGCTGGTTGTGTGTGGAATAAACAGACTGCCCCAAACCCATATTGGTTTTATGTTTCATACAGTCCTCAGCATAGAATGAGCCTTCATCTGTGGACTCTTGTTCTTCATGAGAACTCTAGCATCAAAATTTGGTCTGGGTGTCTGCTGCCCTCAGCCCGTCGTCTTCTAACTCCTGAGTGACAGCATTGGACTGTCCCTTCCCTGAGGAGGAGCCAGTGGGACCTAGGCTTGGGAATGAGAAGAAAGCTCATTCCCTGATCACAACTGATTCTTTGGCTATTCCTAGCCCAGTTGTCTCTGTAGTTGTGGTCATGGAAAGGGTGCTTGCTTCTACAAACCTTGCAGATCTGACTCTGACCATGTAGTGCACACCACCCAAGTAATGCCAAGTTGGCTGCCCATGGAGTTTCTGTATCTGTATCTCTTCTCCCCTTTCTGGTTGCCCATGATTTTGGGAGAGATTGGAGCTGGGCCTCTGTACCTTCTTCCCCCTCTTTGCCTTTCTCTCTACAACTCCAGGCCTTTATGGAGAGATCTCAGGTGTCCTTTGGCTCCTGGTTGCCACTCATCAGGTGGAGACACCTTTGGCAGCAGAACTGGTGAACACCTCCATCTTTGGATGGCAGGAAGCACTCTCTATCTGATAGTGTCCCAGTGTCACTGGCAGGAAACTCTACTTTGACTCTGAGATCATCATTACCTTTAGTTATTTTTAAAGGTATGCTTTACCACATTCAGTCACTTCTTGGTTTTTAATTAATTAATTAACTATTTTCATGCATATAGGTATCTTGTCTGCTTGTATGTCTATATACCATGTATATGCAGTACTTGCAGAGGCCAGAAGAGGGCGTGGACTGGGATTGGCATTATAACCGTAAGCAGCCCTATGGGTGTGGGGAATAGCTGAATCCAGGTCCTTTGGAAGAGCACTGAGCAATCCCACTGCATCCCCTGCTTTTAGATCTTAAACAGCCTCTCATCATCTTCTCCTACCCATTTATTTAACCTCGCCTCCTTTAGGGAAGACTTTCCCAAGAGCCTTTGTTTAGTTCTTGCTATGTTACTTGGAGTAATCCCCTGGGTGGGAGGCATCTTCTCGGAGCACAGAAGGCTCCAATGAGGTCTTTGAACCAGGAGGTGATAGATAGCACATCTTTCAGTGGTGCAGAATCCTGCATTTAAGGTGGTTGACCATCATTGGGCAGTTGAGATTATACTTGTGCCTATGTGTGGGTGTGGGGCAGGAAGGGCTGAGGCTGTGAAGTAACAGGTGGCCCAGAGCACACAGGCTCCTTCTTCAGCCCAGTGTGCCTGAGGTCAGCAGGCTGCCAGGGCTGCAGGCTTTAGAGCTTGTTTGTTTGGGCCCAATCACCATGGGTTTCACCCATAAAGAGCTTTGTTTGGGTTTGTAACCCCACCATCCCGTCTTTCCTTCCTACTCTGGATGGGGTTACTGATTAAATTTGTCCTTGGAACCTGTACACATAGAGCCAGGACAGAAGACTATGTTGGATATGGAGATTCTGTTCTGGGGTTCAGTGGGGTGTGAGCAGGGCTCTAGGCCCTTCATCTGGAGCACCCTTTTCCTGAGTTCTGTGGCCCTGGCTGGCTTGTCTTCTGTCCCTCAGTTGGTTGGACACACAAGCCTGTCTCTGCCCTGCAGGTTGTTTGATTTAGGCAGAGAGTCTGCAATAATAGGAACCTGGACCTGAGCCCTTGGCCAAACATTCCAAATTCTTTGGATGTAAAGATTTTCTAAAGGGGCTTGGGGCCTTTCCAAGGCTTCCCAGTTTCTGTTCATACCCCATGCAGATTTGTGTTTGGAACTAATTTTTCTGTATACCCCAGAGCCCTTTCCCAGTCTCCTGAGGGACCTGGTTGGGTCACTGGGACTCTTCTCTCAGCCCAGCCTCACCCCACTGGCTTATGGAGCATCCTCCTGGCAGCTCCTGCCCTTCCCCAGTGCCATGATGCTGAAGGGCTGAGGGTGGAGTGGGGCCTTTTGTTTTGTTTTTAAATAAGGGCAACGTGGGTAAACAGAGCAGCATTTCTGGTGCTGTCAGAGAGGGCCAGGACCCCACATTCCGGCTCCATGACGACGGGCTGTGGGCAGCGGCTGTTGAAATGGACAATGGTGGCTCTGTTGAAAGGCTGAGGCTGGGCTCTGAACAAGCGCATTTTAATTGAGCACTTTCCACCCTGAGATCTGTGGGGATCTGGTGGCCCACTCCTCGCCTAGTTATTTTGTCTTTGCAGCTTCAGAGCCAAGTTATTGTGCCCCTTGTTCCCTTTCCAGCCTGGGCTGGTTTGTTCTGCAATGGTAAGAGAAATGTTAGGATAAGGGCCAAAGGGTTTACATTCTTGTAACCTGGCTGGTTTGAAAGATAACTGACTAGGTTAGAATCCTGGTGGCAGTGTTTCACAGCTAAACCACGTGCCTCAGTTTCCTCATTTGCAAATTATGTGGAATGATGTGTTTCACTTGGGCTAGAGAGATAGCTGTTAAAGTGGAGGTCATGAAAGCACTAGGGCCCAAGTTTGTTCCCCTGGAAGTTAAGAGAAAAAGGCATGGCGCAGCGGTGTATATGCTAGTAGTCCCAACACCGAGCCGGCAGAGGTAGGTAAATCTCTGGGATTTGCTTTTCAACCTAGCAGAACTGATGAACCTCAGGTTCAGTGAGAACCTTGTATCAAAAAGTGAGGTAGAGAGAGAGTCTGAAGAAGATATGTGGCATTCACGCCAGCCTTCACGTGCACACGTGCACACAAATGTGTGCAGTTATTCCTCCTCAGGATTATCACGAGGATTAAAGACCTTTAACAGAAGGTCCTGAGGCTGATTCCTGGATTCCAGTAAACTCCGTGACTGCCTTTCTTTTTGACTTAAGCCTTTTTAGTATCTGTTGCAATCACCATGGACGTTTCATTAACTTCCAGAGCTCTGAGGACCAGCACAACATTCCTACCAGAATGCAAATCTGATTTCATTCTTTCCGTGGCTCAGGTGGTTTCAGTGTGTCTCCTTGACCCTTCTGCATAAGAACTCCTTTTTGTTAAAGGCCTACTGCATGCCAAGCATGTGAAGCTCACGTTTGTTGAAGACCTGCATGCTCAGTTCTCTCATTTAGAGACTGAGTGAGACCCTTCATTTGGCTCTCTTTTGCTGAAAATTTGTTGAGGAATTTTCTTCCTCATTTTCCCAGGCCCAAACCAAATAAGAACATGCCTGTCTTGAAGAACGGCCTTTCCCATGGTCAAGCTCAGTATTGCCTTCTGCTGGGCTTGACCCCTTACCACCATCCCCATTGGATTCATCTGTAGAAAAGCACACTTGCCACTTGTCTGTGGAATTAAATGTTTGCATCCTATCTCTGCTGTGCTCTGTGGCCCTTAGACATGCTTAAGAGTAGTGGGCCCCAGGTAATGAAGCTCCTGTGCATGGTGACCCATGACTGGCTGCTGGGAAAGCACCACAGACACAAGCTGCTCTTGACACCCTGGGTCTTCCTGAAGACCAAGGAAGTTTCTGTTTGGATTCTTTCTTGAAGCTTAACTGGATCCCATTTCTTTAGAGAAGCCAGTGTTTGAGGAGGATGTGGGTGTGAGGGAGGTCTGACACAGGTCCTTGGCCCTGCCCTTTCTGTGGTGACTGGTGCTGCTGTATTTCATCGCCACTTTTGGCCCCTCCCATTGTTTACATCCACCGCTGGGTGCATCCCTCATAGGGACAAACCCAGGCTGGAGACATGGGGATATGGCCTGTGTGCACATACCTGCTTGCTGCTGAAGGACTTGCCAAGTATCCAAATGAGGGGACTCACTTCCATACCATACAGAGCCTCTGTTCAGGAAATAGATTCTTTGTGTTACTGGCTTCACAGGGCCAAATTCTCAAAGATTATCTTGAAAGTGGCTCTCATTGGAAATGACAACCATGGTGAGGAGCCTTAGAAAGGTCCAGGAGCTGTGAGCATGGACGTGGTTCCTGCCACCTTGGCTCAGATTCCAGGAGAGCTGGGCATCCCCTGTGCTGTTAGCAGCTAAATCATTGGCCTTGAACATTTGGGGCTCTTCTCCTGCACCTGTGACATGGAGGAGGACTCTAGCTGTAGCTGCCTCTCGTGGTGGCTTCAGGAGCGAAGAATCAGGCATTCTGGAAGTCTTGTCTTTATTTCATCAGTCAACCTTTGCTCCACACACTGGATTCCACAGCTGTGTACCTAAGGGTGACTAGAACATGGTCTCTTTTGTCCTGGAGCCCTGAGATGGCAGTGGGAGAGGGTGGAGAGTGAGTGGACAGAAACTCATGGTGCATCTTGGTGAATGTTTGACGGAGGCATGAAGGGGCTGCAGTACTTAGCTCTGAGCTTCCCAGAGGACATGACCCTCAAGTAAATAAGAATGGGTGTGGGGAGATCTGGCAAACAGTCTCAGCACTGTGGAAATCTAACAAGGGGTAGTGGTTGTGGGCCATGTGGGAAAGAGGCTCTCTGGAACCATGCTATGGGTGGAACAGAATAACACATGTTGGTGCATTGAAAATCTTATCTGATGGCTACAAGGAGGAGAACCAGACAATGGCAGGGAGACATGCTAGACATTTGTTAATGAGGCTAATTGTGTATGTGGTGTGTTTTGTGTGTCTGCATGTCTTTTAAAGATTATTTTATGTGTATTAGTGTTTTGTTTATGTGTATGTATGTATATCATGCATATTCCTGGTATTCAGAGAGGTCGGAAGAGGTCTCATTTATAGACGCTATACTGGAACTATGGTTACAGGCAGTTATGAACCCCAATGTGTGTGCTGGAAACTGTACCCTGGTGCCCTTCAAGAGCAGCCTGTGTTTTTAACCACCAACACATCTTTCTTTCTTTCTTTCTTTCTTTCTTTCTTTTTTTTTTTTTTTTTTTTTTTTTTTTGGTTTTTCGAGACAGGGTTTCTCTGTGTAGCCCTGGCTGTCCTGGAACTCACTCTGTAGACCAGACTGGCCTCGAACTCAGAAATCCACCTGCCTCTGCCTCCCAAGTGCTGGGGTTAAAGGTGTGCGCCACCACTGCCCGGCCATTCATCCATCCATCCTTCTTCCTTCCTTCCTTCCTTCCTTCCTTCCTTCCTTCCTTCCTTCCTTCCTTCCTTCTTTCCTTCCCCTCCCCTCCCCTCCCCTCCTCTCTCCTCTCTTCTCTTCTCTTTTTGGTTTTCTGAAACAGAGTTTCTCTGTGTAGCAGCCTTGCCTGTCATGGAACTCACTTTGTAGACCAGGCTGGCCTTGAACTCACAGAGATCCATCTGCTTCTGCCTCCTGAGTGCTGGGATATATCAAAGATGTACACCATTACACCTGACTCCAATTAATCTTTCTAACCCCATAGGTTTTAGTTTTGTTTTGAGACAGGATTTTGCTAGCCCAGGCTTGCCCAGAATTTGCAATATCTCTACCTTAGATTTCCAAATGCTGGGATTACAGGTATTTGCCATTACACTTGAGATTCTAAATGAAATACCATACTGGCCTGATGGGAGGCCAGGGCATGTGTAGAAGAGAGGGTTGTGTAGGTGTACATATGTGTGTATGTGCACATGTGTGTGGAGGCCAGCAAACAGTCTCAGGTGTCATTCCTCTTCCAAATAAGGTGCAGCTCACTCAATTTTTTAAAATTTTGATTATTTATTTATTTATTTATTTAGAGACAGGGTCTCTTACTGCCTTGGAACTTGAAAAATAGGCTAGATTGGTTGGCCAGTGACCTCCAGGCATCTGCCTGTTTTTACCTCTTTAATGGTGGGTACATGCCACTTGCCTATTTTGTTTTTAATGTGAGTTTTGTGGATCAAACTCAGGCCATATACTTTCAAGACCAGTACTTTACAAAGTGCGTATTTCCCCAGCCTGATGTGTCTGTCTCTGATTCTGGTAATAAATATTTTATGTCTGATCTCCGTGAATAGTGTTGGAGTCTCTTTCATGCAGCCCTCCCTGGTTTTCTTTAAGCAACAGGGATAGGTGGCTACTAATTAATGCCAGATTTAATTGGGAGCTGTGAAGGGATGGCCTGTCCCAGCATTAGATGATACAGAACTGTAGGTCAACTTTGCCTCCCTTCTTGCAAACACAGTCAATGTGTCTGGCCCATAAAGAGGCTTTTAAGCAGCAGCAGCTAACAAAGACTTCTAAAGACCTGCTCTAGTGGGGCAGGAGTGAAGCCGGGCTTTGTTTTCTTCTGCCTTAGGGAGCCAACTGGCAGCCAGGGGATGAGGTGTGCCTGCTGTCCGACCGGTTTTACATTTTTTGGTGTGCAACACTCAAGCCTGGGGGCTTTGGTGGGTGGCAGAGGGAGACGAAGGCTTTCCTTCATGTGTACTGAGGCTGGGCACCTTGCCTTATCTCCATTCATCTTTGGGAGATGAAGAAATACGCTGCTGCAAATGGTGGAGCCAAGATCTGCCCTCAGATCTGTGTGCTTTCCGACAGCTGCCAGTCATCCTAGAGCAGGGGCTGGTCCACCCCCGAGAGGTGGGTACTCCTGCAGTGAGGGCTTGATCTGGGCACAGTGGGCAATCAGATGCTCTTCATATCTGCTGTGGGTACTGTGTGATAGCAGGTCCTGAGGGGAATACAGAGACGAGGCCAGGATGACATCTTGTTTGTGTGCTCAGCCATCTTGTTGAAGTCACTTGTTTTATCTGGAGAGATAGGGTGGGGTGGTGTAAATAGAGACACAGAGAATAGGAGGTGGAGGCTATCGGTGAAGCAGTCGGTGGGACCGAGGTGTGTTGGGAAGGTTTCACCAAGGTGGGAGACAAACAGCGGAATGGAGATACGAGCTTAGGTGAATGTGGGGCTCTTGGAGGTGAAGCTTAGACACACGGAGGCCTTAGACACTGACTGAAGGGTTCTGCCAAGTTCTCTGGGAGACAGGGAGCTGTTGGGTGCTTTTGAAGAGTTGACACAGTAGCCAGCAGTCTCCAGGTGACGTGCCTGGAAGCTGAGTGGGGGAGGTGGGCTAGGGTGTTGACTCAGCTGCGATAGTGGGGCTGGGAAGACATGCTGGCTGAACCGGGCTGGAGAATCTCAAGTCTTGTCTTGGGTAAGCAATGGTCCTGACAATAGCAAGAGACAAATGGCCCTGTGCATGTTCTGTCATGGGTTTAACGGTCCACTGTTGTGTAACTATCCACTCATCACCCAGATAATCATTATCCACCATGATATTGGAGCCAAGTGTATGCTAGACACAAAGCTCCTCCCTAGCGTTTGCTTCTAAGACACTGGACAGGAAAAGCACATGAGTTGCTCTGAGAGAGCAGCTTGCTACCTCCAAGTGTAATGTAAGCGCTACTTCCCCCTAAGATGGGATCTTAGAGAAAGAAGGCTCTGGACTAATGAGCTGGACAGAGGCATGGCGTTTAGATATGTGCTCCAAGCCGGGCGGTGGTGGCGCACGCCTTTAATAATCCCAGCACTTGGGAGGCAGAGGCAGGTGGATTCTGAGTTCAAGGCCAGCCTGGTCTACAGAGTGAGTTCCAGGACAGCCAGGGCTACACAGAGAAACCATGTCTAGAAAAAAACAAAAACAAAACCAAAAAGATACATACTCCAACCCACTTAACTTAGAGGCACGAGGAATGGGTGCTGGATGAGTTGGGGTGTTCCTCGCAGCTGTTCCTCGTGTTTTCTGAGGTGTCCATGCTTCCAGCCTGTTCCATGCCTTATTGGCCTTGCTGTGTGGCTGAACCAGCCTTTCCTGACTGCTTGCTATCTTGGGTAGGAGAGAAAGGGCTCAAGAGGCAGAGGTGGGGCTTGGTTGGTAGAGTTCTTTCCCAGTGTACACAAATCCCTGGGTAATTGATCCTGGCACACAGAAGGTGTTAGAGGCATGGCCATTCAGGGCTACATAATGAGTTTGAGATCAGTTGGACTTACATTAAGACCTTGTCTCAAAGCAGGGATGGGGTGAGGCTGGGGTTGGGATAGAAAAGGGTAGATGGCTAACAAGCAACATGGAGGCTCCTGGCAAAGACCCCACAGGAGTTCAACACAGCTTTGACTGACCTCAGGTCTTTGTCAACCCCTCAATGATGGTAGCTTTCTTGTAGGGTTTATTTCTGAAGGCTTAGGTTATGAGCAGCAAGGTATTGCTACTTTTTTTTTTGTTTGTTTTGTTTTGTTTTGTTTTGTTTTTGTTTTTCGAGACAGGGTTTCTCTGTATAGCCCTGACTGTCCTGGAACTCACTCTGTAGACCAGGCTGGCCTCGAACTCAGAAATCCGCCTGCCTCTGACTCCCAAGTGCTGGGACTAAAGGCGTGCGACACCACTGCCCGGCAGGTATTGCTACTTTCAAAGGCTTTCCTTTGGGTTCTCCTGCTCTGGCTAAGCATCCATAGTATGGCTGCAGGTTTAGGTTCGTGGTGCGTGCCTGGGTTTTCATGGGTGGCCATGAAGCTGGCAGTGGTCACAGCCCATCTATAGGAGGTGCCTACTGGGCTGAGCCGTGAATGAAATGGGTGCTAGTGTGGAGACCTAACAGGGCTTGCCAGCTGGAGGAATGCCATGGTTCTGGCTGGAAGCTGGGAAGGTAGAGAAATTGGATCGCTACTCAAAAAAATTTTTTAAAAAAACAAGAAGTGTTTGTGTTATAAGGTTATTCATGTTTCTTGTAAATTAGGCTATGTAGATAAGCAATAAGGAGAGAAAAATACCTTGTAATTCTGTTAACTTAGAATCACTGTGAATTTGGTTTTTGTTTGTTTGTTTGTTTTCGGCTTTTTAAGTAGCATCCTGCTCTATAGCCCAGGCTTGACTACAGGTCAGTATATAGCTCAGGCTGGCCTCAAACTGTGATACTTCTATCTTAACCTATCAAATGCCAGCATGGTAGATGTGAGCCACCATGCCTGGTTTGCTGTTGATGTTTTGTTGTGTTTAGATCTGTGTATAAGTGGGTGCGTGTCAAGAAAAATAGGACAATACAGTATATTGTCATGTATTTCTCACTTAAATAAAAGACAGATTTTGTCATTTATTAATACTGCACCATCAGTTTTAATAGTAGCACATTAGCTCCCTGTGTAGTTGTATCATGGTTTACCTGGCTGTAATGGATACGATTTGGGGGAAGGAGCTCAGAAAGAACATTTTATTGTAATAGCACACTGTGATGCCTGCTTATGCTGAGTAAAACTCCAACCTCAGAGCTTGCATAGTGTTCTTTTTCTTTTGAGACAGGGTTTCTCTATGTAGTCCTGGTTGGCCTGGAGCTCACTAGGTAGACCCGTCTGGCTTCCAACTCACAGAGATTCTCCTGCCTCTGCCTCCCAGGTGCTGGGGTTAAAGGTGTGCTTCACCATGCCCAGCTCCAAGACAGAGTCTCACTGTGTAGCCCTAGCTGGTCTTGGACTCACTTTGTAGATCAGTCTGGCCTGAGCTTGTGGTGATCCTCCTGTCTCTGTTTTCTCAGTGCTGAGACTATAGGTGTGCATGAGCTATCACACCCAACCACTGAGCTAGTTTTTAATGTCCACGTCAGTCCAAAATTTCATCTACAAATACGTTTAAATAACTGCTTACTTAAGTCAGATGTGGCACCTCATGCCTGTTATCCCAACACTTGGGAGACTGCCACAGGGGAATTGTCAAGAGTTCAAAGGAAATCTAGGCAACACAATGAGTTCCAGGCTAGCCTGGTCTATAGAATAAGACACTGTCTCAGAAGCCCCTCTCCTCCCTTTATGCTTACCAGCTCTTCTCGCTGTCAGAAGGATGTCATGGTAAGGAGAGAACTGTAGGCAGCCCTGGTGGAAGGTGGTCCCTGATATTAGCAGGAGTGTCCTAGGACCTCAGACCTCAGCTAGTGACTGAGAAGGCTTGGGATGGGCCGTAGGGAGTGGGGAGAAATAGGGGAAAAGGTTGGAGTGGGGACTTTGCTAAGGCTGAGCCTTGCTTTCTAATACAGTGGATGGGAAGACTCATGTCCGGTAATGAGGCAGAGTGCACAGTGGGGCTGGGGTGTGACGGGGAGGCTCCGGCGCACAGCCTGGGCTCAGTTTGCATCCCTAACACAGTACCTGCATGGGATGGATGTTCTCCTGGGTCCAACACCCTCAAGGCACGTCTAGAACCACCTGCTTTTTTCTGACATGTGTAACACCTAGATTTTATTCTGTGACTGAATTGGGGGGGGGGGTCTTTGATGTTGGGCTCTTGGCTAGGTTTCTGTTGATTTGAATGTTCAGCCATGGTTGAGAGCTCTGTGCTTAGGTCCTAAACATGTCAGTTGTCCCCTTTATTTTGGGGCTTGGTGTAGCATATTCCTTCGGAAGGCACACCAGGGGAAATTGCTGTCTTTGCCTGTACTGCGGCCACCAGGGGAGTGTGAGACAGCCGCTGGTGCTGTGAAGGAGCACAGGAACCTGGCGGCTCCCTCTGTGGCTTCTTGGTTGGCTTCTGTGATTTGTGTCTTGTCATTTGGAACACTTCAGTCAGTAGCTTCCTCATGGCTGAGTGCAGCCCCATTCAGGAGGAGCAAGGGCTGTCTGAGAGAGTTGCTGGGTTGGAGGGAGACTTTGACATTCCCAAAGTCTCCATGGTACTGTAGACCACAGGCTACTTTCAGACCTGGGTGTACCCCAACCCCAGTAGCGAGCTTATAAAGGTGGGCCAGCCGGAGCGGAGCAAAAGAAAACCTGAGTTGGCTGGAGCCCTCGGGGTTTACCTCTTTGTGGGAAACCCTTTTGCCATGGCAAGATGTATGCCACTGGCCAGATGTTTCTCATGTTCAGGCATTTCTGAAGAGCTAGTTGTGTGAGAGCCCCACCACCTCAGTGCTCACTCCACAAGAGTGACTGGGAAACAAGACAGAGGCAAGAGTCACGAATACCCCTTGTTATCTTTTTGTTTTGAGACAGAATCTCACTATATAGGCCTGGTGGTACTGGAACTCACTCTGTAGACCAGGCAGGACTTCACAGAAATTCATCTGCCTCTACCTTCCAAGTGCTGGGATCAAAGGGGTGCACCACCACACCCAGCTCTGCATTCTTTTTTGTTTTCCCTGAGACAGGGTTTCTCTGTGTAGCCCTGGCTGTCCTGGAACTCACTCTGTAGACCAGGCTGGCCTCAAACTCAGAAATCCGCCTGCCTCTGCCTCCCAAGTGCTGTGATTAAAGGCGAGCACCACCACCGCCCAGCTCAGCTCTGCATTCTTATCTTGATGCTTCAAAAGCTTACCTCTATCTCCGACTCTTTGCTAGGTTCTAGGGAAACATCTTCAAAAGCCTAAACTATTCAGCTGAACCTTGGGTGTCCCACTGTAACTGGGTGTTAATAGCAGTCAGCTGTGGCTATGGCAGCCACAATAGTTTGTTTACTAAGCCCATACTATAGGCAACACCTGGAACTCCCCCACACTCAGAGTCTGCCCACTATGGACTGTTTCCCTTTAGAAATAAAGGGGGGAAAACAAGCAACAATAATAAAAGAAACAACAAAAACAACCCTCCCCACCATTGCTCACATCCATCTACTGGTACCCGTGTCCAGTAGACGCCTGTTATCTGTTATATCGACTGAGGGCATGGGTGATGTCCCCCTGTATGTTGGGAAACAAGAGGCAAACACAAGATGGCTGCTTAACTCTATATACAAACAAGGTGACATGTTCAGTCTCCAGCTCTGTTAGAGGAAACCCACATGGCTGAAGGTCATGTGGAATGTGGATCTTGAGCTCATATTCAGACTCATTTGTCTTCGTTTATTAAGAAGTAACAGTTGTGAGTAACAGTTAGTAGAGTGCTTTCAGCAAGCCCTGAGTTCCATCCCCTGCCTTGCATGGAATTCAATCCTAGAATTTGGGAGATGGAGGCGGGAAGACTAAAGTTTAGACATAGTTCTCAGCAGTGAGAGTGAAGCCGACTGGGGTCTGTGTTTGGATCAGAAAGGACGCTGTGTCGGGGAGGCCATTTGACACCACACTACTGTGTTTGCACTCCACTTTACAACTGGCAAAGAATAAAGTCTTAAATAATTAACAGAAAGAAACGCCCTGCGGAGGAACACCTATTTCTAATTCTGCAGGAGTGATCACTGGTGTATTCTTTTATTTCTGTCTTTTTCTGGGCAGGGGGAAATGTACCATTAATAAACTTGGACTGTTACACATAGGTGTTACTTATTTACCTGTTTACCGTTTTCTTTTTGAGAGACTGTCCCACTTTGTAGCCAGATTGGGGCTGACCTTGAACTCAGGACAACACTGCCTTAGCCTCTCCATATTATAGACAGTGCTGGGGTTGTAACATCTTCCAGCAAACACACCAAGTTGTACATGTAGTTTTGTTTTGTGTTTTCCTTTTAAGTTTTGTGATTTTTCTCTGAGTGTGCTAGTGCACTGTGTTCAGTGCCTGGTGCCCACAGAGGCCAGATGCCCTGGTTGTGAGTTGCCATGTTCGTACTGGGAACTGAACCTGGGTCCTCTGCAAGAGCAATAAGTGCTCCTAATCAGTTGTATTTTCTCCTTGTATTATGAATCTCTCTTCTGCAACATGACTTCCTGGGCCATGGAATGGGGCACTTTTATAAACAATCTTCAGTCCTTGAACATGTAAACATTTTTTTTTTTTTTTCAGTTTTATGGGTGACAGTGTTGCTGACATGATTGTCTTTGTGAGTATCTTTGAATTGCTTAGACATTGCTTTCTCCAGACCAGGATATCAGCATTCAATCAAACATTCTCTATTGAGGTTTTTCATCCTTAATGTGATGGAACTGGGAAGCGGTTATTATCCTCATGGCAAAGGCTTAGAAGCTGAAGTTTATAGAAATGGCATTTGTGTGAGACAGGGCAGAATTGCTTTAATCCCAACAAGGGACAGCAGGGGCATTTAGATTCATGTTTTGTTGTGCCCTTCAGATTTGGTTGGGATTCTCCGTGTGGCCTCAACAGATATCTTATGTGTGCCCACAAATCCCCCAGCCCTCCCGTGCCTCCCCACCCCCATTCTTGCTTGGGGTTCAGTACTGAGCCCCCTGTTCAGGCTTACACTCCCTTTCTCTTTGAAACATGACTTACTCATTGTCTCTGACACCACTCTGGCCGAATTCCACATCACCTGAAATCCCCTTAGAGTATGTGTTAGTCAGCTCTTCAGCTCAGAAGTGATAACCAGGTCAACCAGCTTGGTTTTTGTTTTTTTTAAACAGGTCAGGTTCTCTATTCTCTGTGTAGCCCTAGAACCTACAGTGTGTAGACCAGGCCTAAGATGAAGGCGTCCACCACCACTGCTCGGCTTTCTAATAGCTGTCTTTTCATTTTTCTGGTCTGCGCATTACACTTTAGTTTTTTTGTTGTTGTATTATAAAGCTGAGGATGGCCTTGAACTCCTGACCCTCCTTTCACTTTCCAGTGCAGGGACTACAGATCTGTGCCACCAAGTGTGGCTGCATGTCACTTCTTTTTGTTTGTGTGTTTTGTGTTTTTGGTTTTTTGGAGACTGGGTCTTTCCATCTCATCCTGGCTGTCCTTGAATTCACTATGTAGCCCAGGTCGACCAGACTCTGGCCTCCAACTCACAGAGATCCTCCTGCCTCTGCCTCCTGATTGCTGGGATTAAAGATATGTGCTACCACACCTGACTGTACATCACATCTTTTGGTTTTCTTAATGATATTTTTAACTTCTGTGTATTGGTGTTTTTGTCTGCATGCAGGTCTGTTTGGGGGTGTCAGATCCCCAGGAACTGGAGTTACCGACAGTTTTGAGCTGCCATGTAGGTGCTGAGAATTGAACCTTGATCCTCTGTAAGAGCAGCCAGTATTCTTAACTGCTGAGCCATCTCTCCAGCCCCTTTATATCACTTCCTAAAGAGAATTTGATTGGCTCTTGGGTCCTTGTTGGGGGGAGCATGGTGGCTGATTGATTATAATAAATATTTTTTTCTTCTTCTTCTTGCTGTGAGATGAGGTCTGATTCTGTTGCCTAGGTTGGCTTTTAGTTCCTGTGTTTAAGTGATCCTTCTGCCTTAGCTCCTACAGCACTGCAGATACAAGCATTGTGCCTGGCAGTATTATAATCTTATTAATGCAACTTAAAATCAATCTAGGTCCCCATTACTTTCTAGTCATAGTTTGCTCCTGTGACGTTCTCCACCTACTGTGTCTGCTGGGAGACCATTCGCTTGGGCTTAGACTTCATGTGGCTATTTTGAGTCTAGAGAATCAGCCTGTTGAGATTCTTCCCTCTCTTTGTTTTTTTTTTTTTTTTTTTTTTTTTTTTTTTTTTGGTTTTTCGAGACAGGGTTTCTCTGTGTAGCCCTGGCTGTCCTGGAACTCACTCTGTAGACCAGGCTGGCCTCGAACTTAGAAATCCGCCTGCCTCTGCCTCCCAAGTGCTGGGATTAAAGGCGTGCGCCACCACCGCCCGGCCCTCTCTTTGTTTTTATGATTTTATTCCGTCTAGTCTCATTGTGTAGCCCCAAGGTGGCCTCCAGCTGTAACTGAGTATGACCCCAAACTCCTGATTCTCTGGCCTTCAGCTTCCAAGTGTTGGCAATACAGGCAGGTGGCCATGACACATCTTGATGTCTTTAGCCCCATTCTGTAATCTGCTTCCTCCTGACCCCACCAGGTTCTTTGCTTGTGCCAGTGACCTTGAGGGGAAGGGGCTGGGGCTGGGGCTGGGGCTGGGGCTGGGGCTGGGGCTGGGAGATGCAGAATAGATTGCTCCAGGAGGTCAACTACATCAAAGTCAGAATTTCCTCTCATCACCTGCCACCCCATCCCATCCTACCACCAAACTCTTACAGTTTTCCTCCCTTGTCCCATGAGCTCAGTGTGTTGGGTTTCTGATATATCATAGGTCACCAAGAAGGACATCTTTGAGTCTACTGCTCAGGAAAGGTGTCATCAAAGATGAGGAGTCAATGCCTGTCTAACCACCACCCAGCCTCTCTTTTGGGCCTTGGGGGCATATAAGAAAGAGGCAAAAAGAATAGGAGAGGAAGGGATGGAGAAGGGAAGGGCAGAGAGCAGTCATCTTTCTTCTTTTCTTAAATCCCTGATTATCTCTCTCTCCCTTCCTTCCTGCTCCTCTCTCTCCCTTTTCCCCTCTCTCCTTTGTTCTTCTTTCAGCAGGGTCTTGCCATATAGTTCTGGCTGGCTTCAAACTTATTATCCTCCTGCCTCAGTATTTAGAGTTGATTACAGATATGTGCCACTGTGTCTGGTCATAGTCAACTTTTCTACTGGGGCCCAAATGAGCAAGTAGGAAAGATCCACTAAACATTAAACCTCCCAGGCATAGGTAGCCCAGGAGGCCTGAGGAGCAAGCAGCAGCAGCTTCACTGATGGATGTTGTCAGGCTGTGCACATGCTTCTTTTTTTTGGTTGTTTTTTTGAGACAGGGTTTCTCTATGTAGCCCTGACTGTCCTGGAACTCACTCTGTAGACCAGGCTGGCCTCAAACTCAGAAATCCACCTGCCTCTGCCTCCCAAGTGCTGGGATTAAAGGTGTGCGCCACTACTGCCCGGCAGATATGCACATGCTTCTGAGACACAGATTGAGTTGTGTTGAGCAAGGGATTGGAAGTCTAAGTCTCGAGTTTGCAAGTCACCCCTGTTGCCTGTGCATGCAGGCACTCTTGGTAGAGGGGCATGGGCGTGCCGGTGGCTTTGTGGCTCTTTTAAAGACTGGGCACAGTGTTCTTCAGCTGCTTAAACAGTTTTCTTTCTTGGTAAGCAGGAAACACAAAGCAGCCCTTCAGAGAGGGTGGACAGGAACTTCTTCTGGCCCTGTGTCGAATTAATCTGATGCAACCCTGGGGCAGCCGCCCAGATGGCCTGGCAGAATCAGAGTTGGACAGCTGTACCCAGAGGTCTCCTGGGGGACAGAGAGCAGTGGTAGGAGCCCTTCCCTGGAGGCTGTGAGTCCACTGATGGCCAGGAGGAAGGGGGCCTGGTCCAGTCCTGTTTTGCTGTGCTGAGGTTGGAGCAACCTTTCACCTATAGCTCATGGGCCCACTGGAGCATCTTGAAGTGCTGTAGGGCTGTCTGGATCTAGGCTTCCAGAATTTGCTCTCCTTGTGTCTGGGAGGAGGGGGAGGCAAATCTCTGTCTAACTAGTGTTGCAGGAATGAGGTACCTCACCTCAAGGCAGGCTTGTGAAACTCCTTGATATACTAACTCTCCATTCCTTTAGCACCCAGGTGATGTCACGAGTGGAGCCTAGTAGCTCTTTTCTTCTGCCTCCACCAGGTCATGGTTGTATTTTGAGTTTGCCTTGGACTAAAGATCATCTGTCTGCTCTCTTCCCTCCCCTTCTCCATTTCTTATTCTCCTCTTCTTTTTGCCCCTTTCCTGTATGCTCACAAGGCTCTTAAGAGAGGCTGGGTGGTAGTTAAACAGATAGGTGTTGTCTCCTTTCCGGTCCCACCTTTCCCGAGCAGTAGACCCAAAAAGATGTAGAATTTGACGATAAGGTTGGTCGTGTGTGGAGGATAAGGCAGGAAATGGCATGTCTGAGTATCAGATGACAGTGTCCAAACCATCCTGGTACAAGTGTTTGTATGGGGCTGAGCTGAGCTGTGGGCTTGTCCCTTCAGGGACCTGACTTGGAGAGTGCCTGTGTGTTGAGGAACAGGTATAAGTGGCGGGAAGTACGAAGAAAGTTAGGCTTTGGGGTGTTCCCTGCGACTTATCTTGCTGTGGGACTGTATTCCCTGGGACTTAGCATACTGTCAGGGAGTATTCCTTGCGACTTGGGTCTGTGGAGGCAGTACTCCATGGTTCTTGGGGTACTGTGGGCACCTTCCTGGAAAGACTGATGCATGCCATGCTGCCGCCCTGAGGTCTCGGGGCTCTGTGGCCCTTGCAGAGCTGAGTTGTTCCTTTCCTTCCCACCTGACCAAGATTCAGGATAACCAGCTCCTGCCAGATCCTGGATTCACTCGGGTTATTGTTGTTTGTTGTCTTCGCTGGAGAAAACCAGAAGTGTGTTTGGGGAAGATGATGGTAGCTGGGATGGACTGCGGGGCTGGCCGAGGCTTGCCCTGGTAGACTGCTGTTCAGAGGCTCGATGGAGAAACTGTGCTTTAATGAAAATCCTCTTTCCTAAACTTTAACCGGCAAAGCCACTGAAGCATTTGCAGTTAATAATGTACTCAGAGTGTTGCTGAGCTGAAATTTAACAGCCGGTTTAAAAACACAAGGTAGGGGATTTAACAAATAGGGCGTAGAGAACACGTGTGTCCTGGAGTGATTTCCACCCCTGTGACTTTGTGCTGACTGGGAGTACTGCTGCCTCCTCTCTGGGAGGTCGTTATCCTGTCTCCTTGTCTCTGAAAAGTAACAGTGTACAGCCCACGTGCAGATAAACCGAGGAGCTGTTTCACAGCTTGGTGAAGCCACAGATTGAGGCAGCTCTTCCCAGAGTAGGACTGTCAGGGAAGGCGGCTTTGGTGGAGAAGGGAGTCAGGATTCATGATGTCCCTGCTGTGGCAGGCATAGGCAGCAGTACAGTCCAGGGGCCAGAGCAGAGGATGGATGCCCCAAGCAGGGTGTGGCTGGCCCCATGAATAAGTAGGGAGTGGAGTTACTGCTCAGATATCTGAGATGACAAAGTCCTTCTGAGTTTGCTTTAGAAAACAGAAAAGATTTAAAAACAACTGAATGGAAAATTTAAGGGACCTGAAACAAAGGTTCCCCTGGATTCTGAGTCGTGTATGCCGCTGCAGGAGGCGTGCTAGTGGGAAAGGCCTGGAGTTCAGTCAGGTCTGCTCCAGCTTAGACCCTAGGTCTCACTTCACACACGGTTATTGACTCCACATTTCTTTTAGCCTTCCTGGAACCCTGGTGGCCTTGTGGTTTATAGTGTGAGGTCCCAAGGTTGGACTCTGTCTCACTCATGTCTGTATCTCTCAAAATGCCTGACCTTAATAGTGACTTAGTGGTGACTTAGAACTGTGCAGCATGAGCACACACATGCATACATGCACTTATGCATGTACACACATGCATATACCCTCCTTCATGCATCTCCACATATACGTACATACTTACATACATATACATGGAACACACATGTACACATGCTTCTATACATAGTCATTACCACATATGTACACATACACACATGTATACACACTCATGCTTCTAAACATGCACAATTATTAATGTATGTATACACATTCATACATGCCTTTGATCCTGCTGTGAGTTGGTTATCACTATCACAGATACTTTCAGAATTTTTCTTTTTTATATATCTTTAGTCTTATATGTTTATTGAAAGAAGTAGCATGGGACAAGCAGGCAGTGCACCCATTGCTTTTGTGTGGACTTTCTCATAACTGCTCTGTGAAGTAAATGCTGTTATAATATCACTGATTTTCTGATGAAAAAAAAAAATGAGGTAGAAAAAGAAGTGAAAGTGCTGTGGTTTGTGCTTGCAGCCCCAGCACCCTAGAACTGAGACAAGAGGATTGCTGTAAAGTTGAGGCCAGCCTGGGCTATATAGTATACAATAGTTTGTAGCTATCCTGGGGTACAAGAGAAAGGCTGTTTCCTGGGACTCGGGTACAGCTCAGGGATTATCAGGGTATGGAGGGATTGGTTCTCATGTAATTGCTGTAGGAGTGATCGGACATCTAAACTGAATCATCATGTGATCCAGCAATTCTGCCTCTAGGTATAGACTCAAAGGAATTGAGAGCTGGGCTCCAATAGTTGTTCACTGTGTTCTTGCGGCAGTTGTGGTAGCCAAGAGATGGAAAGGGTCCCAGTGTACACCAGTGGATGAATGGATAGACAAACTTATTATCTGTCCCTCCAAAGGAAGAAATATATCCCGTGTGCCACAACATGGATGAACTTCAAAGACATTATGCTAAGTGGAATAAACCAGTTACAAAACCACAAACACCAGATGACTCCATGTATACAAGTCACCTAAACTGTGTAGAGACAGAGAGTGGATTAGAGGTTTCCAGGGCTGGGTGAGGCAGAAATGGAGAGTTGATGCTAACTAATGGTATCAGTATCTCTCTTGTCTAATGGAAACTTTTAGAAATAGCTCTGGGCTGGGGCTGGAGAGATGCCTCTGTGGCTAAGAGCATTTGCTACTCTCAGACAGGGCCCACCTTTGCTTCCCTGCCCACACAAGGTACACCTAAACTCACACAAGCACATATACAGATATATGAATAAATAATTTTTTTTTTTTTTTTTGGTTTTTCGAGACAGGGTTTCTCTGTGTATCCCTGGCTATCCTGGAACTCACTCTGTAGACCAGGCTGGCCTCGAACTCAGAAATCCGCCTGCCTCTGCCTCCCAAGTGCTGGGATTAAAGGCGTGCGCCACCACCGCCCGGCTTTTTCTTTTTTTTTTTTTTTTTAATAATAAATATTTTTAAAAAGAGTGCTGGGCTGAGGAGATGGCTCAGTGGATCAAATGTTTGCTTGTATTTACAATGGCTTGGGCTCAGTCCAGGACTTCATAAACTGGGTAGGTGTTGCAGGCCTATACTTGGGAGGCAGGAGGATCAGATGTTCAGGGTTATCTTTAGCTACGTAGCAAGCCAGTCCAGTCTACATAAGAGCCTGTCTAAGAAACCAAAGAAAAACCTCAACAAAAACCAAAACCAAGAAACACCTCCAACAAAACAACCACAGTAGTGTTTAGAGCCGTGTAACTGATGAGGCAGAGCACAGAGGGGTCTGGGCTGGAGCGGAAGCTATGTCATTCATTCTTTTGTTCCAGTGTGGTACAACTGCCAATCAGATGCCACAATGTCCCTTTTCCTGTGGACATTTTCTACCAGACACCAGGTCTGCTAGAATTGGACACCTGTGGCCACACCCTGGACATTCGGGTTGGCTGTACCAACAGCTCTCCTCTCTCCCCAGGGGAAGTGGTCAAGATTTAGGTCACTAAATGCAACCATTTATCCCCTTTTTTGTCCTCTTTCCTCTGTCAGCTGATGACAGCTGTAATTCAGTGCCCTGTGGTCAGGGACATTTCTGTGACCTTCCAGTGTCAGCGTTGTGATGTTCAGAAGCAGGTGCTGGGGTCTCTGTTATCCTGAAGGAGGGCAGATAGGTCTTTGTGGAGTTAAGCTTACTGCTTAGCATATATGGTGAGTTAGAAGAACCCTGACTTCTGCCTCCACCATCAAAAGTGAAAGAAAAAGTCCTAAATTAAACAAAGTCTGAGGTATCTACAGGTTCCCTACCAAACTGGAACACAAACCTCTAAAACTACCTCTAAAAATAAAAGGTGCTGAACTCTGGGAAATACAAAATACGATGCTTGGTCAGGTGCTTGATCCTCGGTTTTCTATGCTTGCCTGCCTGCCCACCCCTGTTGCAGTCCTGAGCTGCACAAGGGGAAGCTGATGGCCCAGAGCCTCCTTCCCAGGCAGCTCAGCTGGAAACAAGGCCCTGGCACCTGGGTAGAGGAGGGGGATGGGAATGCTGACTCTGGTGTCTTCGAAGGCCACAGTGACTCCCTCTGCTCCTCCTTACTTTTCACAGGCTGCACATTCACTTTGATTGTCCTGGGTGGGAGGAGCAAGCACTGCCATTTCTCTTTACCTAGTGCTGTGGTGCCCATGGCTAGCCCACAGTTAGGTCTTGTGGTGGTTTGGTTTTTATTGCTCCTGGGTCTTGGTCAGGTTAGAATGCCAGAAACATCCTCACAAACACAAGCGTTAGGCCCACACTCAGTGGCTGAAGTTCATTTCTGAAAGGAGAGAGGCTTGCTGGGTATTTTGGGATATGAAGGCTGTGTGGAGGTGATGACCACAGTTGAAAGATCTCAGACACTTCCTGTTCTCCCTGTCTATCTCCAAGGGTCTTTCAGCAAATGGTCTCTCAACAGCCCCTTTGCTGGGCCATGTGGTAGTATCCGTCCGCTTAAGATTAAGAAAGCAGAGGCTCAGTCCTGCCCAGGGTCACACCTGCAAAGGGATGCACCCAGCATCATTTCCAGGCCTGTGCATCTTAGGTGGGGAAAGAGAGTCAAGGTTCAGTCCCAACACTCGTTTGGAAAAAAATATGATAAAGATTGACATATTTGCCTCTTTACTCCCTTGTGCGGTGGGGATGGGGCCAGGCTTTGCATGGTGCATGCTTTCTGCCTGGTGACTTTGGCCAACCAAGGATATACTCCACCTACACTGCAGTGAGCACCTGCCTACAGCAGTCCCTCTGTGCTGTTTCCCTCCTGTGACACCACGACACTGAGTTGGACATTACTGTTCCCAACATGCAGGGGGGAAAGCTGAGACTTTGAGAGGTGGCTTAAACTGCCCAAGTTAAGTAGCTAATTAGTGGCAGAATCTTATTTGGATGTCAGAGCTGACTGAGGTCTTGCCACTCTGGCCCAGGAGGGTACAGCAGGGTCCACGGTCTTTTTCTTGGTTGTGCTCCTGATGCCAAGGAGGGTCTGAGGACCAAGGCTAAAATAGCCCCTGACTTCTTGGGAAGATGTCGTGCCAGGGAGGAGAACAGCTGCAGATGTCTCCCTCAGGTGTGGCCAGAGGTGGGTGCCGGGCTGTGGGTGGGGGTGGGGTTCCTTTTCTGGGCCACTTCTCTGTTCTCCATTCTCCGGTTGCGTGCAGCCGTAACTGTAAACTCTCTGGAGCTCTGGCTGCCTGGGGCAAGCTGAGGCTCACCACTGCCTTTGCTGGGTCAGGGCAAGTGTGAGACGCCAGGAGACTCTGAGCCCCTCTCAGCGCCTGGATCTCCTTGAGAAACTGCGGTGCCTACTACAGCCTTTCCAGCCAAGCTTCAGGGATTCAGTCCTTTTATCTGGAACCTCGGTAGTCCTAGTGAGTGGTGGAGAGATGACTTGGGAATTGGGGTGGTTTGGGGACCTCAATGAGGGAAGGTTTTCCAAATGACTCCATTTTCTTATAACTCGGGTGCTTTGTGTTTGGGGAAGGGCAAAGCTGTACCCAGAAAATGAGAAGGAACAGGTCAGACAATGAAGACTCAGGACCCTGAGAGCACGGGGACAGTCTATCTGGAGGGTTGGAGGGGCAGCCACTGGCTGGGTCTGTCCTCTGGAGGTCAGTTCAGGGCCACAGGGGCTGGAGTAGTGAAGAGAAGCTGGAGTTTGGGTTCAGGGAACTGGCAAGTTACTTACTGAAGTAAGAGATGCCTCTCCACACTTGGCCAGGCCCTGCATGCCTCAGTGTCCCATCTGGATGTTGGGGATTAAGTTGTCTCCAGGCTTTGGGAAGCCTCTGCCCTGGGTGTAGCTGTTACACAGCTTGTTGTTGTTGATATTATTTAGGTGCCTCTCCTGTGGCTGAGCAGCCAGCCTCCTGGTGGAGTATCCCCTGAAGCTGTGGGCTCCCTTTCCTTTGCACCCTGCTCTCCTGAATTTGTAGGTAGCAGCTGCCTCTGCTGGTGACACTACCTCATACCAGTTAGCTTTCATGTGACTGAACAATTTTCCCACAATCCCCCGGAAATTCTTCCCTCATCTTCTGACTGTTGGTAGCACCCATTTCTTTCCCTTTGGGATGCATACCTCCCCTACTCCAACCCCTCACTCACCTTGAGGGCCTAGCTGCCTTCACCCCCATGGTGCCAGGCACTCAGATCTCAGGAAGTAAGGACTATGGCATTTGTATCTAGTGCCTTTGTTCCCTCCTGATTCCTGGGTGCCTGTGCTTCTTGCATTGGTACCTGATGCTTGGAGACAGTAGCAGGCTCCTTTAGGGCTGGTGGAACTTGAGGCTGTGAGCTGGCGACAGGAACAAGGGGTGTGTGTTCTGGTCAGAAGGGAACAAGTGAATGAAGGGACCGAAAGGATGTTGTTCAAGGTAGAGGAAGCCAAGAGAACGGGAGGGCAGGAGAGCAGATGTGGATTCTTTTTTGTGGGACTCCAATGGGGCCTGGTCAGTACTAGTACTCTGAGCTCCCAGAGGGTCCTGGGGAGAGCAGATTGGAGCTCCAAGAACCCACTAGCATCAGCTGGCTTCTTCCCTGTGTTTGGTCAGAGTGTCAGGCTCTGCCCCACTGCACCTGGCCATCCCCACCTCCCAAAAAAAGGAGAGTGCTTGATCCAGGAACCACAGGCTGATAAAGAAGTTTTTCATTCTGGGGGCGTTAATTGACACAGATTAGATTTCAGTTGAGTGGGCCTTTTGTTGCAGGAGCCTTTCTAATCAAGATGGTCTCAGAATTTCTGTAGTTTCTCAGAGTCAATTCAGGTTCATTACCTTGGTCTGTTACTGGCCTGGGCATTCAGACCTGATGTTATTACTTTTGGCCTTGTTAGGTTCAGTTTTTCAAATTTGGTTTACTCCTGGGCTGACATCTCCCTCAGATATCACCCAGGGAGGATGCTAGGCCCAAAAGAAGGCAACTCAGGCAGGCAGGCACATTGCTTGGCTGTGAGATTTCATTAAACATTTACAAACATGTTTTCTGTAGATTCCTGAGATAATCTGGCACAAACACGATGGGATTTGGATTCTCTTCCGCTAGTCATGTTTATTAATAATTCCATCAGCTCCCACTGTGTGGAGGGAGAGTGAAAAGTAATGAGAAGCGGCATTGAGGAAGTCAGCTCCCTGCTGCCTGTAGTTCTAGCTCTAGGGGATCTGATGCCTTCTCCTGGCCTTTGTGGGTACTATACTAATGTGAGCATCTCCTTCTCCCTGACATCCACATAATTAAAATACTTTCAAAGTCATCAGGCATGGTGGTGGCACACACCTTTAATCCTGTACAGACAGGTCGATCTTTGTGAGTTCAAGACCAGCCTGGTCTACTTATCGAGTTCCAGGACATGGAGAGACCCTGTGGTCTCCACCCCCACTCCCAGCCCCACTCCCTGCCAATTTTTTTGAAATTCATGTGATATAGTCTGTTTTTTTTTTTTTTTAAATTAAAAACTTTAGAACCATCTATTTTATGTTTATGTGATTTTTGCGTGAGTGTGCGTCTTTGCACCACTTAAATGCCTGGTGCCCTTGGAGGCCAGAAGAGGGTATTGAAATCCTGTAATTGGAGTTACAGATGGTTGTGAGCCACCATGTGGGTGCTGGGAGGGAATAAAAACTGGCTCCGATACAAGAGTAGCCAATGTGTTTATAACTGCCTTTTTTTCCAGCTCTGTTTTTAGTTGTGTGTTTTGTCTACATGTGTACCTGTAAGGTATATTGTGCTTAACACATTTGTGCTGAAATACATTCTTATATCTCAGCTCATGTATCCCTTATGCAGTTTAGTTTGAAAATGATGGTTGCAGGCTCTTGTGCACTTATATGCAAGCAAGCTCACCCTTCCCCCCTCCCTCTCCCTCTCCCTTTTTTCCTCTCTGTCTCTCTTTCCCTGTCTCCCTCTTTTCCTCTCTCCCTTTCTGTCTCTCTTTCTGTCCCTCTGTGTCACTCCCTCTGTCTCTCTGTCTTTCATTCTTGGTGCTCCCCCCCTTTGTCTGTCCCTTCTACTCCCCCGACCCCCCAAACACTGCAGCTCTAACCTTTGGCTCCTTACTGTAATGTGGAAAGTCTTATCTCTTTGTTAAAGCTTTCCCTTAGTAAGTATGACTAACACTGCCTGGAAGCAGGAAGGTGATAATGCCTGCTTTGCACGAAGGTAGCATTTACATCTCACTTCTGGTCTTGTTGGAGAATCTGGACTCTCTATTTGATCTTTGTGTTCTTTAAGTGCAGCATAACTTTTGCCTAGACAGGTGACCCTCTCTATATGTACCAGAGACTGGGTAATCGGAGCTGCTTCCTGTCTCTTGCCTGCATGAAGTCAAGGCTAGAGTTAAGCTGTGTGTGATGTCCTGTGCAGACAGATTGGGGATGAGGGACATAGCCAGGAGGAGATCTCTCACAAAGCCAAGAATGAAAAGCCTTTCTCTTTCCCATGTCACAGACCTGGCTTATGTGTAATTAAAAGAGAGCCCTCTCTGAACCTCACTGTGGCATTGTCCTGTGGGGCAGTAGAGGGAGCCATTGAGGTGGCTAATGGGAGAATGATGCGCTATGGGTCTGATGTTTGTTGTGTACTTGAGTAAAGCATTCATTTCCTCTGGGCATCCATATTATTAGGGTGCTAACTTACCCGGGGGAGAGGGGTGGATTACAGCTCTCTGCAGAATTGCATGTTGGACCATCATTGATATCTCTTCACTTCAAGTCTAGCACAGTACCTGGTGCAGGATGAGCATCAGGGTGTGTGTGTGTGTGTGTGTGTGTGTGTGTGTGTGTGTGTGTGTGTGTGTTTGTTCAATACATTTCTATGACAAACAACAACCATATTTCTGCTAATGAAACTATTTCTTAAGAATCCGGCGGCTCAGTGTTCTCTGAGTGGCTGTGTAGTTCTCTGGACACTCCATGTATCCAGGTGCTGGGGTCTGTGTCAGTTCTGTTTCTGTTGCTGTAGTAAAGCACCATAACCTTATTTGGACTTAATGATTTTAAATGGATAAGAGTCCATCAGGGCTGGAAACCATGGCAGCAAGCTGCAGGCATGGCCACACAAGCAGAAAGCTGAGAGCTCTTAATTTGAGCCACAAGTAGAAAACAGAGCAAACTGTAAGCCTGCTGTAGCTTATAACTCATGAGTCCCTATGCGTTTAGATTTTTCTTTTTGTAGAAATCCTTCTAGATTTTCTAGCACAGTGTCCTGCATGCAGCAGTTGTGAGAAATACTTGAATAATTTTTAGGAATCTATCCATGCAGTCAGGGAGGTGGACATGTAGAGAAAATTTCTATAAAAACAAAGTGGGGGGGCGACAGTGGTTAATACATCACTGTTTGTTTGTTTGTTTGTTTTGCTTTGTTTTATATATTATATTCTTTTATTCTTTTCCAAAGAATGTTCTGGGTCATTTCTGTTCTTCTGACTTTTCAAATACTCTTAGAATTTCATTAATTCTTTTTGTTTTCTTTTTTTTGTTTTTTTTCGAGACAGGGTTTATCTGTATAGCTCTCTGGCTGTCCTGGGAACTCACTCTGTAGACCAGGCTGGCCTCAAACTCAGAAATCCACCTGCCTCTGCCTCCCAAGTGCTGAGATTAAAGGCGTGCGCCACCACTGCCCGGCTTCTTTTTGTTTTCGTTTGAGACAGGGTTGCTATAGCCTAGGCTAGCTTCAAATGCTCAGAGTAGCCAGAGATGACCTTGAACTTCTGATCCTTCTACCTCCTGAGAGCTGGGATCACAAGTGTGCCTCACGGTGGTGCCTGTTCATGGTTTATGTGGCGCTGAGGCTGGAACGTGGGGCTTCCTTCGCTGTGCTAGATAGACACTCTCCAGTTGAGCTCTGGCCCCCAGCCTTCTTGTTATTAATTCTTTATTCTTCCAGCAGTATCAGGTAAGAAGACAGTTATAGCCATGTTTTTATTTAGTAAGTTCTTGTTATTGTTTAATAAACTATGTAAGATCGTCCTTCTACAAGCCCTTCTTAGCCTGTGATGTACTCTCTGTGTTTAAGTGTGCTTTTCAGCTGCCACAGCCCAGAACTTCTAGTTCAACTTCCTGACTCCATGCAGTTGCCTCTGTGTATGAGGGGTCAGTTTCTGAACGTAGTCCAAGATTCTTTCATTGAGTCAGTTTTGTAAACAAGGACATCTTACTATTTTACTGACTGTAGACTTTAACTCAGCATGCTGGACCTGGAAGGGGAAGGACACAGACAGACTCTAGTTTGCTTTGGATTTTCCTACAGAGTACGCAGGATTTTTGTATTATTATTTATTATTATTATTATTATTATTATTATTATGTGTGTGCATAATGTGTATATGTGGGCATAGCACATGTGGAGGTCAGAGGACAGCTTTGTGGAGTTACTCTCTCACTTGTATGCAGGATCTGGGAATCAAACTCAGGTTGTCAGGCTTTCATTGAGGGCGTGTCTGGTGGAGACTTCCTGTTCTCTCATCAAAGGTTACCTGGACACCTCACCTCTCTCTCCCGTGCCAGCAGGGAGGTTGACCTGATCAGTGAGCCTGCCTGGGGTCTTCACTCTAGCTGAGTGACCTTGGGTATATGACCTTGTTTCTAGATGTTGCTCCTCAGAGCCTTCTCACCTCTGTGAGGTGGAAAGGGTTAAAGAAGCGGTACAGAATTCCCAGCACTGTACCTGGCAAATCACAAGCACTCAGGGGATGTTATTTAAAATAGTGAGGGATACTGGCGCAGAGACAGAATGCTCTCCAGCTCTTTGGAAGCTGGCAGTTGTGTGTGGGAGGCAGGCATGGAAAGGGTGATTTCTCCATGTGTGCTGAGTGCCAAGAAGGATTTACCAAGTGTTGTGAGAGTGAAGAGGCAGGGGGTAAGTGGCTGGGAAGGAGTGAACACGGCGGGGAAGAGGTTTTTATCATTATTTTTAGATTTGTTTCTGTGTATGAGTGTTTTGCCTGCATGTATGTGTGTGCACCTCTTGCATGTATGTATGGGCACCACCAGCCTGTGCAGGACCCATGGAGGTCAGAAGAGGCACTGGATGCCCTAGATCTGGAACTATGGATAGTTGTGAACTGTGGGAGCTGGGAACCAAATCTGGAAGAGCAAAAAGTGTTCTTAATCACGGAGGCATCTCTCCATCCCTGGGGAGGAGGTATGCCGATTTGGGACCAGGGTGTTCAGCAAGGATGGCAGGGTAGAGGGTGAAGAGATTTGGAGGACATTGTCAGAGGTGCTTTGGCCTGGAGATGGGAGGCAGAGGAGTCCAAAGGTGAGGTTAGGCATGTGGATCTAAGGGCAGCTGTGTAGGGTGAGGATAGGAGTGTACCTGACGTGCCTGAGAGGCTGTGATGGCAAGTCCAGTGGCCCCTGAGCACCTGACTGAAGGGCCCTATGGAGCATGCTAAGGAATTGCACTGTTCTATACCCACAGCTATTTCCCTTGTTTGCCCGGCTTCCTTTCTTTGTATATGTGTTCGTGGGGGTGTGCATGCCGGTGCACACATGTCTATGCAGGCAGAATTTGACATTGGGTGTCTTCTTCTCGACTTTGCATTGAATCTTGTTCTTTTTTATAAATTTATCTTTATCTTATATGTATTTTTGTTTTGCTTGCATGTGTGTCTGTGTGAGGGTGTCAGATCCCCTGGAGCTGGAGTTACAGACAGATGTGAGCTGCCATGTTAGTGCTGGAAATTGAACCTGAGTCCTCTGGAAGAGTAGCAAGTACTCTTAATCACTGAGCCATCTCTCCAGTCATGCCCTCTTTAAAAGATGTATTTATTTTATTATTTTATGTATATGGTGGTTTGCCTGCATGTGTGTCTGTGTAACACATGGAAACCTGATGCCTTCAGAGGACAGAAGAGGGAGCTGTATCCTTTGGATGTGGAGTTACAGGTGGTTGTTAGCCTCCATGTGGTTGCTGGGAGTTGACTCTGGGTCCTCTTCAAGAGCAACAAGTGCTCTTAACTGCAGAGCCAACTCTCCAGCCCCTTCTATCTTGCTTTTTTGAAATAGTGTTTTATTGAACCTTATTGAACAGTGTTATGGATTATAGATCATGTTTGATACTTCCTACATGAGTGCCAGTGGTCATACCTAGGTCCTCATTTTTACAAGGCAACTGTTTTACTAACTAGCTGTCTTCTCAGCTCCCAAGGTGCCATCTTTGAATATCCATCCATCCATCCATCTGTCCATCCATCTATCCATCCATCTTTTGTGTGTATGTGTGAGTGCACATACAACTATCTGGGGAGATGGAATGTGCATGTGGAAGGATACATATATACCATGTACCTGTGTGGAGGTCAGAGGATAGCTTTCAGGAGTTGGTTCTCTCCTTCCACTGTATAGGTCCTGGGGATTGAACTCAGATTGTCAAGCTTGGTGGCAAGCACCTTTACCTGCAGTGCCTTTACAAGCCCTCATTTTTTTGATGAGTTTTTTGTTTTGTTTTGTTTTTTATCAACCACTTGTTGAAAATACAGTAGCTTTGTCAGTGTTTACCAGAGATGCTTCAAAATGCTCCATTCCCCAGGTCCTGACATTATTCCATGCTCCCAGGGATACTGGGGTAGCTACATCTTGGCTAAGATGACCTAGTCCTCTTACTTTCCACACAGAGTTCAGGGATGTACAGTCCTCTTAGTTGGGGTAGGGCTTTAACCCTTAGGAAGCAGAATGATAGCCAAGGAAGTGCATGTGCCCCTGTCTCCTGAGTGGCAGTGTGTATTCTGCAGCCCACATCTAAAAGAAGGCTCATTAAGACCTCAGTAAATTGAAACCTGTAAGCAGTGAGTTCTCTAATGGCCTGTTCTCTAGAGAAACCTCACTTCAAAGCCTGGAGCCTTCACACTTCCTGACTTACCAGTTCCAAATAGCAGTGAGAGAGGCTTTGGGCAGGTTCATGGCATTCCCTAAGCATCCAGATTCTGGGAGCCTCTGCTGAGACCCCAGAGTAAAGTCCTTCAGCACATCAGAACAGGTGACACAAACAAGTCACACCTCGTAATTCCCAGACCCTAAATGTAGCCCAAGTCCAAGGCAGAAGTTCTTTTACCTTGCACTTGAAGCCCTGTATTGTCCTGCTATATGATACAAGCTCAGGAAAGAGAGAAACTGAGATTGGGGGTCTTTGGTTGGAGACACATTCATTCCCCATGGACTGGGTATGCATGACTGGATTGTCTGGAAGAAACTGGAAGGAGGTGCAGAAGCTCAGCTTTGGGCTGGTACAATAGGCATGGCTGTTGACAGTGCAGATTCCCAGGCTGGTGTGGCCCATCTTTTAATCTCTAGCAGGACAGGGCCAGGGAACGCAGCTGCCCTCATGAGGACATGTTGAGAAGGGAATAACTTCTCCATTAAGAGCACAAACAGCAGTCGAAGGTTTGTATCATGTTTCTTGACTGTCTTTGCTCTGATCACGATGTGGTCCCAAGAGGTGAGTTGTGATCCTTCAAAACAAAGCCAGTGTCACTAGGTGCCTGAACACATGGGCAAAGCAGTAGCATCCCACGAGGTCAAATTGACAAGGAGCCAGCTTTTTGCAGGACTCCAGATTCTGCTCAGGTGCCGTTGAAGCCATAGTCCAGCCTTCTGCTGAGTCCATGAAACTGCCCTTCAGTACAGCTGGTGCAGCACTTGGAGGCCAAGTATCTTCCACCCAAATTTGTTGTCTCAACTGCCCCTCCCCTTTGTCTCCTTACTGTTATTCATGTCCAGAGTTCCAGACACCCATAGATGAGGATTTTTAACCTGTTCCCTTCTTAGAAATGGATCTTCGATTTGTAAAGCTGGTAATGTCTGACTGTCTAGCCTTCTTCCCTCAGCAGGCATCCGTTGTATAGTCCCTTGGTAACTGAGGCAGTATCAGAATCGCCTGGGAAATTCCCTTAAATCCCACACACCTGCCTCCACCTCATCTCTCCCTTCTTCCCTCCCCTCTCAGAGGCCAAGTTTTTGAGTGTGGCGAGACGTAATAGAAAGAGTTGCCATTTCTAAGAGACTCTTGAGACTTTTGGGAAGGTGGACGATAGTCAGTTATGTGTGCTGTGACACCAGAGAGGAGGTGTCCATGCAAAGGCAGGAGGATCTGCTATGGATGCCAGAAGAAAGTCTAGCGATTCTCAGTTCTAGGAGGAGTAATGATGATTTTGTATTACACTTACTCATGTTAAGCTTGATGGTTTGATCAGAAAAGCAGTAACTATTTTGAGGTCTAGAGTTATCATTTTTGGGGTAGGGACAGGGTCTCACTCTGTAGCCCAGGCTGGCCAGAAACTCATTATGTAGACCAGGCTGGCCTTGAACTTGCAGAGATTGGCCTGCCTCTGCCTCCTCAGTGCTGGGATTAAAGGCATGTACTATGACACCCAGCTAGAGCCCTTTAAAATCTCCAGCCTCAAAGGATGACAGATGAAATGTAGTGTCTGAAAATATTTGGTGAAGAGAGTTAGTGCTCAGTTAATACTGATGCCTGGTTTGTGGCGGTTATCAAAGGAGATCTTTTCTCCAGGATCCTTGGAGGAGATGACTGAGCAGTAAAATGTCTCCACATGTTTGCTCAGCATGCGTTCAGAGTTTTACAATCCTGTCTGTTGTATCACGCCTGAGCATGAGCAAAGTGTTATTTCAGTTTAGTCCCGGGTGGGAGGACTCCTGGGAGATAAGGCACATTGCGTTTTAAGTGTTTTTTTATTATCTTTTATTGGCACATATTCTTTGTACATAGTGATAAATTTCATAGAGGCATTTTCATATAAATAAATCAGGTACTCTGCCCATCCCACACCCCATAATGCTGTCCCCCTTCTTCTAGGACAGTAGTTCTCAACCTTCCTAATGCTGTGACCCTTTAATACAGCTCCTCATGGCCAGGCGGTGGTTGTGCACGCCTTTAATCCCAGCACTTGGGAGGCAGAGGCAGACGGATTTTTGAGTTCTAGGCCAGCCTGGTCTACAGAGTGAGTTCCAGGACAGCCAGGGCTATACAGAGAAACCCTGTCTTGAAAAACCAAAAAAAAAGAAGAAGAAGAAGAAGAAGAAGGAGAAGGAGAAGGAGAAGGAGAAGGAGAAGGAGAAGGAGAAGGAGAAGAAGAAAAAAAAAAAAAGAAGAGCTCCTCATGTTGTGGTGACCCCCAACCATAAAATTATTTTGTTGCTACCACATAACTATAATTTTGCTACTGTTATGAATCATATGTAAACACTTTTGGAGATAGAGGTTTGCCAAAGGGGTTGTGATTTACAGGTTGAGAACTGCTGTTCTAAACAGTTTTGCTTATATTCATATCATATATATAATATTGTTTATATATATATATATATTCATATTCCAGGCTAGTCCAAAACTCATGATTTTCCTGCATCAACCTACCAAATGCTGGGAAGTCAAAAAAAAAGGGGGGGGGGGAAGGTATTTTGGGCTAAAGAAGGTTTACCTGTTAAGAGCACTGGCTATTCTTCAAAGGCCCTGTGTTCAATCTCAGCACCCACATCGTGGCTAACAACTGTGTAACTCCAGCTCTAGGTGACTCAACACCTGCCCCCTGAAAGCACCAGGCACGAATGTGGTGCACAGACGCATGCAGGCAAAACACCCCCATACATACAACAAAATAAAGAGATATTTTATCATTTGCAAGATAGTTTAATGCAATCTCTTTCCAAACAGAAACTGTATTGGAATCAGCTGGGAAATGTCTTTAAACACCAGCTCTTTTGTATCTTGTTAGGCTGGAGTGTGTATTTGTTTGTTTAAAAACAGAGTCTCCTGTAGCCAGGTTGTCCTGGAACTTGCAATGCAGGGAAGGATGACCTTGAACCTTCAGATTCTTCCCATCCTGCTGGTCCGTGTTCTGGGATGACAGGCTTGTGCCACCTCCTGCGGCTTATCAGTGCGTATGTCTTTTAAATATCTTCAGGGAATTATGCTTTTGTACCTGTTTGAGATTCCTGGACTCTGAGGCTTCTCCTTTGCTGGTGCTCCTGGTCACTGGTCCTTGCTGTTTAAGGGTCACTGAGTGTGGGTATCTGATGAGAACTAGGGTGCAACCAGCTTCCCCATGCAGCCTCTGAATATGGACTAATCAGAACCACCACACCATAGCTTTTATCTTTAAGCCTGCAGTTGATTTGACAGGATTTAATGTAAAATAAGGAGAGAGAGCCAGAGCTTTGACTCAGCAGCAAATTCTTGATGTTCAAATTCCTCTGATTTGGGGGTTTGGGGATGTTGCTCAATTGCTTAGCATGCATGAGAACAACCCTATGTCTATAATCCTAGTACTTAAGAGATGGAAGGAGGAGAATCAGAAGTTCAGGCCAGCCTTGGCTACAAGAGACTCTACCTTTACAGAAAGGAGAGGGGCTGGGCATAGCGACACAGGCCTTTAACCCCAGCACTGAGGAGGCAAAGGCAGGAGGATCTCTGTGATCCTGTGAGCTTGGTCCATAGAGTGAGTTCCAGTAGAGCTAGGACTACATAGGAGAAACCTTGTCTCAAAAAACCAAAATAAATAAATAAGTAATAAAGAAATCAAAAAGAGAGGGAGGGCCCTGGAGAAATGGGTCAATGATTAAGAGTACTTCACTGCTCCCGTAGAAGACGATGGTTTGGTTCCCAGCTCCCTCATTGGGTGGCTCACAGCTACCTGTAACTCCAGCTTTAAATGACTCCATGCCCCTCTCTGGCCTCCAGAAGATTTAATAATAAATCTTTTTTTTTTTGGTTTTTTTCGAGACAGGGTTTCTCTGTGTAGTCCGGGCTGTCCTGGAACTTGCTCGGTAGACCAGGCTGGCCTCGAACTCAGAAATCCACCTGCCTCTGCCTCCCAAGTGCTGGGGTTAAAGGTATGCGCCTTCACCAGCCGGCGCCAAGTTGGATTCTTAAATCACTTTGAGGAACCAGATAAAAAAGTTGACAGTAGGGCTGGAGAGAGATGGCTCAGCTCTTAAGAACACTTGCTATCCTTACAGAAGATCCAAGTTGAGGTCCCAGCACCCAGAACAGAAGGCTGCCCACTGTTTGTAATTCCAGTTCTAGGGGACCAACATCTGACTTCTGTGGGTCCATGTCCTCACATGCCTACACATGTTCAGACACACATGCACACTAATAAAGTTAAAAAGTAAATCTTTTTTGTTTTGAGACAGAGTCTCTCCGTGTGGCTTGTCTGTCCTGGAACTTACTATGTAGACCAGAAAAACCCTGAGTTCACAGAAATCCTCCTGCCTCTGTCTCTGGAATGCTGGGATTAAAGGTGTACACCAAACAATTGGCAACTGATAGTGCTAGCTGTTCCCCCGGTGCTGCTGAGTGCTGTTCGGGTCCCCAGGCTCTTGATCTCTAGGACTGCATTGGAGAGGCGGGTTCTGAATTTGAGACAGACATCCAGAGCAGCTATTCTGAGCCATTTAACTTGACCTTGAACATCCGGGCACCCTTATCACTGGCACTTCCTCTGAAGTGGGGATTTTATGAAGTCTGATTTAAAGATAGTTAGTTGTTTCTCCTATTTTAAAGGACTTTAAGAGTCTTCAGCGTCTCTGAGAGGGACGAGAAGAAAATTGCCTAAGTGGAGAAATTGCTTGCTTGGATGGAAGCTTTTTTGAAGCACTGTAGAGCGAGCCTTTTTAGAATTCATTTTTATTTTATGTTTGTGGGAGTTTTGTCTGCATGTCTATGGATGTGCACCGTGGGCTGTTCTCAGAAATTAGAAGAGAGTGTGAAATACCCTGGGACTGTAGTTCCAGCCAATTGTGAGCCACCCTATGGGTGCTGTGAACTGCAGGGCTTCTAGTCATTGTTCTTGTCCTCGAAGACCTTTCTCCAGGCTCAAGACTCATTTTAAACACTGTGGCTTGGGGCTATAAATTTCTGATGACTTCCTCCCCCACCCCCACCGTGCCTTAGTGTCCTGTGTCCCATCCAGTCCACCCCTGCCCTTTTCCCTTCCTTAGTATCTTGGCTGTCTCTCTGGTACTCTGCTATCTCTTTCCCTGTCTTGGGATTACAATGGGAATGCCAAGTGACCCCTTCCCCCCTCCCAGCAGGATGAGAAGAGCCCATTCAGTGCTTAAGGGATGGCTGTGCAGTGGGTGCCACCATCCTGTCTTCTTGTCAGGTGCCTATCACTCCAAGCATTCTTCAAAGTGGCCACCTGTTATGTGCTTGAGGCAGGTTGGGAAGGATAAGAGAAATAAAAGGGATGCCGGAAGTGTAGAAACGGTGACCATAGAAACTAAGCTGAAAATCAGGCCCCTGCCATTAGCTGTTTATATGTCCTTACATGATGTCTTAGGGTGTTACTGCTGTGAGCCGACACCATGACCAAGGCAACTCTTATAAAGACATTTAATTGGCGCTGGCTTACAGCGTCACACCTACTCCAACAGGGCCACACCTCCTAATAGTGCCAAGCATATACAAACCGTCACAGGAGTCCTGCAGCCTTGGGTCTTCCTCCTGAGATCTGCCTGAGGAGTGGATCAGTTTTGAATGATCAATGAGGTAGAATCTAAATCCTGGATTTGAGTTTTTCCTGAGTGACTTTGGGAAAGCCACTTAAGCACTGGGCCTCAATTTTCTCATCTGTAGAGTAAGCAAGATTAATTGAGCTCATACATAATTTTGTTTTTCCTTGTTTTTGTTTTGTTTGTTTTGATTTTTTTTTGTGACAGATATCTACATAGCCCAGCTGTTCTGCAATTAACTCCTTGGTCCTGGTCCATGTAGACCAGGTTGGCTTTGAACTCATGGAGATCTGCTTGCATCTGTCTTTCAAGTGCTGGGTCGAAAGGCAAACCCCATCATACCTGGCTTGTTTTTTTGTTTGTTTTGTTTTGTTTTTAAGATAGAATCTTATGTAGCCCAGGCTGGCCTCTTATCTTTCGTTATGACCTTGAATTTATGATCCATCTGCCTCTACCTCCTAAGAGCTGAGATTATAGTCATTGACCACCACGCCTGGTTTGTATGGTGTCAAGGCCTTGAGCATGGCAGGCAAGCACTCCACCAGCTGAGCCACATCCATGTGAGAGAGATCCTAGAGTGCAGAAAACCTCTGTAAGCACTGGCTTCCTTCGTGGAGCGCTGTTTCTCAAGGGTTCTCTGTGCAAGCTGCCGTCATTCAGCACAACAGCGCCGCACAGGCCCTTAGCAGTGGTTCCTCAGCCTGTGGCTCAACCCCTGTGGGCTTCAGTGACTGTTTCACAGAGGTTCTCATAGCAGAGATCCTGCATATATGATATTTACATTACGATTCATAGCGGTAGCTTAATTACAGTTATGAAGTAGCAACAAAATAATTTTATGGTTGGGGGTCACCACAGCATGAGGAACTGTATTAAAGGATCGTAGCATTGGAAAGATTGAGAACCATTGCCTTAGAGGGAGAGAGAGAGAGAGAACCATCCATCCTCAGAGGAATCGTAGGCTCTGCTTTTGGCCTTTCACCACTGTTGCCTTGTTTTCTATATATTAGGCTTTGACATGAGGTTGTTTTGGTTTTTTGTTTGTTTGGTTGTGAGATTGACTTTTTTTGATTGATTGTTTGTTTTTTTGTTTTCCGAGACAGGGTTTCTCTGTGTAGCCGAGCTGTCTGGAACTCACTCTGTAGACCAGGCTGGCCTAGAACTCAGAAATCCGCCTGTCTCTGCCTCCCAAGTGCTGGGATTAAAGGTGTGCGCCACCACTGCCCAGCGATTTGTCCTGCTTAACAGAACTTTTTTTTTTCAATCGAGTATTGTTTTGTGTGTTTATGTGCATATGTTTGTGTGTGTAAATGTCTTCCTCAATTGTTATCTCCCATCCCGCTGGCCTCGGAACTTGCTCTGTAGTCCAGGCTGGCCTCAAACTCAGAGATCCACCTGTGTACCTTCTGAATGCAGGGTTTAAAGGAGTGCACCACAAGTTACTCCCTTCTTCTTCTGAATCAGGGTCTCTCACTGATCTTGGAGCTGTGGATTGGCTAGGCTGGTTGGCAGGCAAATCCTTTGATCCTTCTGTCTCCCTCTCCCTGCAGGATTACAGGTGTCCACTGTGATGCCTCCCTCCCCCACATTGGTGTTGGGGATGCTATCTCAGGTACTCATGGGTTGAATGCATAGTTTACCCCCGGCTTTCCCGTACCACCTTGAGCACGTTCCCTAGAGCTCAGAGGCCATCTTTCTTCATGCATAAAGAGGCAGTCAATACTATTTGTGCAAAGGAGAGTGAGAGCTGAATGACACTGTACGCTCTCGGCTAGCACTTGCTCTGAAGTCCTAGGTGCTTTCATCATTTCCATGCCCAGAGATTCTGAGTCATCGGTTCCAAGCTGGAAGTGGCACAGACTGCTGGGAGGGAGATACTATGGTGTGTTTCCCTTTTGTGGAAACAGTGGCCTTCTTCAGAGGAAGACAGTAGAGACCCATATCAGGATATGTGGGCTTTCCTGAGGATGCAAGACTCTCATCAGGGAGAGCATCCCCG
Organism: Mastomys natalensis; assembly: GCA_021653895.1. Classification (NCBI taxonomy): domain Eukaryota; kingdom Metazoa; phylum Chordata; class Mammalia; order Rodentia; family Muridae; genus Mastomys; species Mastomys natalensis. The sequence continues at coordinate 98,966 of JAJTUV010000156.1, forward strand.
CTGGATCTCAGTGTGGGGTCCTACAGAGGATGAGCCTCGTTCTGAAGGCTGTATCCCGTTCTCACAGTGTGTGGATATTAACATTTAACACAGCTGTGGAAAGGTCCCCTGTGGGGTCCCACATGAGACTACATGTGATCAGAATGTACAGATGTAGACTCGGTGCTCATTTCTGAAGGGCACCTGCAATCTCAGGTATATGTGTCACTTTGGCCCTGTTCCTAAGACACTTTTCCCCCAGGTGCCATTTTCTTCCCCCAATGGTTTCCAGTTTAGTTGGTTTCATTATGCCATGTCCACATGTGTGTATCATGAACATTGGACTTTGCTCACATCCTTGTCACACTTCCTGGGCTCTCCATTTTTATTTTTTTTTTATTTTTTATTTTTTTGGTTTTTCGAGACAGGGTTTCTCTGATAGCCTGGCTATCCTGGAACTCACTCGGTAGACCAGCTGCCGAACTCAGAATCCGCTGCCTCTGCCTCCCTAGTGCTGGGATTAAAGGCGTGCGCCACACCGCCGCTCCATTTTGTTTTGAGAGTCTCCTGATGCAGCCTGGGCTGACCTTGACTCTGGATCTTCCATTCAGCCTCGTGAGTTTTGGGATTACAAGCACTCACCACTGTGCCCAGCCTTAGTGGAGCTGCTTCTTGGACCTGGGCAGTTGAGTTGGCCACCTCTTGGTGGGATGCTTTCTTTACCCAGAGGACAACTGGCTACTGGTGCCTCTGAGGCTTAAACTCCCTTTCTTGAAGGGACCACAGATTCATGAAGGAGCCAGCAAAGGTCTAGAGCTTTTAATTCTCCTTCAGTCAAGTTGATCATCTTGGACTCGCCTATAGGAAGTGAAGAATACTGGATTCCTTTATGGCCATGTGTGCTCGCTCCCTCCCTCCGTCCCTTCCTTCCTTTTTCTTCTTTGGTGCTAGGGATCAAACTTAGGGCCTTGTGTGTCTTAGGTAAGCACTCTACTACTGAGCTAGATCCCTGGTCCAGGTTATCTTAAAGATGGTAATGATTTTAATTTTAAACACTAATTATGTCAGGCAGTTTGTTTGCTTTTGAAAGAGTGGCTACAGATACAACGCCTCTGACAGCCAGCAGAGGGCAGGAGAGAGGATATTCTTCTGTCCCCATCACACCTCCATGCGTCTCCTATGTGCCAGACACTCTGCTGAATCAAAGAACAAGGGGAAGAGCCTCATTTTATAACACAGACTGCTCAGCCCCACGGAGGAAAGCTCTGGAGGGTTATGAAGGAGACATCCCACTCAGATGATTTTCCTGGTCGTCCTGTCCTCAGTACTCCCTGTACAGTACAGCCTGTGTTTGGCTGGGCATACTGGGGCCTGTCTGTATTCTCTCAGTTTCCACTTCACTTCTTCGGCCTTATCTGGGCCACAGCAGATCTGGGTGTCAATGTAGTGTAGCTGGTTGTTACTGCTTACCACAGTCAAGTTATCCCTACTGGGCATGCCTTCATCTGTAAGCCCTCCTAGGGATGAAGACCTCCCTTTGTGACTGTAAGTCCTCGGTGACTGATTCTTGTCCTGTCTTCTCAGAAAGTCAAGGCCCTTTCAAGGGTGCATACTCCCACTTGCCAGAGGACTTTATCGTCTCCCAGTTCATTTTACTCCCGGTGCCCTTCATAGAGTTTATAGCAATGACGACTTCAGGGGGAGGCGGTGCACTTGCAGATGGCCCTGTTCTGGGGTGGACATGCTGGGCCACAGGTGGGGAGACTCAGTCTCTCTGCCTGCAGCTTCTGAGCCTGAGCCAGGGCCACTGCTTATCCCCTGGCTATCAGCGGCTCAGCAGGCCTTTCCTGCTCAATTCATGGCTGCTTCTGACAGCTGCTGAGTTCCAGCCTCTCTCCAGTGTAGGGAGAAGAAAGCCCACACCTGGGGCTGGCAGAGTCCTTAGAACATGCTCTCCCTGGTCTCTGCTCATGGTGAATGTGTTTATTGTACTAGTCACGGCATCTCCTGAAGTGCAGGCACATTAAAGATGGATATTACTTTCATAGAAGCCACTGGGGAAAAGAGAGAGAGAGAGGAGAGGCAGAGTTTGGGCATCTGAAGGAATAATTGGATTTATCCAGTAATTGTGGGAAGTGACAGGAGCCAAGAAGTGTACTGGATGGGCTTGTGGGTACAGATTTGTCAGGCATGTGTTTTTAATTACTTTGCCTCTGTTGTCATTATTTTAATAGAGACCTAATTTTGAGAATGGGGTTCATTATTTAATTAAACTTCAGCAGGATTGGGAAATGAGCTGGTCTGTGGCTCAGTGCTGCCCTCTAGTGTGTACTTCACAGATTGTCAATCTTCAAAATTACTTGGCAATAAAATATATTTCACAATTGCATCAAGTGTCAATAAGATGCTTCTACGAGGTTGGCAGTACTTGGGACAAACATAAGCATCTGTCATCAGTGTGTGCTCAAAGAGTCACAGATGACAGGCAAAAATCATCTCTGTCCTTTGCTCCCTGGAGAATGAGCCTCATAACAAACACATGTGGCCTGCACATGGGATTGGAGTAATTGCTGCCTTCAGGTTTGTTAGAGAGGATGGTCCCCGAGGGAGGGCCCTGGTGGTGTTTGTAAACAAGACGAGGCGTTTGGTTCTATCTTTGGCTTGCTAGGCTCAGGAAGGGTTTTGAGACAGTATTGAAAAAATGTCATAATTTTTATGTCTGCAAAGTTGTGCTTCTGGGCTGCTGTTTGCCTCCTGTCTGCCAGCTTGTGTCTGGGCTCAGAAAGACTCTTGGGAAGAGGAGCAGAGCCTGGATTCACCCACGATGGATTCACATTGAGTCTGTGCTTGCCCTCCTGCGTGGCTTTGACAGGTCTCATTGGAAGATGAAGTAGTTGGTGTGTGGAACCCGTGGCCTTTGTGAATGGCCACAACCGCAGCATCACCATGTACATGTCGTGTCTGGGTGTTTACCTCTTCCCTCTAGATGACGGTGTAGTTAATTAAGGAGAGGGAAGAAATAAGAGCACGGGTGCTAAATATATACTGATTTGTTGTTTTATTTTGAGACCTGGTCTCACTGTGTAGCCCAGGTTGAACTCCAGCTCTCACAGATCTGACTGCCTCTGTTTCCCAAGCGCTGGGGTTAAAGGTGCCCACCTCCACACGCTGTACCAGACCTGTGTGTGCTTCTCAAACATAAAGAGATCAAGGCATTAGAGTATTTTATTTGATAATTAGGGTATTTCCACCTTCTAATCTTTAATTGCTCTCTGCATAAGTGCCTTTATTGATGAAGTGCTTCTGACAGCCTCACATCCAGGACTGTGGCATCTGAGTATCTCTGTTCATTTATTTCTTCATCCTGTTTCACGCTACGATTCTAAGCAGCTTGTGGGGAGGGACAAAATGACTTAAAAATGACTACCACACACACACACACACACAACACACACACACACACACACACACACACACACACAAATGTGCATCCAGTTAGGAGAGGAAGCCCCAGCGGACAGGGGAGGGTGGGAGCAGAACCTTTGGCTGGAGCGCACACAGGCAGTGAAGGCATGGCTGCCTGATTGTTCCACAGTTCAGCTGGATCTCAGAAATTGCCTCGACAACCTCTTCACAATCTCTTCCCAACCTCTAGCGCACTCTCTCTTCCTGAGAGCCCAGGAGGTGTCAAGATGAAATTGTTTTATCAGGCCACATGCTGCGGCCCTGTGGCAGCTGGGCATTTGGAAGGGGCCACTGTGGGGAGCTTATTTTGGGAAACCTTTTATTGTCTTGACTTGTAGCCCTTCTAAGTGGCTCTGGGGCCTCACTCTCTGGTGGGCTGCAGTGATAAGGGGACCAAAAAGGGGAGCGTTGAAGTGGAAGGGATGCTGGGTGATAACCTTGAGCTCCAGGGCCTTCTGGAGATCATCAGGAAGCATGCTGGTGCCCAGGCTCCTGGGAAGCCGCTCAGAGCATCAAGCTGAGATGTAGATGGGCCTAAAGGATAAGCTGGGGCTGGAGAAATGGCTCAGAGGTTAAGTAAGAGCGCTGGATGCTCTTCCAGAGGTCCTGAGTTCAATTTCCAGCAACCATATGGTGGCTCACAACCATCTACAATGTAATCTGGTGCCCTCTTCTGGCCTGCAGGCATACATGCAGGCAGAACACACACTGCATACATAATAAATAATTTTTTTTTTTTTAAAGATAGGCTGGGCAGGTGCTGTGAGCCTCAGAGTGAGTGTGTGCTTGTGACAGTGAACCAGATGTCCATAGCCAGGAGAGCTGCCTCCTCATCTTCCCACTGTTACCCAGCTCCTGCTGCCGCCTGCTCACTGCCTGTGACTTCTACTCCCTTATCTGCGAGACTTGTCCAACTCATATGGGTTTGAACTCTACCCGCTACCCCCACCTTCTCAGCACATAAAACTGGCCTCAGTTACTCAGTCAGAAACCTGGAAGTAGCCTTGGTTTTCCTTTGCTTTGTCCCTGTAAATGCCATCCATGAGCCTTGGTTCTAGTTTCAGGCTATTGGGCCAGCTCCCACCCTGTCCCCTGCATTGCTGTAGGGGGCTTCTTCACCTTTGCACACTTTCCCCTATTTGTGTGTTGTCATTGGTGATGCCCTCACAGACTAGCAGGGATGGATTCATTGCTTTATTTCACTAGACCTGGGTTTCACTGTTTGTAAAATCAGGGCAGCAAAAGGGCTCATACCAAAAAGCTTTTAGGGGGATTAAACTCCTTCACACACACACACACACACACACACACACACACACACACACAGTTCTTAGCCCTGCACACAGCTGAGCACTGAATAAATACTGGAGTTTTACTTGCTGCCCCTGATTTTGCCCCTGATTTCCAGGTCGTTCTCTGTACAGAAGCTACAGAAACCTTTGTAAGAAACAAAATTGATCTTGTCCCTTGTAGCCCATCCCCTGGTTTGGAAGAGAACTGAATTCCTACAAGGTATTACATGGCCATAGGTACCCTCCACAAGTGTGTTTTCCTGTCTTATCTTTTAGGGCTCTTTCCACAGGCCACCAGGTTCCCCCACACATGGTACTTCCTTTCCAGGGAGACCCTTGGTTTCTCTGTTTTCATGCCTGGACTGATGTTTTTTAGAGCTCGGCTGGAGTGCCACAGCTTAGGCCTTTGCTGCTGCCTCCCTGACCCCACTTGTCACAGCTTCATAGCCTTTACCTGCGCTTCTGTATCCTGTCATTATCCCGTGTACTCCTCGCTGTGCCTTCCTTGGAGAAGCCCTAATTGGCACTTACCAGTGATTGAATAAAGACAACACCACTTCTTTTTTTTCCCCCTAGATTTTATTTTATTATTTTATGTGTTTGAGTGTTTTGCCTGTATATATGTCTGTCTACCACACCGTTCCTTGGTTCCTGAGGAGACGGTGAGCCTGTATGTGGGTACTGGAATTGAACTCAGGTCCTTTGCAAAAACAAGTGCTGTTAACTGAGCCAACTCTCCAGCCCCAGTAACACCTTGCCTCTGGTTTCCTGTGTTGCATATACTTACCTGGTTCTGTTATCCAAGCCTTATAACCTGCAGTGAGCGTATGTGTTTAAGCCCTGTTGTAGAATTGAAGAGATGAGACTCTGAGAAGGACAAACAGCTGATACCAGGTCACCCAGCTGTGAAGAGAATGAGCATGACTTTACTCAGGTCCAAGTCTGTGGGCTTTTTAGATACCAACTATAATCAGATGAGAGTTCTTTCCTGGCTATGGGTGCTGGCTAAGACTGCCAGTGTCAGGAGCACGCTAGCTCCATTTGAAAGCCGATAGTCTTCCATTCCTGTGTTTTTTGGGCATCCATCACTGCTGTAGTCTGTCATGTGTGAGGCTTTTAGAGGTACCAACATTAGATTGGTTTTTCTTTGATTATGAATTGGCCAAGACTCACCAGGGCTAGTCATTGCTAAGGTGTTTCTGTGTTTACACAACTTTTTTTTTGAAGCTTAGAAGAGGTCCATTAGATTTGGGCTTCTAAACTGCAAGTAGCCAAGGACACTGGAGTGCGTGACCTAACTCTAGCTGGGACAGCTCTATGCGGTAGATGCAGCCTACACAAGGTCCTGATTTGGAGCTCTAGCACCATCACATACAATGTACAAGCAGCATTTATCAGCATATGATAACTAGAACAAGTGTTGGGCTCCGGACTTACTCTAGACCTTTTTTTTTTTTTTTTTTTTTTTAAGATTATCTGGGACTGGTGGTGGTAAGTCCCTGGACCTACATTTTTAACCCAAAGTTATTTCAGTCAAAGCAGAAGGCAATGCTCAGCGGCAGTGTGTGTGCTGTAGCTAACTAGATGTTTTGTGTCTTTTTATCTTCAGTTTAAAATATTTCTGTATATGTTTGTCTCCAGTGTGTGTATGTCATGTGAGTGCACGTGCCTGTGGAGTCTAGAAGAGGGTGTGGGATCCCTGGGGCTAGAGTTACAGGTGTTTTTTTGAGCCCCTTAACATTGGTACTGAGAGCTAAACAGTATCTTGAATCTCCTGCAAGAGCAGTTAAGTGCTTTTGAGCACTGAAACCTCTCTACAGCCCCCTTCATTATTAATATTGTCAGAACTCTTTATCTGTGAGGCTTTTGGTTTCTGACCATGGGGCAGGAAGCCCTTTCCCCCAAGGCCCCACACCTCATGCATATCGGCTTCCTTGGTCACTGTGTCCAGTGTATCTTCTTGCCTGTCCTGGAGTCAGCTTTCTGGCCCGGCTGAAGCTACATTCAAAATTCAGTGTTGGCTTGTGTTTTGATACAGGGTCTCTTTGTATTACAGCCCAGGCTGGCCTGGAACAGCTCCTGATCGCCCTGCCTCTCCTCCTAGAGTGCTTCAGCCAGCCCAGCCTGATGTTGAGGTTTGTTTTTGTTAACTTCCTTCCCAGAAACAGTTCTGAACTAATCAGAGCCCCAGGCTTTAATGGCTGCGCTTTCCTCCTCTCTGTTCTCTCTCTAAACAAAGGCTTCGTGTTTTAATAGGCACAGTAACAGTAAAATTAGCTTGATTAGGCTCCAGGTGGATTTAAAGTGTATCCTAATGGCATCTCTGTCTGGTTGGAAGCCATGCATTTTGTTTTGTGCACAGGATGTGAGTGTCACAGTGACTTGGGGCATGAGAGGACGATTGAATTAAAGTGGCCATCTGTAGATCCTGCCGCATGGTTTCTAATCCATTACAGTCTGAGAAACTGGACCTGCAGCGAGGAGCCAAGTCCACCTGCCTTCTGTCCTTGATGTGTTAAGTTGTACCACAGTGTTAGCACAGTACCTCCCACCTCTGCTTACCCCTCTGGAACCTTCTGGGTGCTTGGAGAGCTCAGAACAGGAGGTGGGGCTGTGAGCAGGCCAAGATACCTGCTGCCCCTCTGAAAACCGGAGTTCAATTCCTAGGACCCACACGGTGGCAGGACAGAACCTGCTCCTGCAGGTTTCCTCTAGCTTCTTCATGCACATCTTGGCACACATGCCCTTCTCTCAAATAAATGTGATTTTTTTTTTTTTAAAGAGCAGTAATTATAACCCACAGCTAGCATCTCTCTACTTTACCTGAAAGTGGCTATGTCCGCTTTCATTAAGTGGCAAAGCCCCATGCTGGGGTGCTAGCTAAAAGGGAACCCTGACCCTTTCTAGTAAGAGGAAGCTGAGGCACAGAGCACCCGCCTACCTATCAGCTGAACCTAGTGTAATGTGTGACTTGCTAATTAGTCTATCTATGTGCTTAGTGGTCTATGAAGGCCTTAAAAAAGTGAGATTTTTGTTTTCCCTTTTGGATCAAGACATAGGCTATAATTCCCTGAGCTCACTAAGAACCCAGAGTACCAAACCTAGTATTTGAATAATATAATAATTAGCATATAATGGTAACATTTGGAAGCAGGGGACAGAACCTCTGGTCATGGCTGCTTCATTTTGGAACCTTTGCTAAGTTTCTGGGCATTGTTATAAGCACAGCCCAGTACATAAATGTAAAAATAATTTTCTTGCCAGTTTTTTCTGTGTGGTATCCTAGCGACAATGGAGTGGCTGTCCTTGGGTGTAGGGGCACCAGCTGGGACAGTGTCAGCGCTCACCAAAAGGAGGAATGTGAAGGGCACAGGCAGAGTGGCCTTTTAAAAGTCAATGTAAGTGTTGGAAAGATCATCGGTGGTTAAGAGCACTTGCTGGGTCTCAATCTGTAGCCCAAGCTGATCTTGAACTTATAGCAATCCTCCTGCCTCAACCTCACAAGCATTGTGATTACAGGCATACACCACCCACATCTGAATTTTGAACAGTTTCCTAAACTCAGTTATTTTTAGCAGCTTTTTATGATCTGATCATCAAAGTAATATATATTTATTGTCAGACAAGTTAGCCAAACCTGAAAATCTCAAGGAAGGAGATAAAAACCCAACACAGTCCTGACGTTGTTCCATATTTGCAGATAGTGCATTGTCTGCCTTACTGAACTGTACACTGATAAGCTTCCAGAGTTAGGGTATAAGGTTAAAAAAGTCTTAAAACCAGAGATACCCCATACCACCCTGGACAGTAAATCTGTGTGTAATGAAGGCTGAATACCTGTGAGCCAGAAGAATACCTGACAAATCTCTACAAGAAGGCTTGGAACAAAATGATTCCTCTTTTAAGACAGGATCCAATCCTGGTGGCCAATGTGTGCGGGTGAAGAACTGAGTGCATTCCTGTTTGCCTGGGAGGTTTGCTTCATTCTGCTTTAGCATTAGGGTTTTATAGCTCTAGTATGGGCTAATAGAATTCCTTGTGCCATAGCAGAACATGTTTGCTGCAAGGCATGGGTAAGGTCAGCTCTGAAAACAAAGGAACACCAGGCAGCTCCTTGGAAAGTGCTCTCCACCCACCCCGTCCACACATGCACACAGTCAGGATCACTTGTCTTAGAACCTTTTGCTTATTCTACACTAAATATTTTATGTATATCTTTTTTTTAAAGACAGGGTCTCACTACATAGACCAGGCTGGCCTTGAACTTTGCCTGCCTCTGCCTTCTGAGTGCTGGGATTAAAGGTGTGTTCTACTACACACGGCCCCAAGTCTATCATTTTAAAACTTGGACATGTTTCACTGTAAGGATGTTCCACAGTGTATTAGCCCGTCTCTTGTGAGTTTAGGTCATTCTAATTATGTGCTGTTACGCAAGTGGTGACACCAGTGAGCCCTGGGTGGATCTTTGTGTCTACCCAGAAGTGTATTCTGTGGATAAATACTTAACTGTGGAACTGATGGCTCACAGGAGCTGAGTGTTTTGAAGGCTTTTATCTCATACTGCCAAATTATCCCCAGGAACATTCTAGACTTCCTACAATGGGTCTATTTCCCTGATAAAGCTGGGAATCATTCAGAAGAATCTTCTACAGCATTCCTGTTCTTTATTGTGTGGCCAATTCGCTTTCCAACTTTTATATCGAGGCAGCGTCTCTCACTGAATTGGGAGGTTAGTCTAGCTGGCCAGCTTGCCTCTAGAACCTCTTCACCTCTCTAGCCCTGGGGTTATAGGCAGACCACAACACCTACCCAGCATTGCATAGGTGCTGGGGATTGGAACTTAGTTCCCACTGAGCTGGCCCTTCAGTATGATTTGTGATTTGGAAAATAGTCATTTGCTGTACAGAGGGTACAGAATGAGAATAGCATTTGTATATTTTTCCAAAGGAGCTATGAGTTAAACAAATCTTTGGACAGGTATTGTCTTCACCCATCCCTGTCCCGTAGACAGAACGCAGAGACCAGAGAGCAAAGGCACTTCTGAAGGGCCATGCATAACAATGATGGTGACACTGGAGCCGTAAGTGAAGGTCCCAACTCTCATGTCAGACGGACATGAGTCTCTGGACACATGGGTAGACTGTTTTGCTGGGCCTGTGGGCTGGCCCACACCTCTCCTGGACAAAAGCTGACTCTCAGGCATGGAGGCTCTCCTCTGCCCAGTCATCTCCACCTGCTGATGGGAACTTAAGTAAACCCCAGTTACCAGGGTACATCCTCAGTAAACCTCTGCAGCTGTGTGGCTTCCTCAGAGAAGATGGTCTTGATTACTGAGTCAATCTGGGGTCCCTGGCATAACTGCCTCTGTGCCTCTGTATTTCTGTGACCACTGTAATGAGTTTGTTCTGTGTTTAAGCTCTCATCCTGACTATACTATTGGGGGCTGTGAGTGCAGGAACTTTATCCTTTATGTGTAGCTGCAGGCACATTCTGAGCCTTATTTTTATTTGAATATTTAAATGCTAATGAATGAATTAGAAGTGTGTGTGGGTTGTTGGGCGTTTCTGTTTCCAACTGCTTGCAGGAGCAGAAGCAAAGTCCCTTTTTACCAAGGACACTGAGGGAAGAAAAACATAGTTGGGGCTGCCAAAGCCAAAGGGTATGGTCTGTTTTGCTGGGGTCTGTCAGTGGACTCCTAGGGTGTGGGGGTCAGCAGCCACATCTAACCAAGCGTTCTTTCCTGGCTTACCAGAATCCGCTGGGCAATCCCCTAGGGATTGTTAAAGCCGAGCTTCCAGAAACATTGTGCGGAAGAGAATTCAAGGTCAGGGCTCTCAAGAAGGTTTTTGGCGGTGCATGGATATCACACCTCGTCACCTACAGCCTGGTCCTCACTGTTGATGGGTGCTCGCTTCAAGGGCTTGGCAGGGCTATTTATTGGTGGCTGGCTGGGCGCCAGAGCGCCGCAGTGGTGAGGCCGCAGGTCCTGCCCTCCCCGCGCGCTTGCCTCCCTCCCCTCCTCCATCTCAGCCTCCTCCAGCTTGCAGCATCCTCGGAGAGGAAAGGAATGTGCTAGTCTGGGACGCGCCGTCCTGGCCGCGCGGCAGCACCTAGGGCGCCCTCTGGACTGCCAAGGGCCAGCGTCTGGCGCTGCGCGGCGCGCTTGGGTCGGCGCTGATGTCAAGTGGGTGTGGGCTCTTCGCAAAGGCCCCGGCGAGGACGAGAAGGGCGCACGATGCGCCGCGGGCGCGTGGAGGCCGGGTACGTTCCGTGGCCCAAAGCTGTTGACCGGTGGCCCACTGGGGCCGGAGCAGGCACATGGAACCTTGGCGCTGCCCGTCCCGGGATGCGCGCCCCGCCGCCCTGGGGTTCTGGGGAGAGCCGCTGGCAGCCTGCAGGTGTGTGCACGCACGAACTTTCTCGGGCAGGACGCTGGGATCGTGGGCTGCGGTCTGGTGCTTTGTGTCTGGGTGCGGCGGGTTGGGAGAGAATTCTGCCGGCCCCTGGCTAATCTCCCCTTGGGAAGGGCGCGCCGATAGCTGCCCAGCAGGGTAGCAGGGTTAAGAATCGCGTCTCCAAGTCCTGCCGTGTTCATGGTAACAGGATTCTCTCTCTGCAGACAGCAGGGCTTTCCAAAATCGCCAGTGGTGCGTGGGAACTGAGAGGCCCCAGAGGCGTGGGAGCTGCGGGTCGGAGGCTGGTTCTGAAGGAGGCGGGAGGTGGCCAGTGGTTCTGCACCGGGTCGGCCAATCCCACCCCCATCCCCACCCTGAACGTTTCCTTGCACACTTTTGGAGAGTGGAAAGCTAGAAACTGGCTATGGAAAGGTCAGGGGTCAGCCCCTCGTGAACGACATCTCAGGTGTCCTGGAGGAAGGCAGGGCTTTGTTCCAGGCTCCCTTTGCATCCCAAACCCTGAAGCCTGGAGGGTCTAGGGCTGGGGCTCCAATGCTGTCTCTAGTCTTTCTTGGCACCAGCAGCTCTTGGTAGGCAGGTTAATTAATTATTAATATGTATCGGCTGGCGACAGAGACTCGAAATGAGATTGGTGGCTTGAAGAGCCTCAGTTCTCGTCTCTCTCTCTCTTCTCTCTCTCTTCTCTCTCTCTTCTCTCTCTCTCTCTCTCTCTCTCTCTCTCTCTCTCTCTCAGCTTGCTGTTTCAGTCCATGATACTGCAGTGTATTTCCAGGGAGTGTGTGGGCATTCTCCCAGGGAACCCAGACTCAGGAGGGACCCCTTTTCCTGTCTGTGAGGCAACCAGACTCTCTGGGGAGGACAGCAAGACAATATCCCTTCGTTTTTATCTTTTTAACAGTATGTACCTGTTTTCTTTGCCTTTGGAAGCCAACTGCTCTCTAACACCAGACTGAGCTCTTTCAGTGTGCACCTGGAGTTTGGGCTGCAAATTCTATCTGCAATGCCTCACATTCTACAAGTACCTCTGATGTTGCTTTGAGAACCTGGGTCTGTAGAAACTCTAGCAGGACCCTGACAGGTGGTACCCAACCTGTGTCTCCTGCAGAGTGGAAGACAGGCCTAGGTGTGGAACTATGGGGGCAGACTGGAGTGAAGCCCACCCCCTAGGCAGTTTTAGTTTCCTTTCTTGTCTTGACAGAGCATAGATACTATCACCAGGCACTAGGTGTGCTGTATAACTGGAGTAGTTATACCTGGACCCCAAGAAACAGAATGGAAGGAAGAGTCAAAGTTGTGAGTGCATGGATGAGAACAGGCTTTGGGGATAAATGAGAAGCAAGCCTGAGAAGAGTTGACACTGTCACCCTTCTTCCTAGCAGTGTTGAGTCTTGAGACCAGACAAGCTGTTTTCCCAGCCTAGGACAGAGTGCTCAGTCTGGTAATTGAAGGGCTCTCCGATTGGTGCGGTAAGTGTGATGAGAAGGGGTTGGGGTGAAGGGGAAGGAAGCTGATGCTAATTCAGCCAGTGGCTATCAGGTGACAGAGGCTCTGAAACAGGTCCTGGCGTCCTTTACATCCCAGCTTTCTGAAAACTTCTGCAGGAGCTTGGCTCCTTGGGTTCCTCTTCTTCTCCACTCCAGCTCTGTGGGCTGGCCACACCAACGGCTATGTTTCCCTAAGATACTGGATAACTGGAGAACAGTACCATGATTTCTTCAACAGGGCCTGCTGGTCTGTACTCTCTGGGTGCCTCTCCCAGCATCCACCTACATTGTCTTCTCCAGTGGTGGCCCAAGCTTTCTGTGCTGTGTGGAGGGTTTGGAGACAGCTCTGATAGTGAGCCACTTTTCCTCTGTTGTAGAAAGTTGGTCCAAACCTGCCATCTAATAATGTCTGCTCATCTTTTGGCTTGCTGTCATGTCTCAGTATTCACTGACGATGGCCCCATCCCTGCCTGGTAAAGCCGTCCAAGGGGATTCCGAAAAGAGCCAGCGACTAATAGAGTCTCTTAAGCACTGTGAGTTGAATAGGAAGGGACCAGTGATTGGTGGATTTCAGGGGGAAAGTAAAGCAGTTTTCATGGAGCCTTTGGAATTATGGGTTGAGTTGTGGGCTCAGAGGATGGGGTGTGACTGTTTGGAATTGTGTCATGTCCTGTGTCCCATCCCGTGTTCACACATTCTGTATCTTTGTCTGCTCTGAGGCCTCTATTAGACACTGACTCCAGGGAGCCTCTTCGTAGGGCAAGCCAGGAATACTCTGAAGGTTTGTCTGAATCAGGAGATCGGGAGGAGATCCTCTCTAAGATCTAGAAGCCTTGTTTGCAGAAGCACAAAGATCCTCCTAGGGGTTGGACTGTTTCTTGTGAGGGTCAAAAGGGACCACTATTGTAGGCCAGCGTGCTGTGTGCATGCAGAAACTGAGGGAGAGAGAACGAGAGGGCTGATTGAGGCAGTGTGTGTGTGTGTGTGTGTGTGTGTGTGGTGTGTGTGTGATTTTCTATGTGGACTTGGGTTTGAACTCAATCTCTGCTTTGTGTTCTTGAGGCGGAGTCAGTTTTTTCACTTGTGCAATAGGGATAAGGAAACCCAACCCTAGCCCCATACTTGGGAGGATTATAGGAGATGTTTGGAAAGGATTTAGTGCAGTGCTGACTAATTGGCAGATAAAAATCATTGGGACATTGGCTGGGAAACTGCTTTTTTTCACTAGGAAATAAGAATGTTAGAAACCATGTCTGGGCTCCTGGGGATCAGATGTGACAGCTCTCCTGGAGGGGTTTAATCACACTTGAACATCACACTTGGCTTCCAGCTCCAGTACTGAATGAGGTCTTTGGAGCCTCAGATGCCAGGGCCACTGAAAGGTGTCCTAAGACTGAGCAGCGAGCACCTGACTCAGGATCAACAGGATCCTGTGTGGGAATGTGGCGTGATATTCTGGTAGGACGGGCTGTGTGCCAGAGGCTGCTGGACACCCTTCTTGTGTGTGTCATTGACTTCTTGACAATTTTAGAGGCAGATACTATTGTTCACATTTTATTGATGAGGAAGTTGAGCTGTTAGGAATTATTTTGATTTTGTTTGCCTCTTGGAAAGCATCATTTGAGAGCCTCTAAATTCAAGTTTCGTCAAACATGTTTGTGTACCCTTCTTCATTGACCTGTTCTGTTGTAGGGCAAATAAGGTATAAGTTGTAGCATGTCCTTACTGGTCCCTTGTTCAGATCCACCATGGGGCTCAGCACTCGAAAAGTTGGCCCCAGCTCTCTGACCCTTCCTTAGGTGAGCTCTTCTGCCTCATTGCCTTTGTTTCCCACAACCCAGTGTGCACTGAGGTCTGAAGTTCCCCAAATGTTAGAGAAAAAAAGAAAAATGTCAGCAAGAAGAAAGGAACAGGACACCCCAGGGAAAACAAGAGCTCATGGCTGGTGGTGTTTTCAACTTGGAGTTGCTCATTGACAGATATGCTCATAGCCTCTTAATTCATTTTTGTAAGTTTGATAGCATGAGCCTAAGAAAAGGCTACAACCTTGTGGGCTATTCTCTCTCTTAATGATACGAGCAACATTATGAAGTTGTGACTTGAAGCAGTACATTCTGGGTTGGAAGGAAAAGTAACAGCAACTGGTGGGACTCCAGGCACTCGGAAGTTAGGAGCTCTAGAAGGATGGAGATTCCACAGCCTGCTGTTGGGCCTTCACCTCACAGCAGCCTGATGATGTCATCAGATCAGGTGCCAGTGACTTGCCGCAGGCCAGGTACCCAGATATGTGCTAGTGACACATGGGGCTCTGGCCTGGCTCAGCAGGTGGCAGTCCTGTTTAATTAATTTTTTCAATTATATGTTGTAAAACTTAAATATTACAAAAGGAGATAAAGGGGAAGAACTGTGGATAAGTATGGAGATAAGCACTTTGCATTTGGGTGGAGTGTTTTACAAACTTTTTTCTCTTCAGGAAAATGGGAGCATTTGTTTTTGCTGGGGGAGATATGGTTGTTAACCATCTTTGGGCAGCTATAGTTTTGTAAGCCTTGCTTCCTTACAAAGTCAGATCGCTCTTAACTCTCCACTGTGAGCAGAGAAAGATGAGCAAGAAATTCAGAGTTGAGTCTGTGGGTGCATTGCTAGTAACTGCAGACACACAGTGTGTATTGGCTTGTTTATGTGTCAACATGACACAAACTAGAGAGGAAGGAGCCTCAGTTGAGGAAATGGCTCCATGAGATCCAGCTGCAAGGCATTTTCTCAATTAGTGATCGATGGGGGAGGGCCCAGCCCATTGTGAGTGGTGTCACCTCTGGGCTGGTGGCCATAAGAAAGCAGGCTGAACAAGCCATGGGGAGCAAGCCAGTAAGCAGCAACCCTTCATGGCCTTTGCATCAGCTCCTGCCGCCTCCAAGTTCCAGCCCTACTTGAATTCCTGTCCTAACTCTGTTCATTGAAGCCAAATAAACCCTTCTCCAACTTGCTTTTTTGATAATGGTGTTGTGTTGCAGCAATAAAAAATCCAAACTAAGGACCAGTGGTAGCCATTATCCACTGCTCATCTCTACTTCAGGTACCTCATATGTGTCCCACACACTGCCCTAGATGGCCTAGTGAACTGGCCATTGCCATTTTTGTTAAACTGTAGGAACCCAGAGATTTAATGCCTTGCCTAAGGTGATAAAATCTAAGGTGATAAACCCAAGCTGATATTCAAGTCTAGATTGTCTCATTATAGACTGCTAGTACCTTCCCCAGTGAGTCTCCAACTGTAGCAAAGAACCAGAGCTCTCAAATCACATGGTCTTTGAGACAAAGGAGCCGGCATTATCCTTACTCATTATTTTTTCTCTTTGGTGTTAAATAATTCTAGTTGCCTACATGTCTGTGGGTCTTTGTAAAAACCTGCTCAACTGCACCTGAAAATATTTGGAAACGTATCATTTATCAGAACATGTGCAGACTCCCCCATACTTGTTATTCCCTAAAAAGTACAATATAGCAACAATTTAGTATCATTTCCATTGTAGAGCTATTTTAAAGCAATCTATAGGTAGATTAAATCATACAGGAGGGATGGGAAGGGTCTGATTATTGTGCCATTTCATGTAGGTGGATGCCTTGGGACAGCCCGGAAAGCAGTTCCCCGAGACACTGAGGGGCAACCGAACTATGTTGATTGACATTCAGGTCTTTTTTTCTTGATTTTCAAGACAGGTTCTCCCTGTGTAGCTCTGGCTGTCTGGAAACACTCTGTAGACCAGGCTGGCTTCAAACTCACAAGAGATCCACCTGCCTCTGCCTCTAAAGTGCTGGGATTAAAGGCGTGGGCTACCACACTTCACTGACATTTGTCTTTTTAAAGAAATTCTTAGCTTGGCTTATTTTGCTTATTTGGGTCACTCGATAATATCAGACTATCAGAACTGGAAGGAATGGACAAGTCTGGACTATTAGTAAGGGAAACTGAGTTTCAGAACTGACTGAGCATATAGAACCATTTCTAGTTGATCCAGGACCAGAACTTAGGCTCCCCCTCCTCTCCATGTCCCAGGGTGTCATACAGGGCACATGCTTTTATTTTTAATGGTTTTAAATATTAGTGGTATTTTTCACATGGATTTGAAGAACAACATAGCTAAAACTTTAAACTTCTCATTTGTCATTTATTACTGCTTTGGATGTGGTTAGAATTTGTACTGTCTATTTAGAGTAAAAAGTGGAAGTACGGGTTGGACAGGGCCTTGGCTGAGATTTCAGAGGCAGTATGTGGGTGAGTGAGCTGTGGTAAACGCTCTCCCAGTGAGGGACTTGCCCAGCTGCCTTTAGTATTTCAGGGACCGGAAGAAGGAAGTGGCCCTCGTGAACACACTCTGCTTGATGGGTGTCTTGCCCGTGAGTCAGTGAGAGTGGGTTCATTGTGTATATTCAGAAAGCCCAAGGTCAGAGAGGAAGGGGAAAATGGAGTTGGGGTTCAGGTCTGAACTTGCTCTCGTTGGCCATTTTAACTGTTTTCCGCAGGTTGTGTGCTGGGGACCCCACCATCCTCTAGGTTCTGAAGTCTGTTAGGACCTGACTTCTCCAGTACCAGGCTCAGGTGGCAACAGAGGAGGCAGGGTTGCTAGGCTGCCCTCATAGCCTGTTAGTTTAAAGCTTCATTTTGATAGAATTTCCAAGACTGGAATTTATCGAATGTGACTCATGCAGTTAAGCGATAGAGAACACTTATCTTGCTGCCATTTGGCTGGTGTTCACATTGTGTGGTGACGCCGTAAGGCTCCAGGAAGACGTGGTCTGTGCCTGTCAGTTTCTTTAAAGGGCGGTTGTCACATGCGTTTTGAGACCTGATCATATGCCTGCGTTTTCAGTGTTCAGAGAATCAACCGGAGCCTATGCACTTAGAGCGGTGGGAGGAGGAGGAAGAAGAGTAGTGAGCTGCTGCCTCCTTAGCTGAAGAGACCCAGAGCTGTAGGTTGTGCAGGGAAACAACCATCAGGGTCTCCTTTGGGGATGTGGGCTAGAACAATGGGCCTGAGTTTTGTCCCCCAGCCCTGCTAAGAAAGTGCTGCCACTTACTGGTGTAGTGTCCCACTGAACAGTGTGCCTTATCACGATGATTAGCTCACAATCACACCAGCACTGTGACATCTCCATAGTGCCTGCCACCTTGCTCATTGTCTTAAACGTGAACCATCACTGTCTGTGTGCTACACATAGGTGCTGGACCAAATGGCTCCAAGATGTCCATGGGTTCCCAGAACCCATGGGTGTGCTGTCTGTCTAGGTAAAGAGAACTCACAGGAGTGAGGAAGGGAAGGCTTTTGGATTACCTGGTGCTCAGAGAGCCAGAGCCTCCTGACGGGAGGTGTGGCAGGTGGTGGAGGGATGTGGGTCTGGGAGCATGGGCAGCCTTTAGGGGTGACAGAGGTCCGGGATGAATTTGCCCTCACCCTTCTGATAGCCTGCCCATACTTTTGTTCAATGAAGCAGACTTCATATTTGTGATCTCTGGAGCTTTGCATGAACAAGTGTGGGGATGTGGGGTATGTTTGTGTGGACAAGTTTCTGCTAGTGGACTTTACCTGTACTTATTAATTCCCTAGAGGAAGTCAGGCTTGTTTATGAGAAGTATGCTGTAAATGATCTTTTTGTCAGAATAAATCTTTAAACTTAGTAAAATGTAAACCTTTTTAAACTTAAATCTATTATTATTACTATTATTTTGAGATAGAGTCTCTAGCCCAGTGGTTCTCAATCTGGTGGGTGGAGACCCCTTTGGGGAAGGTTGTTGACTGAGCCTGTCACAAGGGTAGCACATCAGATATCCAGCATATCAGATATTTACACTATGGTTTATAACAGTAGCAAGATGACAGTTATGAAGTATCAGTGACATAATTTTATGGTTGTGGATGACCACACATGAGGAACTAGATTAAAGGGCCACAGCACTAGGAAGGTTGAGAGCCACTGCTGTAGCCTCCGCCTCTCAAGTACTACACTTACAAGTGTGTGCCCCATGCTTAGCTTATTATCTAGTAAAATGCTTGCTAATTAGTTAAATAATCTGTTGTGTGTCAGTGCACGCATGTGCAACAGTGCTCTTGTGTAGGTCAGAAGACAACCTGTTTATCTCCTCAGACCCTGTAGGTCTCAGGGATCAAATTCAGGTTGTCAGGCTTAGTGTCTGTCCTGTGCCTTTACCACGGTGCCAGCTGCCTCTCCAGATGGCCTTAATTGTTTGGTTTTTAAACTTCACCTTTCTTTTAGGTCCTTTAATATGAATGTATAGATGTCTTCCTTATTTAGTTTAACTTCTGTGGTCTCATTTACCAGTTCTATTGGTTCCTTTGTTTGTTTATTCATTTTTTTTTTATTTTCGAGTCAAGGTTTCTCTGTGTATCCTTGGCTGTCCTGGAACTCAGTCTGTAGCCCAGGCTGGCCTGGAACTCACAGAGATCCACCAGTCTTTGCCTCTTGAGTGCTGGGATTAAAGGTGCACCATCACCGCTGGCTCCATTTTTCCTTTAAAACAATAAAAACAATCATGAATTTCTCTTCTCTCTCTTGAGGAAAGATTTCATACTAACACTGTGGCCTGGGCAGGCCTTGAACTCATGGCAGTCTCCTTCCGCTTCTTAAGTGCTGGGATCACAGACATGAGCTACGATGCGCAAATACAATCAAACTTGTAATAAACATTAAAACAATTATTATTTAAGATTCTCTCTTTCCCTGTGTGTGTGTACATGTGTGTGAATACATATGTCCATGGAGGCCAGTGGCGTTGGATACTCGTGGAGCTGGGGTTATAGGTGCCCAGTGTAGATTGGATGATGGAAAGCAAGCACACTCACATTCTCTGTAAGAGCAGGACTGGCTGTTAACCGCACAGCCACCTCCAGCCTTGCAAACGCTTTTTGTCACATTGATTTCTATATTCTGGTGAGTAGACCTCCCAGCTGAAAAAGTGAATTGAGGGTGGTGTGTGTGTGTGTGTGTGTGTGTGTGTATGCGCACATACAGGTATGTGTGCACATGCATGTGTGCGTGTGTGTGTGTGTGTGTGTGTTATGTGTAGAGTGTGTGTGTGTAGAGTGTGTGGCCTCCACATGACATGGTTATATGTAGATCAGAGGATATCTTGCATGAGTTGGGTCCATTGCTCCATCATGTAGGTTCTGGTCTAGAACTCAGGTTGGGGTTGGTGGCGAGTGCCTTTGCCTGCTGAACTATCTCCCCAGCCTAGCCCTCTGTTTGTATATTGCAAACTCCTATCCTCATGTCACATTTAACACAATTTATAAGAAACTATGTTATTGACTTAATATGTTTGTGGGTTTATTCACTTACATGTTTTTTAGACATGATTGTACTACACAGTCCTGGCTGGCTTGGTGCTAGCTATAGTAACTGGCCTTGAGTTTTCTGCAGTCTGTTTGCTTCAGCCACCGGAGTGCTGGGATGATGTGTGTTTAGTTTTGTAAGGCTTCCTTCCTCACTAGATGGTACCATTTATGTTGTCTTCAGTCAGTTTGTAGTAGCCTGACATGAAGCAATATAGACAAATACTGAGCACACAACAGTCAAACACACAGTCAGCCCCTGTCATCAAGGGAAGGCAGACGAGCGGCAAGGTGGGACTACTGGCCACTCCACACAGACAGCGACACTTTATCCTAGGCTAATATGGCCCACCTCTCATCTTCTTGGTCCCATTTTCAGACCAAACCTATGGTCCTACATTGGTAGAAGACACTGGGACTGAGATTTGAACCGAGGCCCACAGCCCAAATTCTGAACATGGTGCCCAAATGTAAGAGAGTGGAGTGTAACCCTTGGACGCCCAGCTATGTCAAGAGCAACTGGGGCTATTTATAGGGCTCTCTAAGAGGTCAGAATTGTTAATATTGACCCTCCCTCTTAGAAGAAGGGGGTGAGAAGCATCACTGGCCCCTCACCTGAGATCCTAAACCCTCCTTTGTATACCTCTTGGCCGTTTGTATGTAATTTTCCTCAAATTGTAGTCCCATGTTCTTAGGCCGTAAGACTGTGGAGATTAGCTGAAGGGATACTCTGTCTTTAGTGCTAAGGGGAGGTCGTCATCCATGCTGGGGTGGCAGTTTACATGGGGTGCAGCTGCTTACTGTCACTTGTGCTCCTGTAAGTAAACCCTCGGCCATACCTGTAAGCCAGCCCAGTAAGTTGGACTTTGGTAGACTTGAATTTGGTTTGCGGCTGGTGCCTATGAGGAGGGGACAGACACTTGTCACAACTTTTCAGGGAAAGTTCCAGGGATAACTCAGTTCTAGTCTTTGGTCTGCTTCTTTGTAGACTCAGAAACAGCCAACATCTTCAGCCTCAGATTCCTCATCTGTAGGGAGGCTGGGGGTCTGTCTGCTTCATATGTGCTGTGAGTGGAAAGAAGATCCTGTAAGCTTATTCTGTGAACTTCAGGACACATGCCTCCAGAGAGGATACTCACAGAGAGCCCCACCTTCAGTGTCCCTGAAGAGGGCTGAGAAACTTGGCCGCAGTCAGCCATTGAGGTATTCAGGGACAGTGGCAAGAGGCAGTGAGGTGTAAATTTAGGAGAGAGCTGTGGTTTGTACCATGCTCTCTGCATGGATGCCAATGCTAGAGGTGGCTGAGGAGAACACCTTTCCTGACATAGGGGTGTGAACAGGATCGTGTCCCAGCCCTGCCAATTAATTTCCTTTGGTGTGACTTGAGGCAGTTGCCCTGAATTTTGGACTTGCCGTTTATTTTATGGAATGAAGCCAACACTGTCTACATTGCAGACCATGTGAATGAAGCTTGCCCAGCCCCTGGCTACATCGGGCAAGCAGTTGGCAGGGCTGGCTCTGACTCTGGAACATTCTCAGGGTTGTTCCAGGAAGGCCCTGTTTTATAATAGACCCCTCCTCCTTCTCCTGCTGTTTACCCTCACTCTGGATGAGATGTACAGGAGGGTCTGGACAAGAATTGGGAACCCCGGACTCTCTTGAGGAGGAGTCCCGTGCTTCCGAGTGGAGCAGTGATGTGTGGTTTCCAGGTGCTTCTGCGGGCATGCCAGGCTGTTTTGGAACGCATGCTGTGTTTGCCTTGCCAAGTGTGAGATCGAGTGTCAGCTTTTTGCTTTCTGGGAATAATGGCTGTGCAGAAGAGGTGGACTCATCGCGGAGCTTCGTCAGACACCAGGATCTCCTCTTTCTCTGTGTTCTCTCAACCTTGTGAATGCTTTCTGGTTATTCTTATTTACAACATTTGGAAAATAGCCCCTAAAAGAAGAAAATAAGAATGATATATATATCTTCACATTCAGAGATAGTTAGCACTAATTATGGTGAATATTTCTCCCTGCCCCTCCCTTCCAATGGTGTGGTGCTTTGGGGTCACTCCCACTCTTACAAGTAATCGCTCATCCTCACTCTGTAAATCAGTCCAGTAAACTCATTGGTGCGTCTAGCTGGCCCTGAGTGGACACTGCCGTCTCATGTAATCCAGGCTGTCCTTGAACTTGGTATATAGAGAATGACCTTGAACTCCTCTCTGGTCTTTCTGTCTGGCTGAGTGCTGGTTAAGGGTGCTGGCAGTGGCAGTGTGCACTGACAAGCCCATTGCTTCTACCCCACCGCTGGAGATGGCGCTCTAGGCCTCTTGCACGCTGGTTGGGTACTCTGGCACAGGCCTGCACTGCAGCACCTCTGGTTGTTTGTTTTTGTTTGTTGGTTGGTTGGTTTTGTTTTTCTGAAATGAACAGATATGTCATTGGCAGAGCACATCTTTAATTTGTCTCACACACTTGTCACACTCACAGCCAGGTCATCAAAGCCTTGCAACATTTTCATCCACTTTGTGACGGTTGCTGGCGTTCCCTGTTCAGTAGAACCAACCTCCCGAAGTGCATAGAATATTTGACTTTTTCCTTCTATTTTCTTAAATTCCTTGAACTTGATTTTCTAGTTCAAAGATAAGCATATTCTGGTGCATGTCAGTGGGGAGGTGGCTTTTGACAGTTGGGGTGAGTCCCCTGCCTCTGACCATTGTGTACTGATGCTGCCTCCTCCTTACTTACCCCTAGTCCTGGCGGACAGTACAATCGGTCTCTTGTGGCTCCCCAGTGAAATTTAAGTAATGGGTCAGCCTTTCCAGTGCTTCCCTCTTAGTCAGGAAGTTCGCCCGTGAATCTAACCTAAATCTCACCGGCTGCATTTTAAATCCTCACCTGCTGCTGGTTTCTCTCAGTGAAGTTGAGCAGAGCAGAACTGCACACCATCTTCAAGCTCAGCCCCGGCCACCAGCCTTATGTTACCCTGGAGGAAACTTGAGGGGCTCTGGCTAATGCTGTCACGACTGGGAGGGCGATCTCCGCATCAAGTTGCCACTGATAACGCCAGGTAGGGTTTCTGCATCCTAGAGAGGCCATCCTGTGGAGGCCAGCATCTAGACCTCCCCTGCCCTCTACAGAGCTTGTGGGGCAATTATCATGCAGAGCGGTGCTTGACACTGTGGGTCTATCAGATTCATTCTCTGGAAAAAGATGTGCTTGGGTCAGCCGAATAATTTGCCTCCCAAGCTAGTTGGCTGAGCTCTTGGTGTGCATTAAGGAAGGATGCTCCCCGAAGGGAGGGGTGTCAGGATTATTCTGGTCTCTTGCAAATGCAGGAGGCCAGGGTCCTAGCCCAGGCCACCCACCCTTGCTTAACAGGAGCTAGGAATAGGCTGGGCCATCATTCTTTTTTTTTTTTGGTTTTTCGAGGCAGGGTTTCTCTGTGTAGCCCTGGCTGTCCTGGAACTCACTCTGTAGACCAGGCTGGCCTCGAACTCAGAAATCCACCTGCCTCTGCTGGGCCATCATTTTTAACCAGCGGCCATCATCAGGAGATCCCAGCTGTATATCCAGAGAGGAACATGCTAATTTGGAAGGGAGATAAAATGCAGAAAGCTGCAACTTCGAGGACACAAGAAGGCCCTTTGTCACTTGGTTGGGTTATTTTAGAGTCTGGCAACAGCCCCAGCAGGGTAGAGCCAGCCTCCTAGGATAGAGCCCAGACCTGGAGGCCTCCAGTCCCTATGGGACTATTTGCTGTAGGGGGTGGAACCAGTGTCCTCAGGGACCTGGCCCAGGCTGGCTGGCCTCCCCTGGCTGCATGCTGCCCTTCCCTTCCTCAGCACCAACGATCCCACCTTCTGTGACCACAGGGATGTTGTATTTAGGCAGATATTCCTAAAAAAAAAGCGCTTAATTCTTACAGAGTGCTGTTCTCTCTCCTTCAGTACCTGGCAGTGTAATACTGGGCTGAAGTAAAACACACCTCAGAGGTAAACCAGTGTCTTGTGCACTGGGTGAAGAAGCTCTCTGTTAGCTGGGCAATGGGAATGTACACCTTTAATCCCAGCCAGAGACACCTTTAATCCCAGGAAGCAGAGACAGGTGGGTCTCTGTGAGGTCGAGGCCAGCCTGGTCTACAGAGTAAGTTCCAGGACAGCCAGGGTTACATAGAGAAACCCTGTTTAGAAAAAATAAAACTACAAAAAAAACCTCTCTGGTGGTCACTTTCCACTTTAACCGGCCAGGCCAGTCTGCTATTCCTCCTTCCAAGTACCTTTCTGCCCACCGTCATTGCCAGCCTGGATTCACTTTGATGTTGAAAGTCCCTGCTACTTAGCTCACCAAGTTGGAGCCCAAGATGCCCCTGCAAGGTCTGCCCCTCATAAGTGCTGTCCTGGCTATTTAGACCTCTGTACTGGATGCCCAGGATTGGTGCAGAGGCTCTGATTTCTGTTCTGGATTGGGGCATTTTTTTACAAAACATTGCACAGGTGGTCTTTATGCTTGCCGATTCTCTTAAAGCATTAGTTTTCTACCTGTGGTTCATGACCCTTTAAGTCAAATGTCCCTTTCACAGGGTCACATATCAGATATCCTATGTACCAAATATTTGTGTTATGATTCATAACAGTAGCAAAATTACAGTTGTGAACTAACAACAAAAATAATTTTGTGGTTGGGGGTCACCACAATGTGAAGAACTGTACTAAAGGGTTGCAGCATTAGGAAGGTTCAGAACCACTGTCCTAAAGTAAGGAGGAAGATGTGCTTACCATATCCCATCAGATCTGTCTTTTTTTTTTTTTTGAGACAGGGTTTCTCTGTGTAGCCCTGGCTGTCCTGGAACTCACTCTGTAGACCAGGCTGGCCTCGAACTCAGAAATCCGCCTGCCTCTGCCTCCCAAGTGCTGGGATTAAAGGCGTGCGCCACCACCGCCCGGCTAGATCTGTCTTTTATGGGATGCCTGTAGCAGAAGTTTGCTCCTTGTTGTCTTGGGAACCAAAAGGGAGAATGACAGATGCGAGCATATGCCGGACTTTCCTGAGCTGGGTCAGCTTGCTGGGATGCCTTTGTGGAGATCCTCTGTGGGCAGACGGTGCTTTAGCTGTGTCTCACTGCCTGCTAACTGAGCAGGTGGTGTGGGCAGGATGAGGATGCTGGTTTAGGTCAAAAGATGAAAAGGAAGAAGTAGCATGCATTTGTCTATGTGTGGCTCTTCAGCCAGGGCCTGGAAGCTCCTCCCTCCCTTTTTCTTTTTCGTTCTTTTTAACTCTGGAGGGGCGGAGATAAGGCTGTGAATACCAGATCTTAAGTTTTTCAATTTGTGCCTTAGGGAAAGGACAAGTCAAAGGATCAGGTGCCTACAGTGTGTCACAATCCCTGAGGCCCAGGTCAGCTAGCTTCCTGGAAAATGGTGGTACCTTTCCTCAAAGGATGTAATGAGGGCAAATCATTGCCTGGGTAGGAAAAAAAGCCTCTTTATCATTTTTGTCCAAGGTGTCTTTCTGTGACTTGAGCATGGCTGTTCTCCGTGGCTGGGTCCTCTGTCCCCACTCGCTTCAGCATGCTCCTGGCTGGAACTTTGCCCTGTGAGGGCTGCACTTTCATCTGCTGGGCTGCCTCTAGCCTTCCCAGCATTGCGGAAGCTAGCACTCCCTGGAGAAAGCTCTTGTCACTCTCCGACCACTAGGCTAGCAGAGGGGTTCTGGTGTTCCCTAGGCTTGCAGATCTTGCTTAGAATGATTAGGAGTCCCCTGCGCCCTTCAGACTGCAGTCTGACGATTACCTGGAACAGAAGCTCAGGGCAGTGGTGACAACTGCAGAATTTCTAAGAATAGAGTTTACATTTTAGTGAGACTCCAAGGCCACTGTCTAGGAGTGCAAGAATTTTTGAGAATTACCATGTCACACTGGCCCCATCTTGTTTTAGAGTAGAGAAACGCAATGTAGTTAACTTGCCTGAGGATCTGGAAGGCCAGCCAACCTATCACATCAAACTTGCAGAGTTCTTACCTTTGTGGACCTTGGCCCATCTTTCTGCTGCTCCAGTGTGCTGCAAAATCGTTGTCTGGAAGTAGATTATTCCTCGTTGTGGGGAGCTGTCCTCTGCACCAAGAATGGTGTATGTGTATGTGTGTTTGTGTGTGTGTGTGTCCTCCTACTTAAAAAGTATGAAAAACGTCTCCAGTGTTGCCAAACATCCTCTGATGCAAGACCATCGCAGTCCATCCAGACCATCCCAGACCACTGGGTTCTCGAGAGAAGCTATGCCTGGAGCTGTTTCCTGATAGCTTTATGTTTGGGGATTTTACTTTTGTAATTTGCATAATTGGCTTCTCCCCAGCTTGGCTAATGTGCAGGGTTCCACTCATAAATAGAAGTTCCAGTGCATCTAAGCTCTCCTCTCATCTGCATCTTGGCCGTGGAGGAAGGCATAAATCAATTTGGAAAGACCACTTGCTTTGGATTCTATTCTGTGGCTTCTCTGCCAGCCCTGTGCTTCCCAGCTGTGCGATCTTGAGCAAGTTGCTTAACCTTCTCTGGTGCCTTGTCTTAGCTGATTATGATGGAAAGAAATGTTTGTTGTCAGTGAGAATGAAGTGACACCTTGCATGTGGAAATGTTTATAAAACATTACTCATCTATTAAGTGGCGATGATAAGATTCAGGTCTAATTACCAGCACTTGAGACTCCTCAGATTGGAAAGTGCAGATCTCATCGCAGTGGCTCTAGTTGTGTGTTTGGCCAAGTACATTACCCTTCATTTCTGCCCATGGAGTTTTAAGCTTCCCTCTTCTCACCTTAAATTTAATCTGCAAGACTAATCAATAAGTTTTCCCTTTGTCTGGCAGAAGCCAAATTTTTGAGTGTTTGTTTGTTTCACAGTGAGTTTCTGAAGGACTGTCAAATCTTCTATGAATACCAAGTCAGACACCTTTTCTTCCCACGTTGCTGGTTTTCACAGAGAGTTAGGTGAGAAGCCAGTTCTAGCCTGCAGAGAAGCTCTTAGGTGCACTAGGAGCAGACTCAGCTAGTGTGTAGTCTTTCCATTTGTAGATGAGAAAACTAAGCCCAGAGGCGGAGGCTATCTGAGGGTCACAGAGCAGTGAGTCAGGCCCAGGTGCTCCAGTTTCTAAGGCTCTGCTGTGACATCTGCACCTTCCAGCTGCTGTGTCTGAGGGTGGGTTGGGTCAAGGACAAGCAGGCTGCTGCAGCTGCTCTGTAGGTCTTGGGAACAGGTCCTGCTCTCAGTAACTTATGGGTGGAGTTTTAACATGTGATTGTCTTTGATTCCTAGAACATCTCAAGGGGGAAAAGGCAAGAACATAAAAGGGCCCCAGTTCTTGTGTGGAGGCCTGGCAAAAGGAATGGCCAGAGAAGCTGCAATCTCCTTTTCATTTTTAGTATGTCCTCAAACTCTGTCCCTGTTGCTGCGATGAAACTCCATGACCACACACAATGTGTGGAGAATAGGTTTATTTGGCTTACATGTCCTGATTACACAGTCTATTGAGGGAAGCCAAGGCAGGGATTCAAACCTGGTAGCAACCTGGAGGCAGGAGCTGGTGAACAGAGTGCTGCTTCCTGGCTTACTCACCCTGCTTTCTAATCAAACCCAGGACTTCCAGCCCAGGGATGGCACCAGCCACAACAAGCTAGATACCCGCCACAGCAATCATTAATTTTAAAAATGCCCCGTAGTCTTGCCATATGCCCAGTCTTCTGGAGGCATTTTCTCAGCTAAGGTTCCCTCCTCTCAGATGAGTCTAACTGTGTCAAGTTGACATAAAACTAGCCAGCACATTTGGCCAGTTTCTTCTACTGAGAATTTCTCTGATAACGTGGCTATTCATATTAATGAATAGTATAACTGATACTTCTTGTTGAGTGTTTATACTAGTACACACCTCATTTAATCCAGCCTAACACCTCACGGAGAAGGCATCGTGCTTTCTCCATTTTGGAAGTGAGCAAACAGGTTGAATGAACACTCAAAGTCACACAGCAGGAGAAATGAGAATCAAATCATTCCCATTCCTGTTCACAAAGCCTACACGGCCTCTTTCCTGCCCTGCAATCACAGTGTGGCCCCTGCAGCTCTGCCCGACTCCAGCCAGTCGATGCTTACAGGTCCCTATGTAGTGTTCTTGGTCTGCTGACACAAAATGTTAGCTGGCTTAAGCAACAGAAATAAATGTATGTTCTCGGCCTGGAGACTAATAGTCGAGGTATCACTATGTTTGGTGTCCTTAGAGACCTGTATCCTTGGCTTGTAGCCTGTTTTTTAGTTGTCAGCATTTCATCTTATAAGAGCCCCGTCATATGCACTTGGACTTGTTTGCTTTGAGACACAGTCTCACTGTGCTATCCTGGCTGGTCTCAACCTCACCAGCCCAAACATCCTCCATGCTCCAGTCTTGTGAGCAGCTGAGACTTAAGGTGCCATTGCTATGCATAATCCAGGGTTTGAATTTAAGCTTGGCCACCTTTTGAATGATCTGATCTCTAAATATGACTATATTCTTAAATTCTGTGGGGGAAGATATCAAACATGAATTTTGTTGGGGGATATGGGTCAGCCCACAGAAGTCCTGTTGTTAGATGTCCATTTTGATGGGTGACACCCAGCTTGCTAAGCTGCTCTCTGACTCCTGTCAGTGCTAAGAGTCTGAAGGAAGGGCTGCCACTGACTCCAGGAGCCTGAAGGCTGCCTGCTGTCGGGAATCACACCTTCATCTTCGAGGTCTACATCTGCGTGGACAGAGCTGTCACCTTCTAGAACCTCCCCTCCCTAGTGAGGAGTGGAAGTCAGGCTTGCCTCAAACAGATGATATGCTTCATATTGAAAGGGGTGAGGCTAGAGACCAGGCATGGTAGAGCCTGCCTATAATCCCAGCACTCAGAAGGTAGAGGCAGGTGGATTTCTGTGTGTTTAAGGCCAACCCAATCTACATAGTGAGTTCCAGGACAGCCAGAGCTACATAGTAAGACCCTGTGGGGGAGGGGGTACTGTAAGCTCTGAGCTCAAATGGGACTGACTTATTATACCCGTGCTTGATCTATAGCCCCCAGTGTTCTGGGGAGACAGAGCTGGAGCCTGGGGAATAACAGAATTGGCCATTTCACTTAGGGTTGGCCTTTTCAGCCAGTTTGAGGTGAGGGGCATATTTCTGCTTCTCTGTTTTCCTGGGGGACATGCTCAAGGGAGCTAGTGGCTGTTTCCTGCAGATCCAAGGGCTGGGTCCTGCTGTCCCTCCAGGTAGCCCTAGGGCTGCAAGTGAGGATGAAGGTGGAGATTGCTTAAAAGGAAACATCGAGCAGATGCTTTGGGTTATGGTGACCTTGAGCAAAGTAATTTAAAGATCATTTCACTAGGATGGAAGTATTACTTCAGTGAGCAAGATGTTGGCAAATGAAGAAACGGGGGGGGGGGGCTGGAGCAATGTCTCAGGGGTCAAGAATACTCAGGTATTCTTGCAGAGGATCCAGGTTCAGTTCCCAGCACCACATGGCAGCTCACAGCTATCTGTAACTCCAGTTCCAGGGGTCTGACACCCCCTTGTGGTCTCTGTAGATACCAGATATGTGGGGTGAAATATTCATACACATAGACAAAGTAAGTTGAGGAGAGGGAGGAGTGGGGCACTGGATTGGTAGCTCGGTGATTAACAGCAAGTACTGTTCTTTCTTTTAAAAGATTTTTATTATATTTGACTTTTGTGTGAATTGAGTTTTGCCTGCATATATGTGTGGGGGGGGGTTTCAGATCCTGGAACTGAAGTAGCAGACAGGTGTGAACTGCCATGTAGGTTCTGGGGATTGAACCTAGATCCTTTAGAAGAGCAGCCGGTGCCTTAACTGCTCAGCTAACACTCCAGCCCTGTATACTATTCTTTCTTACAGGGACCCTATCAGGTGGCTTTCAGCCATTTATAGCTACAGCTCCAAGGGACA
The DNA here is from genome assembly GCA_021653895.1 of Mastomys natalensis. Lineage (NCBI taxonomy): Eukaryota > Metazoa > Chordata > Mammalia > Rodentia > Muridae > Mastomys > Mastomys natalensis. The sequence goes on from JAJTUV010000156.1 coordinate 128,897, forward strand.
GCATGCTTTCTTCTGGAGTCTGTGTGTACCTGCATTCACCCACTCATAAAGAAAATCCTGTTTTGATTTAAAAGAGAGGGAAACCAGAGTTGGTGGCATACAACATACTCTTAGCAGTCAAGAGGCTGAGGCAGGAGAATTGCTATGAATACCAGGTTAGACAGGGCTACATAGCAAGGTCCTGGCTTAAAATAATAAAATAATTAAGTAAATAAATAGATGAAACTTTCATTCTGTGTGTTTTCTGAAGCTTCAGGCGAAGGCTCGGAAGGCAACCTGTTTTGAGCAGGTGTACTTGATATGGTGCAGTAGTGAAGGGTGTATGGCAGAAAGCAAGTTACCTTCAGCCTCCCTGGACACACCGTCACCATGCTTTCCCTTGCTACACACACACAAATACACTCATCTAAACATTTCACATCCTCCCCCATTTTAAAGGCCAAAAACCTTTGCGAGCAGAACGTGCAAATGTACTTATGAATTTTAATTCTTACATAAATAACAGGTGGCAGTACACCAAATTAGTATCAGTGGTGGTGGTTATGGGTAATTTACATTTTTATCCCCCCTCCCCCCTCCTTTTTCCAGTCCTTCCCCTTCTTTTTCTCTCTCCTTCTCTCCTTCCCCAGAACCCCAAGAGTCCCAGGCTGACCTCAAGCTCCTGTGTAGCTGAGGACGACCTTGAACCTCCGATTCTTCTGCTTCCACTTTCCTGGTCCTGAGTTTGCACACCAGGTGTATGTGGAACTGGGGACCGAGCCCAGGGCCTCAGACATGCTAGGCAAGCACTCTGCTAACTGAGCCCCAGCACCAGCCGCTTTATTTTCTGAATTTTCCTCCGTGAGCCAGGATATTCACAGAAGCAGGCAGAAGAGATATTACCCATAATGTTGGAATTTTAGAATTAACATTCTTGATCTGCTTTAACTCATCATTTCTCATATTGAGGTTTGTGTGTGTGCGCGCATGTGTGCATTTGGACACACATGCATGTATATTTTTAATTATTGACAGCTTCATACATGTAAATGATACATCTTGATTATATTACCCCCCTTTTCCCTCTTTTATCTACACCCCCCCATTCTCTCTGGACCCGTTCTTTCCAACAAGCTTTCCCTCTACTTCCATGTCTTTTATTTTTATGATTTCATGGAGTTTACTCAATGCTGCTTGCGTGAGCATGGGTCTGGGGTGATGGAGCAATGACAACTCATTAGTGGCATACTTCTGATAAAGATGATTCCCTCCCCCCTCCAAACAGTCATTAACTGCCAATAGTTCCTCATTTGGGGTAGGGCCTTAGAGCTTCTCTCTCCTTTTTATGATGGAATGTTGGTAGGCTTGATCCTCTGCTGTGAGTTCACGAGTGTAACTCATGTCCAGCTCAGCTCTCCTTCCCAGCCTCCAGCTCTTAAAATCTTCTTATTTCTTCTTCTGGGGTGTCCCTGGGCCTTGGCATGTGTATGTGAAAGAGGGAGCGAGGAAGACAGGGAGGTGTCCTGTTTAGGGCTGAGCACTCAGCAGTCAATTCTTCTCAGTACTTTGGCTAGTTATGAGTCATCACCCACTCCCAAGAGAAGCTTCTCTGTCCAAAGTTCAAAGTAGGAATAATCTTTATAAACAAATATAGAAGGCAGTTCAGCAACATCTCCATTTAGAAACATTAGTAGTGGGTTCCCCTCTGCCAGTTGTGGTTTACAGAGCTAGGCATGATTCCCCTTGGGAGCAGGCCTCAAATCTATTCTGAAAGTGGTTGGTTATCCCCATAGCAACCATGCCACTAATGCACCAGTGGATGCATCTTGCCTGGCAGGTTGGTATTGTAGCTCACAGATGGACTGATGGATAATGCCTAATGGCAAAAGCCAGAAGAGGGCACAACATCCTTGGAACTAGAGTTACAGATGTTCGTTAGCAACTGTGTGGTTACAGATGTTCGTTAGCAACTGTGTGGGTGCTAGGAATTGCTCTTCACTGCTGAGCTGTCTCTTGAGCTCCCAAAACAAGGAGGATTATTTTAAGTCAGTGAAGGCCTTTCTAGAGGGACCTCAGAAGAAATTGAAAAATGCAAGCCTGTCCCACATTGACCTCTTCAAGGCCTTAGGGAAGGGTCTCCCATTTCATCTGTGAAGAACACCAGGGGTAAATAGTGATCTGCACAGTTGGGCAGCAGGAATATAGAGTTTGCTCTGACTTTGGACTTTGCTTTTTGATTTTGGGTCTCTGAAACAAGGGACCTGGTAGGAAGAAACACAAGCCAGAGGGCTGATTGCTCTCAGACTGTGCACTGCCCAAAATAAATGGCTTCTGTGACCATGTCAATGTGTGGGAGGCCAGAAGACTTTTTTTTTCCCCATTTTGACTCAACTCTCCTTTTGGTGTTGAATGGCAAACAAGAGTTTCTCTGTGAAATATCTTTTGTTATTCTGATGTGTGGCATGCTATGATTTGCACCTTCTCAAACAGCCTGCCTTTACTCAGAATTTGGAGCCACTATTTTCCTTCCCTTTCTGCTCTGAGCTTATGTAAAGGAAGTTTTCCCGCCTCAGTCACAACTTAAAAACAGCATCCTTTAGGATCCATAATTCTTGAGTACTATTAGAGAGAGAGAGAGAGTGAGAGAGGGAGAGAGGGAGAGATGGAGAGAGAGACAGAGACACACACACACAGAGAGAGAGAGGGGGGGGAGGGAAAGACAGAGACACACACACACACAAGAGAGAGAGAGAGAGAAGAGAGAGAGAGAGAGAGAGAGAGAGGGAGGATAGCCTAAGAGATGTCGTGCCATACAGTGGATTTGGAGGATGTGGGAAGCTCAGGTACCAGCCCTTGGCAGCTCTCAGCCTCTCCCAGAGCCTCAAACAGAAGGTCTCCTCCTTCCCCAATATGAGATATGTCCAAACATGCTCTGGTTGTCTACTCATCCTGACTCATTGTTCAGTACATTATCAATCACTTGATGCTTATGTGCCCATGCAGTATACAGCTATCCTGATACCCAGTGACTTAGACCTGCTTCCTTCCTGTTCAGTGAGAATTCAGTAGAGTAACAGATTTACAAATGATTCTAAAACAATTTGTATCACATTTATTTATTTGTACATATGGGCAGATGGGCATGGCATGTATGTGGAGGTCAGTGGACTGTGGAGGTCAGTGGACTACTTGCAGAAGTCAGCTCTCTTATGGTGTGGGTCCAGGGATTGAGCTCAGGTCATCCTGTTTGGTGGCAAGTGTTCTTACCCACTGAGCCATCTTGCCAGCCACTCAGGCTTTTCTAAGCAGAAATTTAGAGCTTGAGCCAGGGAGTGCTTGAATGGTCGAGGAGCAAGTTCAAAACCGCCTTTGACATTGGTAGCTAAAAGAAGACTGAAAATGGTCTAGTCTAACTACAGTCTTATCCCTCTGCTCTCCCCTTATCTCTTTTAGTTCCCCCTGCCCTGTGCTCTCAATGTCTCTTCTGCCAGTTTTAGCATTTCCTGAGTGCTGAAGTCTTTCAAATTGGTGGTTATAAAGTGTAAACATAAAGTTGGTTGTTAGTTACTGTGCAAGCTGGGCCTGTGTGGCCAGCTGTATGTTAAGCACACTGTATCCCAGTCTTCTACTCTCTGGGAGTTAGATTACTATATACATGTAAATCAGAAATATTAAGTTCATCAAAGTTGACTTCCTAGGACAATTCAACTATAAGGGACATTTGAATTCAGATATTGGCCTTGTCCAGAGGACTTGCAATAAACTTATTTAAAAAAAGATTTATTTGTTTTTGTTTTATGTGTTTGGGTAGCATGTGTGTGCAGTGCCCTCAGAGGCCAGAAGAGGGTGTTGGATCCCCTGGGACTAGAGTTAACTTACAGCTGGTTGTGAACCACCACTTAGTTGCCAGGAAGCCATGTTTTCTGGAAGAAACAGCCAGTGCTCTTAACTGCTGTGCCATCTCTCCAGCCTTAGGACTTGCTTTTTAAGAAGCTTAGTTAAGCTAAATAAGATATGTAATTGTTTACTGAGCAGATGGGAAGATGCTCAACGAATGCCATTAGCTATTGCGGAAAGCATGCGATAACTTCAAACACGGATGTCTCTGCAGTAGTCCCATCTCTGCTGAGATATGTCTCCAGGCTCTAGTGCTACCTTAAATCACAGATGGTACTCGCCCCTGACCCCTACCTAGGGATGGCGAACCAGCAGCCCCGTGTTTCTCCCCTACACACAGCACCAATGTCTGTCTCTCCTGCCATACCTGCTGCCCCCTTCCCATCGCTACCATTGTGGTTTTTCCTACAGCAGGGTCTCTCTGTAGCCCAGACTGACCGGAGATTGTGATTCTCCCCATCAGCCTCCAGGTAGCTCGGGATTATGGGTATGTACCATCGAGTCCAGCTTTGCAGCACATTTCTTGATGTTTGTAAACTGTTATTAAGTAAAAATACAGGTAAGTTGAGTTTATATTACATTTTGATACTGAGATAGTTTGACAACCAAGGTGATGCCAGGTGATAAATGAGCAGGTTCCATTAGCGGCATGCATACAGGCGGACAAAAAGCAGGAAGCTCCAAGCAAAGGCCCTTCACTGGGTTTATCAGGTGGTCAACTATAAGCCCAGTCACTTTTGCCACCCCCACTCCGTAAAAAACCTAGTTTCCTAGACTAGAAACTCTAAATTTAATTTTTTAAGTGCTCACCACGTGGAAGCCATGTATAACCCAGAGGAATATGTACAGCATGAAAGTTTAGTTTTGCTTGTTATTTACAAAAAGCAACAATATGCAGCCTTAGCAAAAATCAAAAATAAATAAGTAAACCTAGAGAAGAAGAAACGCTGAGGGGGAATAGCACTTCTAGGTCCACTGACACATCGTCTGAGAGCTAAATAATTAACTTTGTGCTAAAGCAAGCCTTTTCCCCTTGTAGATTCTACTGAAGATGAACTAAAAAAAAAAAAAAAAAAAAAAAAAATTGTGTGGGCCTTTGCTTGGAGCTTCCTGCTTTTTTGTCTTCTTTCTTTCTTTCTTTCTTTCTTTCTTTTTTTTTTTTTTTTGGTTTTTTCGAGACAAGGTTTCTTCTCTATGTAGCCCGGGCTGTCTGGAACTCACTCTGTAGACCAGGTGGCCTCGAACTCAGAAATCCGCCTGCCTCTGCCTCCCAAGTGCTGGATTAAAGGCGTGCGCCACCACCGCCCGGCTTTTGTCTTCTTTCTTCTGGCCTGTCAGACCACTAAGGACTTGACCAATTCTTCTCAGTTTGATTTGTATAAACGTGTTTGAACTTCATGACAAGGAGGAGATTATCTTGATAGTAGTGGAGCTGGTCGGTAGAGCCAGTGGAAGTAGAGCTTCCCAGGGGTTCAGGAAAGACATGTCACAGTGTCTGTGCTCCTAAGACCACTATTTCACTGTGTCGTCCCAACATGCGGCCGGCCAGCATTGCATGTGCTGCATGTTTGAGAGAAGAATGTCACACAGTCAGATCCCGCTGAGGGCTCACAGCTATGAGAGCTGAACTATGTACAGTTCCTTCCACCACACAGAACACTGGCAGCATGGCTTATGACCTGCATTTCTAGGGCTCGCAGATGCATCCCTGGAGCTCCAAAGCCTTTCCCTTCAGTATGTGCAGGAGCACCTGCCTGCATGTGAGGTCTCTCTGCCATGGTGGAGGCAAGTGGAGGGGCAGTTCCATGGAGTGCCTGCTCCAGGCACCCATCTGCTGAACTACCCACACTTCTCAGCCTGCCCACAGCCCTGTGGCTCCTTGTTTCCACCTAGGACCCCAGAGCAAGATTACAGTCCTGCTGATAGACTTAGGAAGGCTCTTTGCCTTTGATAAATCACCCTTCCTGAGATTTCCCATCTCATTAAAAACCGTGTGTATCTGAGTATATGCACACATGTGTATGCATGTATTACTGTGCACATGTGGAGGTAAGAGAACTACTTTTTGGAGTTAGTAATCTCCCTTCATGTGAGTTCTTTGGGTCAGGCTTGCCAGCAAGACCTTTATCAGCTAAACCATCTCACTGGTCAACAGTGTTTTCAACCCCTCCGTTTATTTCAGAGGCCTTTAAAATAAGAATGTTTTCCAGAAAAACCCAGTGTGTCCCCCATACTCTAAAAATCCTATTGGAAGTTCACATAGAGCAGAGTGAGCAGTCTAAATTGATTGGTCATGAGTACTAGGAGTTGTGCAGAAAGTTCTAGAAGCAAAGAACTTAGGTAGGATCTGTTAGGAATATCCAAGTGAGAGATACAAGAAGCTGGGTTTAGGATAGAGAAGGGAGAGAAGCCACTGTATTCTAGACATATTTCATAGGAAGGCAGAACCAGGACTCCTTTGTTACTTTGGGCAAATAATAATGACTTTGTTTCATTATTCTAATTGACAACTCACTGTGCATATATATAAAAGGACCACTGTTGCTTCTTACTGACATGTTTCACAGAGGCGTTCCTACTCTCTCTTCCAGGTAGGCTCTAGAGAAGGTTTTAAAGCTAGCCCAGGATCACATAGAGTGCACCGCAGGGATCCAGATCTGTCAGTCCAGAGGCCATTGAGCACCAAAGCCTAATGAAAGTGTATCAGACCTTCTGAATTTATGACTGGAATAAAAATAGCTAAGATCCTGTTCTCAGTCATAGCCAGAAATATTAAATTGGAATGTTTACACAGCTTTATGATGTTAGATCAAATATCCAGACAGATCTAGATTTATGAGCCCTGTAAACGCTGAGACATTGAGGCAGACCGAGACTAGGCTTTGGGGATGTGGGGATAGGGTCATGTGATTTGTCAAAAGCAGTGAAAATATTGCAGAATTCCTAAACTGTTTCTGGTCATGTATTTCTGGATAACATTTCATGGAGTTTTCTTCCAACTGATTTAAGAAAAAAAAAGGCCTTAATTAAAATTTCTATTGTCTTTGCCACAGAGGAAGGAAGACTTTGGGTGGTTGTCATGGTGATGACTGAATACTCTAGGAGTGGGTAGTGATTGCCACTCAGAGCCCTGAAATGAGCATTTGCCATTTTCCTCACCCCTTAAGAGGCCTTCAGTACCAAACTGCATATTTCCTTAATCGCCTTTTAAATTCACATTTGAGCACATGTGTGCTGCAAGGCAGGCCTCCACGACAGCCACAGTTGCAGTTGTGAAGTCTGGATCCTGTTCTAATTGTTTCTAAGCAAAAGCCACACATGCAAGGTGCTTATGAGAACTCACAGAAGGTGATTAGTAACGAGCAGCCTTTCTGGTCAGTGAGGACGGAGGCACCCATCCCCACAGCCTTTCCTCGCACACACTCAGGAGGAGCCTTGCCTGGCTCATTAAGGCAGCGAGGAGATAATGCTGCCACTAGGCCTTGCCATCGCTGCACAGTGGGAGCTCCGCAGCCACCACGTGGCCTGGCGGAGCTAGCCACACAGTAAAGGCAGGCTGGCTTTGGGTTTCTGACTGACTGACTGTGGAGAAGAAGGGGACATGCAGACTTGCTGTGTGTTCTGAGCGGGGAGTTGGCTTCTCCAGTGAAAGGGAAACTGAGTAAGAGCAAATGACTTTCTGCATTTCTTTTTTGTCTTACTTCTTTTTAACCCCCACAACTGTCCTCCCCACCCTGTGTATGTGCATAATGAATGTGCAGGCTCGTGGTGTTGTGTGTGTGTTAGACTAGAGGACAACCTCAGGTATCCACTTTATGTTTGAGGCAAGCTTTCACACTGGCACCTGACCCGACACATGCCCCTTTGCTCTGCAAGGCTCCGAGCACTGTGACACTGATTCATCCAGGTTGACCAGATGGTCAGTGAGCTTCAAGGATCCCCTGCTTCCCTTCCTTGGCACTGAGATTACAAGAGAGCCACCACACCTGGCTTTTTACATGGATTCTAGATACAGAACCCTGAACCTCCTGCCTGTGCAAATACTTTACTGACATAGCACCCTTCAGTTCTACCTATTTATTTTTGAAATGAGGTCTCAGTATTGTTCAGAGTGACCTCAAACTTCTGGGCCCAAGCCACCCCTCCCACCCCAGGCTCCCCAGCAGCAGGGACTCTAGTTGTGTGCTATTGCACGGATCCACAACTCCTTTATACAGTTTGGTATGTTCTCTGATTGGCTCAGCCAAGTGCCAGGTAAACCTGGGAAAGGTAGACTTTTGTTCCTGTCTATAGATGACTTTTCTGTTATCTTGTGACTGGTGTGCCTAACTCCTTCAGAATACTGTACTGACCACAGCCCTCTGCCCATGCATTAGCTAGGATGCTGCTCACAATTTGGTTTCTTCTGTAGTGGCAGATTTTCCTTTAGAGCCCTCTGTTCTTGGTTGACTGATTAATAGACACTTGGGGAATTGCAGGGAGGCATTTAACATGCATCAGATACCATCACACAGCAGAGAAAGCCATTCACTGAGCAAGCTCTCTGCTGTCTTCATCCCTTCCTGCCCACATAGTTTGACACTGGGGAACAGAGCCTAGATTGGGAAAGGCTTGGTTTCAAGATGTGATTCAGAGGCAGTGATGTGCAGCTGTCTGTAGAGTGGGAGGTGCTAGGAAGGATGCTGTGTACACTCATTTCTTGACACAGTCCTCTTCAAAGGCAAGAGACCTTGCTAGTGAAAAGACCACCAGCAAGTTCTGGACTCTTATCTTCATGCAGTCCAAACTGCTGGGACTTCTATGGGGAAGCAGGGACCTAGGGTTGTTTCCAGAAGGTGGAAAATCTAGTAAGAGCAATTTCTCCTTCCTTCTTCCCTTGACAATATAAATAATTGATTTTTGTTTTTTGCCTTTTTGTCTTTTTCTTTTTGGAGGTCAGGAGCTCATGTAGCTCAGGCTAGCCTCAAACTTGATATATCACCGAGTTTCACTTTGACTTCTTGATGCTCCTGCCTTCACATGCCGAGTGCTGATGGGGTGAGTGCTGATGTTACAAGACGTGCCAGGGATGGAGCCCAGGACCCTGTGCATGCTGGGCAGGCACTGTGCAACTGAGACACATCCTCAGCTCTTGCCTTAATGTCTGATGGAGAATAGTCCAACATTTGCCTTCCCCCCAAAGCTTTTAGGTCAGAGGGCCTGGGTTGAAACCTGACTCTAGCCCTCTCTCACTATGTATCTATAAATCTCATACACTTGTGCGCGCGTGCGCGCACACACACACAACACACACACACACACACACACACACACAAACTATCTTCAGACACACCAGAAGAGGGCATTGGATTCCATTACAGATGGTTGTGAGCCACTGTGTGGTTGCTGGGAATTGAACTCAGGGCCTCTGGAAGAGCAGTCAGTGCTCTTAACTGCTGAGCCATCTCACCAGCCCCAAGCAAATAAAATTTTAAAATAAAAGAATGGAATATGCTCACAGAGTTACTGTTCTGGATACCCATCTTTCATTGGTATCTATGTCTACCGCTAATCTCCAGTTTTGGCTGTGGGAGAAGTCTGATACACCGACATGGTGATCCCTCTGCTAGGGATGTGGAGAATCTTCAGGATTTCCTTCTGGTGGGGTGGGGGTAGACCCCCAATAAAAAAGCTTCTGGTTAACCTTGCTGCCAGGCATCACATCATGGAGAAGTTTTCTATAAGTGTCCACACTGCTGGGTGAAACAGAAGTTTGAGCCCAATTCTGGCTTCAGACTCACTGTCTTCCTCTGACTGACACCTCTCTCCTGCCCACTCCTCTCTCTTGCCCACTCCTCTCTCCTGCCCCATTTCATGCTTGAAAATCAAAAGAAAAAAGAAAAGAAAGAAATCCTAGAATCAAGCCAGAAGATTCTGTCAGGGTGTTGCCAGTGTGGTCATGGTGTGTACAGTGGAAACTCTGGGTTCTTGGGGTTGCTGTGGGCCAGGCCCTGTCTTCCTGCTGTGTTCCTCAAACAGGACTCACTTCCTGAATGAATACAATCGGGAAATAAAACAGGAAACTGTTTAAGTGGGGGTTTTCGAAGCCATCCCATTCCACTCTCTTTTAAAGGTAAGGTAGGCAGGGAGCCTTTCCCTGCTTGGATGTCTGGAGTCTTAGTCCTCAGTTCTGAGGTAGAGTGGTGTCTTTCTTTCCTGGGTCCTGCATCGATACCGGACCAAGGAAAAGCACTTCTTCAGGTCCCCTCTGGAGTCTCTAGATTATTGATTCTATGGCAAGATGCATAGGCAACAGAGGCTTTGCCAGGCAGAGGGTCCTGGCTGGGGAGGTTGAGAGGTGCTAGGTAACCTGATCATGAGACCAGCTAGGGTACAGCAACACAGAAGCTACTACAGGAGGTTCCTCCCATTGGAATGTGGCTGAGTTACCTCTGAGAACCTGGTAAACAAAGACCCTGTCCTTTAATTCCTGGAGATGTCCTCTGGACCCTGAACACAGTGAGCCTTCAGATCAGTGGTTCTCACCTCGTGAGTCCCAACCCTTGGTAGATGGAACACACAAATGACCCTTTCACAGGGGCTGCCTAAGACCATTGGAAAACACTGGCATTTATTTACCTTACAATTCAAAACAGCAGCAAGATTACAGTTATGAAGTAGCAATAAAATTATTTTATGGTTGGGGTCACTACAGTGTGAGGAACTGTATTAAGGGGTTGCAGCACTAGGAAGGTTGAGACCCACTGCCTCAGATCTATGTGTTGCTTTTCCCCAGCACAGCCTGCGGTTAACAGGATGAAGGGCCAAAGGTCAGGATTTAGTGGGTTACTGAGTAAGCTGATGTGGACACTTCTGCCTCTTGTTGGCTTCCTCATTATGATGCTGCTCCTACCTGCAAGGCTTTGGGCTGTTTCCTGGGTTGTAGAGAGACACCACTTCCCTGCCAGCAGTTTCTCTGGTCCAGTAATGTGGAGGAAATTCTAGGGGAAAAAAGGAATAAATCAATCTCCAGATATATTTCTCCTGTTTTTTATGTGTATGAATATTTTGCCTGCATATATGTGTGTGCACCACATGTATATCTAATGACCAAAGAGCCCAGAAGAGTGCATCAGTTTCCTGAGCACCAAAGTTACAGATAATTGTGAGTCACCATGAGTATGCTGGGAACTGAATACAGTTCCCTTGAAGAACAGCAAGTGCTCTTGATGGCTGAGCCCTCTCTACAGCTCCAAGAGAAGAAGAATCTAGAAAATCGCCCCTTACAGGGCCACAGCAGGACGCACGCCAGAGGATCTCCCACTTGGTAGCCATATTTGCTTTGAATGAGTTAAGCCCCATAGAAAGGGGCAGAGGAGACCACAGGACTCAGAAGAAACACTGGTGCTGAGCTTGGAGTCCTGCAGTGTGAGGTTGAGCAAACGATTTCTTTCCTCTTATGGATTATTCCTAAAAGGATGAGACCTCACAGTGACCATAGTCATCTCCAGTCCCAATGTCAGCATGCAGGAAGTGGGGGCTGGTACAGATAATTCCTGTGTCCTGTTAGTGGATGCTGGACACTGAAATCTGCATATGGGAAAGAAATGGTGGAGGGGCAGAGCCTGCACAAATGGCATTGGTGAAGAGGCCCCTTGGGTGGGTGCAGTGGCTCCCTGTGATTCCAGATTGGGAAGGTGGAGAGAGGAATCCCTGAAGCAAGCTGACTAGTGAGACTAACCATATCAACGAGATCTGGGTTAGACGAAAAGAGCTGCTTCAAAAAGTGTCAGAAGGAGAGTGATTGAGGATGCCTCCTGTACTACCTTCCATGTGTGCACACACACACAAAACACATACACACACTCTTTTTTCTGTGTTTACACATATGTGAACTCACACATACATGCACGCTCACCACACATGCACATGAAAGGAGAAGGGAAAAAGGCTTCAAAGAGCTTCTTTGCCACATTCCACCATTCGAGGAAGGGAGAAGATCCATGAGGAATGGGCTTTCACCTAGACAGGGAACCTGTGGAAACTGTTATATTAGACCTCCTGGCCTCCAGGAGTATGAGAAGTGAATGTTGTAGTTTACTTTTAGGGACTGAGGAGGTGCCTCAATTGATAGTCTGTTTACTTAGCAAGCATGCAGATCCAAATTCGGTTTCCTTGCAACAAGCAAGGTACGGCAGAACTGTTTGGAACACTAAGAAAATGCTGGGATTAGAGGTGTGTGCCACTACATGGGGCTGGGAGTTTTGAATGTGTATGAGGGTACTTGTATAATCCCAGCAATGATGAGATGGGAGTCAGAGATGAGTTAGTCCCTTGAAGCTCATTGGCTAGCTAATTAGCCTACTTGGTGACGTTTTAGGCCAGTGAGAGACCCTGTCTCAAAAGGTGGAAGACACCTAATGTTGTCCTTTGACCACATGGCAAGCTTACACACATGCATGCATGTACTCACACATGTACTTTCACAGGAACACATAGAAGTAAATAAGAACATTTGATATAAGAATGATACGAAACCTAGCTCCCTGGGAGCTAGCCATGAGTTATCACTGTAGCTCTGCACTGGGTTTTGGTTCTGCTTCCCCACAAGTACTACTGTGTGATCAGAAAGTCATGAATTGCAGAGATCATTCTAGTTAGATGATCACTAAACAGTTTATTGTCATAGACTCAGAGCTAGAGAGAAGAAAGTGGCCACCTTAGCTCATGGCAGGACTGGGCTTTCCATTCTTTCATTACTAAGGTACTTAGTAAGCAATTTGTGTTTTGTTTTGTTTGGGAGAGGCTTGGGCTTGAAAATGCCTAATAGGGGCATTTAGCCAGTGATGGTCAGAGGCCATTCTGACTTTATTGTCACTAGTTCCTTGAAGAATCTATCTCCCTGGGACTCTATCCACATATCCTATTTCAACAGCCTTGGACCCCAGGGAACAAAGCAGCTTATCCCTACTCTCTTTTATTTTTATTTTATTTTAATTTTAGCCCTCCAGAGTTGAGGTCTTACGATTGTTAGGCAAGTACTCAACCACTGAGCTATCCAAGCCCCCAAACCACAGAACATTTTTAAGAAGTTTGTTTAGTTGTACCATAACAAGAATGCCACCTGCCAGCCCTACTTCCTGATAGTCCTTCCAGAATGGAAGATAACGGCTGTCTTAGTTACTATTGCTGTGATCAGACACCATTACTAAAAGCAACTTGGGAGTAAAGGGTTAATTTGGTTTATACTTCATGTCATTGTTCATCTTCAAAGAAAATCAAGCCATGCTCCCCATGGCTTGCTTAGTCTGCTTTCTTACAGAACCAGACCACCAACCCAGGAGTGACCCCACCCACAATGAGCTGGGCCCTCCAGCATTAATCACTAAGAAAATGCCCTACAAGATTGCCTGCAGCCTGGTACTACAAAGGCATTTTCTCAATTGAGGTTCCCCCTTACAGATGACTCTGGCTTATGTAAAGTTAACTGTAAAACTCGCCTCCCCCATTTGTCCTGAGTCTTCCCAGGTCACAAAAAGTTCCAGCTTTTCCTGGCCCGATCTTCTGTGCTCACTCCAGCTTTCCCACCTGGCTGATAGGTGTGGATTCTGAGGTGGACATGATATTTGAGTGGGCTCTGACCAGTTAAAAATGTAAGAATAGCTAGGGGTGGGGGGACACACATCTTTAATCTCCACACTTGGGAGGCAGAAGCAGGAGGATCTCTTTGAGTTTGAACCCAGCTTGGTCTATAGATCAAGTTCCAGGACAGCAAAGGGTACACAAAGAAACCCTGTCTCTAAAAACAAACAAACAAACAAACAAAAAAAAAAACCTAAAAAAATGTAAGAATATTTAATCTTGTTTGTTTTGGACTCTGTTCTAGTGTTAAGTGGGTCCAAATGTCTAGTGGTCCTCCTGTCTTTTTCCACACTGGACTTATTGGATCTACAGTCTTCTAGAACCTTAGGAGTAAGGCTGATTGTGTTCTCTGGATTGTCAGAACAAAGGACCATAAATCTAATGCCTTCAAACAACAGAGTTTTATTCCTTTATTCTCTTAAGATTCTGGAAGTCAGAAGTCAGAAGGCTTGGTTCTGTCTTGCACTTCTGCTTCTTGCTTTGTCTGATGGCAGAAGATGTCATCTCTCTGTATTCCTTGGCTCTGGATGTGTAACCTGTATCCTCATGTGGGTTCTCTCCTTAAGTGCACTTACAGGGCCCTCAAACCCAGATCTATCTTTCTCCGGTTCTTATGAAGTTCTGAGACTAGACACAGGGATTCCCATTTCTGAAATGTCTTCTTCATGTTTGGGAGTGGAAATGAGTCACTGGAAGATGAATTTTGTTTAAGGCAGGAAATTAATTAAAAGCGAAGTAGGATGGGCTTTCCTCCAATCCTGTTTTCAGGAACTGCTGTTGGTGTGCGTGGTTCAATAATTCCTGTGACCTCCAGCCATTCTCTTAAGACTTCCCAGGCCTGTTTCCATATCTACAGAGCAGAGATTGGATGAGGTCAGTCTGAGTAGATTTCAGCTCTAAAATCTTTGTCTTTTGAAAAATTAAATTATAGTTTTAAAGTTTATTTTGTGTAGGTGCAGCTTGTCATGTCAGTCCTGTATGGATGCCAGAGAACTGCTTGTGGGAGTTCGTTCTTCCTCTACCCATGTGGATTCCAGGAGTGTATAAACCCACTAAGACATCTCTCTGACTGTCTAAACTTTGAATACAATGATTTCTGGAAAACGGGTTACCTTACTAAGAGAACAAGTCACCCCAGTTTGACTTCATAAATGGGGAATTTGTTGCTCTTGACTAAGTCAGTTCTCATTTGTGGAAATCTAAACAGCTTTCCTGTTGTTCCCCCTTGGTAGGGTGTAAGGTTTGAGCTTATACCCTGACTCCATTATTCACTCTTCAGATGAGGGACAACACAGAATTGGAAACTAGGTGGCTCTCAGATATTTATGTATGGAGTGAATGAATGAAGTGTATATGCTGGTTCCACAGTCATTGTGAACAGCATCTTTCAGGTCTTGTCACCTAGTAAAAGTCTTTTAAGATTCTTCCCGAGTGCACCTTGGCAGTGCCAACTTTTTCTGTGGCTTTCTGGACCTGGGACCAAGCTGTCAAGGGCTACATTCTAGCCTGAGGTCTAAATGCCATATTCAGTGTTAGGGGAAGTGAGTGGTCTTACCCAGAGAGCATCTGGTCTCAGACATGCTTTTCTCTTCCCAGAGCCCAAGTCTGCTGTCTGTGGGAACTTTTGGTGTCTGTTATCAGAGTGGCATCCACTACAACCTCTAGTGATGATGTTGGTGGCAATTTACTGGGTGCTCTTTGGTGGGGAAGAGCATGGTGCTCTGGATTTAGCTGTGCTGTAGCCCAGGCAGGGAAGAGTAAGGGCAAGTTCCCAGTAGCCACTATTCCCACAAGATGACAGATGTGTATAAGTTGTTTTATTTGTTCGCTTGATAAGAAAGAAAATTTCTAGCCAATTTTTGCCATCTTCCTTTGATTTTTACTCTCACGGAAGATTCTTCTAAATGTATTTGCTAAAGAAAAGCCTCTGATTGTCAGTACTGGTACTGTGTGCCCCAGCAGGTGCATCCAGCCCGAGGTCCAAGGCATATGGCCAAGGACAACTATGAAGCTGGCCTAGCACAGAATTGTAAACTTAAGTAAAACTTGATTAGATTATTTTTCAAAGACTCCATTGTGAGCTTTGTAGGTGACAACTTCGTGTCGCAAGTTCAGAGGGTAGGGCTCTATAGCAGCTCTAGCTCGGGTGTGTGTGCACTTGTTTGTTTCTTAAGTACTCACACCAAGGCTTTGTCTTTTGTTTTCCACATTCTGGCTCAGCCATGGATATAAAGAGGTTAGTGTGAGAAAACTGGGAGTGTGCAAGTGATGACAGATGGGCTCCCAGGTCAACCCTGGGAGCAGAGGGTGTGGTGACGACCACAGCGACCACAGTGAGCTAAGCAAGCAACAGTGCTTGCTTTTCCAAGGTGACCTGGATTTCATATATATATATGTATATATGAATGAGAATGACATTTTTTACTTTTAAAATTCCATTGGATTTTTAACCTCCTTGAAACTCAAATAAAACTTATCCTGGGGACATAGTAGTTCACAGTCATCAGTTTGCTATGCCTGCTATGTGTCTGGGTAGGTTGGCATTTGGGATGGGTTTCAGGATCATCTCTATATAAAGGGTGCTGAGGGCCTTGGGAAGTATATATGGAGGTGGGTGCTATGTCTATTTTTGCTGTGGACATGGAGGAGTCCATGTTATATAAAATATAAAAACCAACTTGGAGAACATACATAGTATTGTGTGTGTGTGCATATATATATATATACATGTATACATACTTATGTACATATACATCTATGTGTGTGTGGTGTGTGTGTGTGTGTGTGGTGTTAGGGAAGTCCATGTACTTACTACAGCACACAGGTAGAAGTCAGAGGAAGAAACAAGGAAGTTGGTTCTCTTCTTCCACCAAGTGGGTTCTAGGGAATTAAACTCAGGTTATCAGGCTTGGCAGCAAGTGCCTTTACTCAGTGAGCCATCTTGTTGACCTTTGACATTTTTTAGAAATTTGTGTGTGTGTTGTGTGTGTGTGTGTGTGTGTGTGTATAGGTCTGGGGACAACTTATGTGAGTCAGTTTTCCTCTTCTATGGGGTCCTAGGGATTGGACTCAGATAGTCTGGCTCAGAGGTGAGCTATTTCATTGATGAGCTAAAATTATAAGTGCCCAAGAATTCCATAAATGCAAATAGCAATAATGACATAAGGATTTATCTGGCACAAGTATTTGCCAGATTGGACAGTGGGTTAGAGGCAGGAAAAGGGGTTTGGTTTATTCCCTTCTGGAGTATGCAGTTCTTGGGTATACTTTGAAAAGCATATAAGAATTGGGAACTATGTCATTCTAGTCTAAGCCTTCAGGTGTCACTTAGGCCTGAGGTGACCAGGAAGGGCCATTCAGAAGAGAACAGACCTTGAAAGCTTCCCAGAATTCAGCAGGGAAGATGACAGTCACAGTCATGCTTAGGGGCAGGAAAGACTAAGTGACTGGAGCTGGTGGACAGTTAATCTGACAGGAGTTGGGGCCTATGGAGTGGTGAGATATCTCCATATGAAGGCAAGGTTGAAGGAGAGGAAGCAGTGCAAGAAATCTGGTTTTCAGCACCGCTGCTCTGGCAGCAAGGGCAGCCGGGCCAGGGCCTTGAGGCAGGGCCACTGGACAGATCAGAGACCGTCTCCTTGTGTCCCTTTAGCTTTCACATATCTGTCACTGATCTCTGTTAGGGTGTTGCTGGTGATGGAGGGTTAAGCCCAGGTACCTGATGACTAAGCTCAGGCCACTTCCTGTTCCTTCCCTGGCTCCTTGGCATCTGACCCACTGGAACCAGAGGTGCCCGTTTCCTGAAGTGTAAAACTAAGCAGGAAGACTAAGCCCCTACTTGTACTAACTTGAATTTTGGTTATCTGGTTGTAGAAGGTCTCTGGGCTGCTTTCAGCTCTGGTTTTTTTTCTTTTTCTTTTTTTTGGTTTTTCGAGACAGGGTTTCTCTGTGTAGCTCTAGTTGGCCTTGAACTCAGAAATCTGCCTGCCTCTGCCTCCCAAGTGCTGGGATTAAAGGCATGTGCCACCACTGCCTGGCCAGCTCTGATTTTCTTATTTGTTGAATAGAAATAGCGCAGTCTACCATCAAAGGTTGTTGCCTTTATAATGCAATTTCTAAATATAGTCATGTTTCGAGCTTGCATTGGGCACTTGCTCCAACCTGGGTGTGTGGCACAGATGACCACATCTGCCTGTCCTGTTGGATGTGAGTGCCTGTATCATGGGCAGATTATGAAGTAATCATTGTTTATCCCCAAAGTACACATAGTGCTAAACACACAGTAGGACCAAATAAGTATTAAACATAATGGATTTGGCCTTGTAAGCCTAATTCAGCCTTCATAGCAATTGATTTGTGATTGATTATGATCTTTTGTAGTTAAAACATTCTGTCAAGGAAGATAATTGTGAGACTGGCTCCTGGTCACTCATGATTCTTTTTTTTTTGTTTTTTTTTTTTTTTTTGTTTTTCGAGACAGGGCTTCTCTGTATAGCCCTGGCTGTTATCTGGAACTCAACTCTGTAGACAAGGCAGCCTTGGGAACTCAGAGAATCCGCCTGCCTGCTGCCTCCCAAGTGCTGGGATTAAAGGCATATGCCTCCACTGCCTGGCTTTCATTTTTCTTTATTTTTGGGAATTTCATCCATGTATACAATAAAATATGATCATGTCTACTTTCTGTTTCTGCCCCCTCCCAGCATAATGTCTTTTTGTGTGTGATTGTTTAGATAGCCCACGTAGTGTCCAATTAGTGATGCTTATTATGTGGATGGTCGGGCCCATTCACTGGAGCACCCCAAAAAAGATGTTCTTCCTCTACCGGCTGTCAGTAGTACCTCCATGTATAAACTGACTACATGACTACTCCGTGGTGTGGTTATGGGGGCAGTTTATATTGTAGACATGAAAGACCGAGAATAGCCAGAGGCATCTGGAAGAGTCCAGAGCAGAGAGAGAAAGAAGTAGACAAAACATGACTAGCAGACTGGACATGGCCAGGGCTATTTGTGTGAGAGGGGGTAACAGCAAGAGAAAGAGTATAGAGAAAACATAGTAAGAGAAGGAGGGGGAGGGACGCACACACAACACACACACACAAAGTAGCAGGACTATAAGAAGAATAAGTAGCTGGTGGAAGGCAATCCCATGAGCTAGAGGGAGTTTAGGGTAGGGGAGGAGAGAAGGTCTAGATGTGGTACTGAGGGAGCCCTAAGACCAGCATGCTTTGGTGTGGCAATTGGCGCCACGGATAGCCATTTGTCCCTTCTGCAGTGTAAAAGGAGCTGACTCCTTTTTGGTAGAGGGGAACTGGCTTCCAGAGTTCCTGAGGAATGCTGGCTCTCATCTAACCTCCAGAAATCCTCCTGTAGTTGGCCGAGCCCATTTCTGGATATCTGGACTGCCTTTTAGAGTTGGGGGGATCAGAGTTTCCTTTGGACCCGACCTGCCTTAGTAAGGACTGATTGCTTACTCTTTCATTTTGCAGTGCCAGATTCCCATTCTGTTTTACAATTTGGAAGGCCTTTAAAACTTTAATTTAAAAAAAAAAAGGGCAACATTCCGGATTTCACAACCAAAGCTTTTAAAATGGTAACAGATACAAATTTTGGAAAAACTGCCATTCTAAACAGACTGAGAACAAAATCCCCTTTATTTTTTTCTCAGTAATCATTTCTTGAGTTCCTACTGTGTGCCAGCATCTTGTCAAACTCTAGAGCGAAGCCGTGTAATTCCCTCGCCCCTTCAACCTCGCAGAGCTATTTCACCTTCCCTGTGATCTGTAGATCTATGTAGGTTACAACGAAAGAAAGCTGCTGTTGGTCTCTGACCTCAGTATCATTTCCCTTTCTGTCTCCTCCTACTTCTTTTGGGAGTGAAAGCTTCCTGGTTGAGATTTGTTGAGAGCCGTAGCCATTCCCAGGGAGTTCAGAAAGAACCTTGGAGCTTTTCCAGGCAGGTAGGTGGGCATGGCAGCAGCGTTTTCTCCGCCAGGAAGAGGCTTGGTTTTAGCCCCATGCAGAATGGAAGGAACTAACTGGATGATTCTTTCTGACATTAGGGCTAGACGTTAGCCTATGTCCAGATGCTAGAGGGAGCCAGCCTCTCAGGCTCAAGAACAACACATTGGGTCCCTTAGCCTATAGCGCTTGCCTGGCTGTGCACGGTCAGGTATCCTCATTCCCTTTGGCCACAGAGGGTGGAGTCTCAGAGCTGAAGCTGTGTTCCTGCCTGGTTTTGCTCAGGTGTGGAAAGGAAGGAAAATGAATGAGCAAGACTAGCATGTGACTGCTGGATTGTAACACCTGGGAGCAGCCGCTGAAGGCTGAAATTGAGAAAGAGAGAGAGAAGGCAGCGGGGAGTTTTCCTCTAGGTCAGCCCTGAGCTGAGGGCAGTTTCATCAGACTACCACCAGGGAAGACACAGTTCTGAACATGGGGCTCAAACCGAGTGCGGGCCTGTCTGCAAGAGAACAGGTGAGTCCCGTACGGATTCAGTGGGGGTTTCAAGTGACCAGGAGTGCCATTGCTCAGCAGGAATGCCATTTAATTAGGAAAAAGTAGGACAGAGGTGTCCTGAACGCTTATCTCCCTCATGTTCTTCCGAACAGTATCCTGTTGGCAGATGAGGAGGGGAAGGTCTTTTGTGTTTTAAGTTACCTGTACTGTTGTTGAACTTCAGTCTGAGTTTGGGTGGGTGGCAGGAGTTTGAGAAGAACCTTGGTCACCTAAAATTCCTCATTGCCTGGGACATTCTTATAATACCTGGCCCTGTCTTCTCAAGTGGCTGCCAAGCCACCAGCCTAGGGAAGCATTGAATGGAATTACAAATGGGCGTCCTGAGGTTGATAATGTCTCCCTTGTAATTTCAGCACTCTTGTAGGCTCTGTGCCCCTGGCTGTCGGGGAGGTAGATTTTTCTCTGTAGTTTCTGCACCATGGAGGCAGACCTTCTGAGGGACAAGGGTGTGGTTGAGGGATGGTGCCTGCTAATCTGAAACCACTTTGTATGGTAGATGAGTTCTTTAACTAGATGTTTACAGTGACTTTAACTAGTGTTTACAGGGTTTGTGTGTGCCTTAACTCCAAGAAAGGAATGTGTGTGCTTGGACCTGTGTCTTTGCAGGCTTCTGCTGGAGTTGCCACACAGAGCAAGGCAGGGTGACACCTCAAGAACAGTTCTCGAGTTAGCAAAGAAAAAGCTCAGCAGGCCCCAAATGTGGAAGTGTTTCCTGGGTCCCAACAGGACGACCTCCTCATAACCTTGCATAGTTGGTTTATCTCCTCCGTCTACAGATAAGCCCAGCATTCACCCACTCATTCCAGGTCATGCATGCATAGGGCAGAGCTAAGGTTTGAACTCTGGGCTGTGTCCAATCTGATCTGCCTGGGTGGCTTCTGCTGATGGGGAGTCCAGGATGAGGAAACCAGAGCTCTGAGAGGTTTTGAGGAGTTACTGCTAACAAGGCTGATAGCAGCTTCTATTGCTTTGTTTCTCTGAAAACTTCCTTCCAGAAGGGATGGACTGTCTGCATTGATTTCCTCATCTAGTAGGAGTTTGCCTTTAATCTTTTCATTCATGATCACAGGAAGCCAAAATGAAAACTCCCTATTCAGCAGGTGGAATTCTAGGTATGCAGCCCTTTGTGGGATCTGGGATGAAGTCAGGCTTCAGCCAGCCAGGTGGCTTGCTTGGCTTGGGAGAGGTATTTTACAAATGGAGTGGCCACTGAATGGATCTGAAAACCTAAATATGAGAGGGGGGGTGGGGGGGGGGGGTGGGGAGGGGGGGGGGGCAGGGAGGGAGGAAGAGAGAAAGAGATAGATAGATAGATAGATAGATAGATAGATAGATAGATAGATAGATAGATAGATCACACTGAAAGTCATCACTCTGCTCTAAGCAGGAGATGAGAAGGACAGAAATACCTCTTCAAGGTTGGCAGTCACAATGTGACTCTCTCAGACTCTCACAGAAAAGGCAGTTCAGGAGCACCCCTCAGGGGGTGGCCCAGGGTTTTGCTGAACTCAGGTTGTGCCTAGTTTGTGGTGATGTGATCCAGATGGGGATAGTGTGGGTGCCAGTAGCCCAGCACTGCTGTATTTCTGGCTCCCCAGGACTGGTGAGTATTTCCAGCATTGGCAGAGGACCCTTTTGCCTGGGAGCCCTGGCCCACTCGCCTGTCCCTGGAACTTTTGAGGTGTTGATAGGCCCTGCACAGCCTCTTGCCAAAGGTGGCTGGTGCTCATTCCCAGGCTGTTGAGGTAGCAGTTCGGGTGCCTTCCCATAAGCATCCCTCCTTCCATGCTCTAGGACTGGCAGGTAGTGAAGAGCAGAGGGGAAATACCAGTAGAGGGAGCAGAGAACAAAGCAAGAGTCTTCATAGCTATCCCTGAGCTGAGCTTACCCCCACATCCTGTCTCATTCATGAAAGGGAGACAGAGGCCATGTGCCCTGACCCTGCGTGTCCTCAGCCACTCAGCAATCTCCTCTCAGGCCTTGGATTCATACCTTTCTGCACTGAGGGCATTAACCTTCACCGTGGGTACGAAGAGGCTTCTGGTGTGTAAGAGTCTCTTGTTCTGCCAATGGAAGGCAGCTACATCCTGATGGCCAATGTCTGTTAGGTTCTTGTCTCTTACCTAAGTCCGGGTTTCTGCAGGCTCAGGCAGCTCATTTGAAGGCTCACTTGAAGATCAGAACCTACCCCACCCCCGTTTTTTTCTCATCCATTGAGTCAAGGAATACTTCTGAGTATCTCCTGGGTGCCAGACACCTCTATAGGCTGATACAATACTAAAGAGACAGGCCAAACCTGTGTGCTAGTCAAAGAAATTCATGGTAATCACACGTGCACATAAGTGAGAAACAGTACAACTGTTAATAACTGAAATTGGCTGGCGTGTATGAAGTGACAGTGGGAAGGGCCAAGGTGGTGATAGCCCTGCCCAGGTCTAAAGGACAAGGTGCTAGCTCCATGGACACAGGCAAGGAGCATACAGACTGCAAGGACAGAGGGTGCCAAATAAGAAAGGCCTGGGTGTTTAGGAAATGAGGTGGGCAGGAACAGAATAGTACTGAAGAGGCTGCTGTTGGGCAGGGGTCATATCATATAAGGTTTGGTTTGGTTTGAGACAGACTCACACAATTGAACATAGGTCTTGAACTTCTGATCCTCTGTTATGCCTACTGTGTGCTACAGTGCCAGTTTATGTGGTACTAGAGATGATACCCAGGGCTTTGTATGTATTGGCTAGCATTTTGCCAATTGAGCTATAGCCCTAGCCTGTCTTCTAGGTCTTATAAGTCAAGGCAAGGAGTGTATTTTCACTGTGCATGTGTAGTGAGGCTGTCATGATCTCTTACATTAAAAGACTGGGGAGCTTCCGGTGAAGTCACAGAAGGTGAGATAGAAGAAGCAAAGGATGTGCTTAGAAGCTGTTACCAAGGCTAACCAGAAGACAAAAGATGAGTCTGATTGTTACAAGGCTGTAATTATACACCTACTTGAGAAGCTAAGGCAGAAGGATCTCAAGTGCAAGGTCTGCCTGGACTACAGAGTGAGTTCAAGGCCACCGTGGCAACTTAGTGAGACCTTGTCTCAAAGTAAAAAGTAAAAAAGCAGGCTGGAGACACGTTTTATGACAGAGCACTTGCTTCGTGTTCCCAAGGCCCTAGGTTCAATGTCTTGTATGGGGATGGGGTGGGGCGGCATGTATGTGGGCCAGAGGCAAGCAGATGGAGATGGTGGAAAGCTGAGGGTGAATGCTGAGCATCTTTGAGAAGGCAGTAGTGCTTGCATGTGTATCACAAGTGGAAGTTAAGGAATAGAAAGGAACAGAGAGTGACTCTGGTGCTTGAGGACATTGTTACTGAAAAGTACTTACTTTGGGGCCAAGAGGACTTATTCTCCTTTTGTTAAAACTTAGATGTCTGTTTATTGTTACCATAGTCAAGCCTCAGTCAGGTTAAACATTGAGCGCCTTCTGTATGCTAAGTGTATATGCCCCTTTATTTTAACCCCTCTTTAAATTTCATAGGACCATTTTAGAACCCCACTTGTAATGCCAGAACCAAGGCTTGGAAGAGGTGAGGAAGCTTGCTTTAACCCAGCTCCAGCTCCAAACGTCTGGACTGAGTGGTCCCAGGGCATGTGTTGAAAGAGGTAGGTTAGTTCTGAGTGGATAGTTTTCCCTTGGGGACAGGATGGACCATATATTGGTTCATTCACGCCAGGATTTCCTGGCTATGGGAAGAAGGGCTGTCAGAGGCTGCATACAGAGAGCTGTTGTCAACTTTGGCTTATTTAAAACACTGCAAACTTGAAAGACCATTCCGCCACATTATGGTGACACTTTTAGTTAAGTGAATAAATTAGTAAAAGTGTTAAGTAAAATAAAATAAGGAGCTTAGGAAATGCCGAGGCAGTGCAAGGAGACAGTCTCATCTAGCCCAGGCTGGCCTAGAACTCACTATGACACATGGCTGAGGATCACTTTGAAGTGCTTTACTTCCTGGGTGCTGGGATGATGGGTGCGGGCCACCACAGCTTGTTTGTGGGGCTGGGGATTGAACTCACAGCCTTGTGCTTGCCTAGCTCCCAACTGAGCTGCATCCTCAGCTCTTGAAGATAGTCTCCCCCATTGATTACCACCTCTCCATTGAGTAGCCCAGAAGAGATGTAGTGAAGGCAATTTCTTCTCGGTCTTGGAGTTTCAGTTTTCAATTCTGAGCATTTATTGGAGCACTATTAGGTGACCCACAATCCTTAGTTCTGTTGAGACACTGAGGACAAAGATAAAGTGTGCCTTAAGAAGCCCGAGGCAATGCTGAAGTCAGCCTTAGCTTGGGGGTGACTGTTCTACAGCGTCCTGGGAGGCACAGGCAAGGGTTAGAAGGCTGGGGACAGGGACTGACTGACAGGCTCTGCTCCATGCCTGATGAGGGCCTCTTCGGACTTGGGCCAGATACTTTCCTTACATTTTAAGTGGTTTCTTCTTTTTATAGCTGGGAACAGAACTGGTGCTGACAGCACATCTGTCACACTCTGCATACCAATGCCACGACCATCAGAAAGCCACGCTCGCTCACCGTGTGCTCTTACTTCCTCCAAAGCATCTTTCACAGGTTTCCAGAGCATTAAAAAAGAACAATAAAAAATAAATGTGTTAGATAAATAATTGGAACTTTTAACTAATTGGAATATTTAACTAATAAAAGTCACTGCTCATTCTTTTTTGGGAGAGGATGGGGTTGTTGAGACAGGGTTTCTCTGTGTTGTCCTGACTACCTCAGAACTTTCTCTGCAGACCAGGCTGGCCTTGAACTCAGGGTTCCTCCTGTCTCAGCCTCCTGAGTTCTGGGATTAAATGTGTACACCACCATACCTGGCTGTGCTCATTCTATATGAATAAAAAATTCACCTTCCCAAAACTGTGCAAGAAACTATCATGCCTTCCAATGTCCTACTTGTTGTGGTGCATGTGAACTCTCGTGAGCTGTTAATTCTCTGGTTCTCCATGGTCCTCTGGGTTCTGTTATTAAGGTTCTTGTGTTTGCTGTCCCCCTCTGTGGAGCCAGCCATCACTCTGCCCCTGGCTTTTGTGATGCCTGCTTATTTACCTGGGTACCCACACTCCCCTCCCTGCTCCCTGGTACTCTCCAGGTCACATGGCTACCAGGCCTTTCTGAAAGGATGCTTCCAGGAGAAAGAGAGTGAGATTTTAAGAAAGAGGACTTGATTATGTTTTAAATCACTTGGCAGATTGCTTTCTCGGTAGCCTAAAGCAAAGCAGAAACTCCTGCATAAAGAGAGTTTCTATTCCCTTGAAACCAGCTGTCTGGCTCCCAGCGGGGCCATGCCTGCAAGGTGAGAAGGTGGGAAGTCTGGTTTCGGAACAGGTATTTCAGGGATGTGTCACGACAGGCCTGCAAACTGTTTCTTGAGTCAGGGTGATAGGACATGCGACTTTGTGGGTTTTAGAATCAGGAAACAGACTGGAGTTTTAGGTCCAAGAGGGACAACAAGTGCAGCCTGAGAGAACTTGGAGTCTCCAAGCTGATTTAACAGACAGCCTTCTTTGGACAGTAGTGATCCTGGAGCTGTGTAGGGAACACAGTAGTTGACCTGTCTGCAGACACATTGTGTACCTCTGTGGGGATTGCTTTTCTCCCTAAAGGCCAGGTGACAGCACATAAACTGTACTACTGGTATCATGTTGAATGGCATAGTCTAGGGACCTTACTCATGTCCTTTTCAGAGTGCTGAGCCAGAAGCTCTGCCAGGAGCAGGCAGGGTACATCCAGTCAAAACTCATGACCCCAGTATTCAGGACCCACTTATACCTCCCTGCAGGTCTGTCTCCCCTCAATGGGTATGTCCTCTTTTTTTATTTTTTTTTAATTCTGATACTATCTTATAATTTGAAGCCTCATATTCTCTCTCTCTCTGTGTCTCTCTCTATCTCTCTCAAGATTTATTTATTTTATGTACACTGTTGCTGTCTTCAGACATATCAGAAGAGGACATTGAATCCCATTACAGGGGAATTGAACTCAGGACCTCTGGAAGAACAGTTAGTGTTCTTAACAGCTGAGGCCATCTCTCCAGCCCCAGCCTCATTTCTCTTATCTGTATCATGGAAATAACATGGCCTGTGCCTCTTGCCTCCTTGGTTATCTGAGAGTATTGGACAGGATTGATGGATGTACACAGTTGGAAGCTGGAAGGGCTGATGCTGAGGCTGGCCATGTTAGCATCAAGGGCAGCGTAAATATTACGGAAGGGAGTATGGGGAACTGCTCTACCTGTGATCAGGCAACAGTTGTGGTTTTGTTGTTGTTTATTTGGTTGGTTGTTTGGCTTGGTTAGGTTTTGGTGTTTTGTTTTTTAACTTATTTCCCTTCTAATGTTAGGGTGCTTGCACTTTTGAATCAGTACCAGCACCTTGTAGCTCAGGATTCATGAGCCTGGGACTCTGAATTCTGATTAATGACGTGAGTTGGATTATGGGGAGTAGAGTGGTTGCCCTTAGGGTTGATGTGTTTTAAAAGGAGGCCACTGGCTGCTGGATCTGTTCCAGGCACATAAAAGATTTGCCTTGTGCTCTTGTCTACCAGAGGGTCCATTGGCTGAACTTACGATAGGACCAGAGGCTGCTTGGGATATACTGATTGCCATATAAGTATCATTCAGAACCTTGGCCCTGGGCACAAGGGAGACGGGGGTGGAAAAGGTAAGCACTATGTTCTGATGCCCTGCATGCAGGGCTTTCTAACCAGAGTCAGGAAGGAAGCTGCCAGTCTCTGGTTCCTAAGGGAAGGGGACAACAGGTAACTGTGTAGAAGGCATGGGATTTACAATCAGAACCTAGATCCATGCCCTGTCTTAACAGTCTTCCCTGAAGTTGTCTTTTACACAACTCTCACCTTCTCCACCTAGCCTTCTCACTTAGAAAATGAGGAACTGATGTGTTGACAGCTGAGATGTATGAGCAAATGTGTAGTCGACTCTAAAGTGCTTCTGAGCTTCAGATGTGAGGGGTGTTACTGTTTACTTGTTTTCCCATGAGCAAGACATTTCCCTTCTCTAGGTTGGAAATGGGACTGACCTAGAGTTTGTGTTCTCCAGGCTCTTGGTTTTAAAAAAAAAAAAAAAAAAAAGCTACATGCATATAAGGCCCAACCCTTGAATGTGATGCAAAGCTATCTGAAGCAGGTGCTGCAGGGGGCTACTCTCATCCTAAACTAGAAACCTGCTTTTTTGGGAAGCTCTGGCTGCTGCCTGCCTGATGAGGTCATAGGATTCTGTGGGTTGGGTAGGAACAGGAATTGAGAGGCCAGCTGTGCCTGGATGAGTGGAGGCTTGGTAGGGTGGGTCTCTGGGGCTAGGTCAAGGAGCAAGCAAGCTGGAGTGATGACTTGTTAGCACCAGGGCTGCTCTAGCGACCAGTGCTAATGTTACTTCAGGCACCAGGACAGAGTAAGGAAAATCTCAGGCTTTTAGAGATTGTCTTCCTAACCTTTGCACTGTACTGATTTAGACACACTAATCTCCAGAGAGGCCCAGTGCTCAATTAGGGGGTGAAGCTAACGTCTTAACATCACTAAACTGAGATGATCTATTGGCTGTAATAGCCAAAAAGGGCTTTTCGTTGCCTGTGTTAAGAGTTTTTAAAAGGGACCATGCCCTTTGATTTAGTAATTTTACTTCAGTGACTTTAACTCAAGGAAATAATTGGAATTGGGGCAAGGGGGCATGTATTCTCAAAGGCGTTGATTATGATGGGAGGAAACCCCTAAAATATCCAGCATCAGAAAAGTATGAGTCTAAAGAGAAGTGCCATGGGGTCAGGGAGTAGGAATGCTTTTGTTCCCCTGCACCCACCCATAGCAATGCCTCACACACAGACAAGTTGTATGAAAAGGATTATGTCCATATGTCAGGCTCTGTTACTCAGTACATCAAACGAAGACATCGGATGAAAGTGTTTCCTCTTACGTCAGTTAGATGTGATATTAAAACCCCAGTGGAAACTTGTTTTTGTTTTTTTCAGACAAGGTTTCTCTGTGTAGCCCTGGCTGTCCTGGAACTCACTCTGTAGACCAGGCTGGCCTCGAACTCAGAAATCCACCTGCCTCTGCCTCCCAAGTGCTAAGACTAAAGGCGTGCGCCACCACTGCCCGGCTGGAACTTTTACTTCGTATGTTGACTGGAAGATTTTTTTTTTTTTAAAGAAAGTTAATATCAAATATAAAAACTGAAAATGCAACATATTTTTATATGTAGAAAAATCACTGCCAACTTGGGCTCAGTGAGTAGGGACACTTGCTACTAATCCTCATGACCTTAGTTCAGTCTCTAGGACCCATCCACATGGTAGGAGAGAAGTGACTCCTGAAAGTTGCCCTGGAGGTCATGTACTAAAAACAAACAAACAAATAAATAAATGAATAAATAAAATCCCAAACTACCTTGATGAAGGTAGTTCTTGAAGATTTCCAGATATATAATGATATTACTGGTGATTTTTGTTGTTTTTATAAAAACTTGAAAGCAACTCTGATTTAGTTCTTGGGAAATCCTTTTTGAATTCATCACATTCTCTTTTGAGAAAGGGGATTCAATTATTAGTGAAACAAGCCAGCAGCCTCCAGAGCCAGCTTTGCATCTTCTGAAGCACCAGGCAGTCTTTGTCAGCACACAAAACACCTACACACTGGCCAAGTCTGTCAGCCCGGCATGGAAGCAGCCCCTCCTGACTTCAAAAGAGTGATAGAAGTGTCTTGTATTGGACCCGTGCGGGTCGTGCTGCAGAGACATGCCCATACGCTTATTATCCCTTCAGTGAACTGAAGACATTCGGTAACAGTGAGAGGAATTTTAAGAAGATAGGACTTGCAGGGTGGGTGGTTAATTCTTAGCATTCTCTCTCTGGTGTACTGTTCGGGGAAGCTGTGGAGAGCGTTGCCTGTTTTCCTTCATTCGTGTATCAGCTTGTACTATCTTAAAGGATTTCCCCTCTCCCCTTAATGTTTCAGTGAATTGGAACTTAGTGAAATATGTCTTTAAGATATTGCATTTTCCTAAGATATGGAATTTTCCTGGGTGTGGTGAGACAACTGTAATTCCACTATGTACAAGGCAGAAATAGGAGGTCAGTCCAAAGTTTGTGGCCTGCCTAGCCTACACAGAAGTTCCAGGGCAGCAAAAAAATGTAGCTAGAGCCTGTTTAAAGAAAGTAAAACCAGTTGCACACTTAGGAGTCAGAGGCAGGGGGATCAGTAGGAGTTTGAGGCCAACCTGGGCTACATGTGTAATGAGTTCCAGCCAGCCATGTTCCTCCTTTTCTGAGGAATATTTGATGGTCAGGGCCCCTGGGCATACTGACCTTGGTGTCTTTGTTGTCCCCTCATTGACTTGACTTCTCATCTCTCCTCTCTCTAGCCACAACCAGCAGTCTACAACATTCAGGCATCCTGTGACTGGACAATTTTCTTCAGAAAACAGTGAATACGTTCTGCGGGAGGAGTAAGTATTTTTTTCTTTTTTTAGTGTTCTCCTTACTCAGGCAGAGCTTGGAAGCTTGAAAATGTGAGCTCAGCACCTAACTTGCTAGGCTGTTTCTGCTGTTTTGGTTTGTTTGTTTTGTGTCAGGTAGAAGGGACTTGGGATGGCTGGGTTGGTTCCAAGTGAGAAGAGTTTTATTTCTCAGTCTTCACAAGTCTGGGGAGAGGATGTGGGCAGGGAGAGATGCTGCAGGACGCGCTGTGGTGGTATGATCAGAGCCTCCTAAAACTCCCTTTCTCCTGAAACATCACCATGTACACTAGCATGCTCTGACTACACTCCTCACCTGGTGGGAAGACTGTAGAGCTGAGATTGGGCGCAGAGGGTCCCTGCAGGAATTCCTAGGTTCTTCCCTGAACCAGCATTTGGACAGAGATAGTGGACAGTAACAGAAGAGTTTACTAAGGGAGGAAAGCTTTCCACAGGTGGAAACAGTCCAGAGCTGGAAAAAGACCCAAGGTTCAGTGACAGATTCTATACAGAGAACTGGGACTGTATAGTCTAGTATGGTGAGCTTTGAGTCTTTGTATAGCCCACATTTTTCTTTGTTCTTTTACAAGCCAACTTTGTTGGAGAGTGCTTCCATTCTTTCTTTCATATGCTAATTTTGACTTATTTTCCATCCTACTGTCCTGCTGCAGTTGTACATACACTTAACCTCTAGGACTTCAAGTAGGAACCCAAAGCTGGGGTCTCAAGGAGAGGAAGCAGATCCTTGCTTATCTCAGTGCTCTTCAGAGAGAAAACCCTATTCACAGAGAGTACTCAGTGTGCTGAGTGGGCCATGTTGCTGTTGCATAGAGGTTCTAACTGTAGTTGATCTGTAGTAACTTTAGGCTTGCTTCAAAGACACCAAGCCTCCTTTATTGTCTCTTCTTTGGGAACCCTTCTCCAGCACTGGTCTCCTGGCTCATGATCAAATCATCTGTACTGTTCTTCTGAAGCCTCTTCCTGATGCTTTCTGGTTTTCTTCAATTATCAGCATGTGTCTGGCCTTTTGTGGTTGTCCTAGTTTTATTTCTGAAGCTGTGGTAAAACATCGTGACAAAAAAGCAACTAGTGAGGGAAGGGGTTTGTTTCAGCTTACAGTTCTAGGTTACAGTCTATTATCACAGGGGAGTCAAATCAAACGGCTAGTCAGAGCACATGCAGCCAAGAGTACATCATTAATGTATGATGATTGTTTCCTTGGTTACACTCAGCTTGATTTCTCTAATTCTTTAACATAGTTCAGGACCTTCTGCCTAGAGGATGGTGCTGCCCAAAGTGGGCTGGGTCTTCCTGAATCAGTTGACTTAATTAAGATAGTCCCCAGTAGACATGCCCACAGACTAACCCAATGTAAACAATTCACTCATCTGGACTCTCCTTGTGATTCTAGGTTGTATCAAGTTGACAAAACTAATTATCAAGTAGCTAACAGGTCTACCTGCATACAAGGGACTTGGAAGGTCCAGGAATGTGATTTCCATATCTGATCCTCAAGCACAGGCACATGCTTTCTTCTCCTCGGTGCTAGGGTGTCTCTACAGCTTTGGGGAAGAGGACAGAAACATTCCTGAGCAATGACGGCAACTGACTGGCAGCAGGCTGTGTATACCAATCCCCAGATTCTGCAAAGCATTTCATGTGGGGGTGGAGCCTGGCTTGAGTGACAGTGCACTTGGTTTGGAAGTCCAGAAGCCCACTGTTGTGCTGAGCAGCCAACTGCAAGGCACATGGACTCCCTTGGAGGCTCCTCACCAAGGGCACCCTCACTTAGCCTTCCCTTCCCTGCGCCCAGTGAGTTTCATCTGCTCTCTCATTTTGTCATTTGTGTATTTGGATAAAGAAAACACTGGTTCAAATTGCTGATAATATTGTGAGTGGTGCTTGAAGACAGCTCTAAAAGAGATCTGAACTTGCTGAAGGTAGGTGGTCTCCTACTGAACTTTGGCCCCTTTGCAGAAGAGGCTTTATTTTACAGGTTTCAGGGCTAACTCTTCTGAGACTGGTGCAGCTTGTTGGCTTAGGTGGGAATCTCCTGCTGCTATGTGATGCTGTCTCCTGCTCCTCCTGTAGCTACATGTTGGTAAAAGCTGGCAGCCAGAGATAAGAGCGAGGAGAGGGCACTCCAGCTCCAGAAGGAAGCTGCCCCGCGCTCATTCTTGGGGTTCTGGGCTGAGAGAGTCTTGTATGTTGCCATCAGTGGCTGGTAGAACCAACACCTTCTCTCTAGACACTGATAGTCTTGGGCTAGCTTTGCCTGTTGCATTTGGTTGCCATGGCAGCAGAAAAGATGAGGAGAAATGCAAACACCTGGCAAGCAGATGCAGAAACTTGACTGGCTTTCCTCTCTGGATTTTCAGACAGCGTTTGTGACAATCACAGGTAAGGGGATACACGAGAATGGGGGCCCTTAGTCCACTCAGGGCCTAGTGGCAGTTTTTGGTGTGGATGTTTTGAAGGGCCTTGACACTGGGAATGCAGTCATTGCCACATGACACCCACATCTTTGGCTCTTTTCTGCTGGCCAAATATGTAGTCGTGGTGGCTTTGCTATGTGGAAGGGAAGCTATTGCTTAAAAACAGAAGTCTGGTTTCTTCCTGTGACTTCTCTTGTCCATTTCTTTTGTCTTCCCTCCAGTCTGGGAATTGCTCTGATTGCTAGTTAACAACTGCTGTAGTTTGATGAGAGTGGTGGCTGCTCAGTAGATCAGCCGGAGGAACAGACAGGCTGGAGGAGGCAGATTTGAACGGGAGCATCTCAGAGTCCATGTCCCGCTCTCATCCTGCACAGATAGATAGTCATGGAGTCTGGAGAGGCTAAGAGACTAGCCCAAGGCAGTCCAGCCTGAGGACTCTGAGGGCAAGTTCAGGACAATGCTGTGACAAAGGTTGGGGGCACAGCTGCCTGGGCTGTTTTCATGCCAGGTGAGGGGGTGCTGTTCGGGATCTTTTCCAGCCTGTCTTTAAGGAATTGAGGGGGACGGGGAAAGCACATAGTGAGCTGTGACGGAATAAGGCTGCCTTTGCTGCATTGAAATCCCATGTCAGACAGCCTCCCCCGGGGTGTTGGGAGTTGATGGTAAGCGTTGGCAGCCTGTCTGTGTCTCTTTTTCTGGGAAGAGGGTTATGTAGGTGTCCCTGCCTCTTTGGGACAAGAACTAATTCATTCATTCATTCATTTCTCTCTCTCTCTCTCTCTCTCTCTCTCTCTCATCTTTCATTGTAGATTGTGCTCCTTAAATGTGTACTTGTGTCTCAGCCCTCCATTCACAACCACCACTCATCTTAGTTCTCTTAGTTCTCTCGTCTTTGGAATCCTTGAGGACAGAGCCTGATGTTGGGGGTCCATTTATCTAGAAATTCATGGGATAACATTAAATGAGGTTTTTTAATTTTCAATGCTGGAATTCAAGCTGAGGGTCTTAACCACACTAGGCAAGGACACTATCACCTACCCAGCTGTAGCCCCACCCCAATAAGGTTTGTTTTTTTAAATTTAGTAATAGATTCTGTTTCCCCATAACCTTCTGACTTCCTGCTGTTGCCTTGACCACTTAAGGGAAAAGCCTGCCATAGTTTTTGTACTTTGACTAAAAAAGTCACAGGTAAAGCGTTGCTAAGAAACCATTGTGGTCTGAGCTTTCTGGTAATAAAAATAAACTGTGAATGGGATTTAGGTTCTGGGGTCTCCAGTGGAAACACAGGAATGGTGCTGGTCTCATAGGGCTTCCTGGTTCTCAGAAAGTCATTTTCATGTATAAGCTGCTTTGCGGAGAGAGTGGTGGTTTGCAGCCCGTTTTACAAAATAGAAACTAAGGCACAGAGAGCTGACTTGTGGAAGAGTCATAACGTCAGAGCTCTATTGAAATCCGGTTATCTCTGCTCTCGCTCTTTCTGCCATGTCAGATCCCCTTGGTTTGGAATTGGCCTTGTGGCTGATCTAGCCAAGGTCTATATCTTACAGACCTTAGGACTTGGCACTAGGAACTTGGGATCTCTTTGTGGCAGACCCACCCAGTTCATTGTTTTAAGCTGTTTTTAATCTTTGCAGTGCTAGGAACTTCCCCAGGTCTTCCCAGGCAAGCACTCTATTACTGAGCCATAGCCAAGGTCACCTTTACACTGTAAAATGGAATCTCACTAAGTTGCCCAGGCTTGCAATGAGTTCACCCTATAGCTTTGAACTTTCAATTCCCTGCCTCAGACCCCTGAGTAAGGCCAGGGTTTAGAGCATGGCAGCTATCTATCTTAGGCAAGTCATTAATCTGTCTGGAACTCATCTACAAAGCAAGGGTGATAAACCTGACAAGCTGACTGTAGCTGAGAGGATACAGGGAAAGCACCCGGCACTTAGCTGTTCAGGTGGCACTGCAGCATTGTCCCACCGATTGCTGTATATATGCACCTGTCCCTCACAGTTTGATTATCTCTTGTGACTCGAGAAGAGAGAAGGGGAGAGGTCCTGCTGTGATGGCATGCCAGTGCTCAGAGCAAATGGCTTCCAGAACCTATAGTTTTTTTGCTTTGCCCATGGGATCATGCACACTGTCTTGAGGCGCAGAGAAAGCCACTTTATGGCTAAGGCCAGGGTAGAATCCAGCCATTTTCCAGTGGGCTTCCTCCCGGCTGATTTTGTCTAGTTTTCATTTCTTTTGTTTGGTACTGACAGGAGGCAGCTGAGCTCAAAGTCTTGCTCACTGTTTTGAATTTCAGCCCACACCCCTGCAGCAAAAGAATCTGCATTCATGTAGCTTAAGTGAAGGAAAGGGAGGTCTTTGTTTCAGCCATCCCACTGTACTAGGAATTCAGACAGCCCAGAAACCTAGCAAGCAGGCTCATAGTGAATGGATTTTATATAAGGATGCTAATAGTCTGAGCATGCAGGTTCTGTGGTCTCCTCTGTGGGATGCAGTATGCCTGAGGGCAGGCTGATGGGAGAACTGTATGTCCTCTGGGATCTTTTCTTGGGTGAAACTTATTAGTGGAGTACGTTTAGGCTAAGGACTTGAGGAAAGATCAGCGAGTCTGCCCACCAGCCCCTTCAGTAAGGAAGATGTCTGTCCAGTGAGCCGAGCTGAAGCAGATGGACCTGAATTCCCTTTGTTGGATGATGCCCCGTTCACTCATTCTGGGTTTCCTGGCTTATCTACTCAGGAGGTTTCATGGATGCTCCTGTTGCTCAAATCAATGGGGTTAAACCGCTCCTGAAGCTTTCATGAGTGACAATGTTTCATCCAACTGAGAAAATTGTTTTGATACTTTCTCCTATCTATTTTTGATATGAAATGGGTTAGTGGTTGTAATTCTAGTAAATAGCTTGCGGTCATTTCCAAAGTCATCATTCAGTGTCACCCATGGAGAGAATCTAGCCAACATCCCTTGATGGCTGGCCCTGTGTCTTGGATGGGGGCCTGTGTGTGTGTCTTGTTCTTTCAGAGCTGGGTTGGGGCTGTTTGGATGGGGATCTGTGTCTTCAGTGTTCGTAGAGACAGCACGGTCACCTCCTACAACAGATTTGGGTTTTCCTTTCCTGACCTGCCTCCCGCCGCCTCCCTTTGATGGAGGTCAGTGCTGTGGCCGTAGCCAGTCTTTCTCCAGACAAAATCTCTCTACAGCTGGCTCCTTCAGCAGGAACTCTGTCCTCTTTTCTCATCCAAACCTGTGGCCAAGATGACTTTCTTATGCTATTGGCTGAGAGAACTCCCAGCCAGCTAGCGCCTAGGGCACTGTTTAAAGTTCAGATTGGGGAGGGGGGGGGCAACGTGCTCACTCCTGGGTTTCCTGGGCTAACCAGAGTCTTTTTCATTGTCCTGTAGAGAAGGCATGAGGGAGCTCTCCATAAAAAGGGTTGTGTTTATTTAAGGTGATTTAGATAATTTTAAAGTGATGGGGGAAATGTTTATGTGAAAATGTGCCCCCAAATCAAAGCAGCATATCAAAAAGGACAGGCATAAATAAATGTTAAAATGTTTTTGCTTTGGGTAGCAGGACTATGGGACATCCCCCTTCATTCATCTTTTTCATATATCTTGATAAATATCCTATAATATGCATCTCAAAGGAAAGCCGATTGAACTTGTTAAAATCACAGATAAACACCTGTAAGATTGGCTCTTACATCTTGAATTTATTTATATGTGTGTGCATGAGTTGTGGGCAGATATGTGTGTGAATATATATGTATGTGTGTGTCAATGATTGTGCACATGAGTGTAGATGTGTGTATGTCTCTGTGTGTGTGTGTGTTTCTGTTGTCTGTCTGTCTGTCTGTCTAGGTCAGAGGACAGCTAGTGGGAATCAGTTCTTGCTTATACCATGTAGGTCCCGGAGATTGACCTCAGATCCTCAGACTTGGAGGAAAGCACCTTTATCCTGTCCCACTCACTGATTGTGTCTTAGGTTTTAGTGAGATACAGCCTTCCTAACAAGCAACCCAAGAGTTCTCCTTCCTTGTCCCTCCTTCTGGAAAGCTGGGCAGGACAGGGTCCTGGGAGGATGATTGGTTGTACCGCTTAGAGGCAGAGGGAGGACAAGGCATCTTCACAGAACTTCTTCCCACCCTCACGGCGTGATCTTGCTGCCACAGCCTCTGCCAAGGGAGAGGCTGAGCCTGGTGACATTCCCCATCCAAGCAGTAACAACATTTTGGCTGGGATGGAAGCCAGGAGCAGGGATTTAGGATGATAAGGAGTCAGCCAGCTTTCTGCCTTGTGTGAAGCACATCTGCTGCAGCTGAGCATCTCACAGGGCTGGCCCATTGGAAGCTGATGCCTGTTGTAGCGGGAAGTATAGTGGCCACACAACTTCTGCAGAGAAGTCCCTGCCTGGGGCAGTGTTGGTGCTGTGACTCAGGGCACTGTGAATGAAGTTCCCTGTCCTTTGAGCAATGGCGGTACCGGAAGGGAGCATGGAATCTCTAGGTGAAGACTAGAATTTTTCTGTCAGACCAACTTCAAGTGATACAGGACATTCTGACCACTTTTTGTTCAATTTCGTCTGGCCTGGATCTTCCAGCTCTGCCTTTTCAGAGTCCTGGCTAAGTCTTCTGAAGTGATTTTTCTCCACTCTTGAAGCAGGAATCCTCGATGTAGTGTAGTCTGTCTGCTAATCAGCTGCCTGGATCCTGCTGCTCATTGGAGCAGCAGACAAAATGCAGCCAAGGACCACCGTGGTTTCTGCTCTCTGCTCAGGACAGCCTACAGATTGTGGAGCTAGCAGGGTCTTGCCATCACAAATCATGCTGTTCAAGGATAGGTACTGAGCTTGGGTGAAGGCATTGACACGCCTGTGTGGGAAAGACTGGTACAGATATGGGCTCCGTGGAAGGCAGGTAAGAAGCCACTCTTCCACATCTCTTTAGATCAGTGCTCCAAGCTCTGGCCCTCCACATGGCTGGGATGCTAGTGGGAAGCTTACTGTGGCTTGACATACACCTCATGGCTCCCTGCTATCCAGGCATGGCACAGGGGCTAATAGCTCCAGTGGCTCTATTTTGGGGCAAACTGAGTGTTCCCAGAATAGGACTCTTTGTTGAATAGTCTATTTTGGGAGGCAAGCCCCACTGGCGTTTATGTAAGCATTCTCTGTGTGTGTCTGGGGGTGTGGATATGTGCGCAAGTGATTTCTTGTTACTAATTATAAGCAGCTTCTTTTGGGAGTTGGGGAAGTGGAGGTGTATGTGTATAAGGGTGTGATGGCTCCCTCCTTCTGTGAAGAGTATTGTCTGCCTTGAGCAGTTGCCAGGCACATCCTAGTAGGAGAATGAGCGTAGGTACCTTAGGACCACAGACAGATAGTGTGGGATGCACCCTTTTCTGGAATATCTGGCTGTGGTGATATGTGACTTGTCCCTGAAGCACAGGGACAAGTGGATATTATGGCTTTCTGTCTACAATCTGGAATCAGATGACCTCCAAAAAATGGGACCTGAGTTGTTCTAAGGCCAAGCAACTAGCTCCAACCTAGAACAGATCACAGACTAGCCTCCAACTCTGCAGCTTGGCACACACTCACTGGATTCCCCTACATCTCTCTGCAGGCCACACCCACATATGTCGAAGCAAGAGAGAAACCAAAGACCAGCCAGCATGGTCAGTGAGACATCCACAGCCGGGACCACATCTACCCTGGAGGCCAAGCCTGGACCCAAGGTGAGTTCCTGGTCATGAGTTGTTCTTTTCCTTTCTGTATTTACCTAAACCCCTTGATAATCAGAAGTCCATTTGATTATCACTAGTTCTGTGGGAAGGACCCATAAGAAATGCTCCCCCAGTTACAGATCAGGATATCAAGGCCGAGAGAGGTGTTGGCCTCTTTCTAAGGAAACAGGTGGTTGCTGGCAGACCAGGACTGGTGTCTGATTCTTGAATGCATTCTTCACTGTTCTGGAGTGTGCTCAGAAAGCAACACCTCTGATCACATGTGCATGCTGTTAGATCCTAGCAACTTTCAGTGATAGACAGGCCTGAGGAAAGGAAATGCCTCAAAGTTTCTGTGCTCAAATGTAGGATCACTGGCCTAGACACACCTATGTGTGATTGGGGGCCAAGTATTAGAAACTGATGAAGTCAAGGACTGAAAGGTGGGTTCATTCCAGGATGCCATAGCAGCAGCTCTTAACATTAATGGAAAATCCCTTAACATCTCT
This sequence comes from Mastomys natalensis, assembly GCA_021653895.1. NCBI lineage: Eukaryota > Metazoa > Chordata > Mammalia > Rodentia > Muridae > Mastomys > Mastomys natalensis. The sequence continues at coordinate 167,097 of JAJTUV010000156.1, forward strand.
GTGTGAACCAGTTGGGAAGTTCACTGTGTCTGGGGCTTGCTGTTTGACCGGGAGGAATGCTATGGCCAACGACATGCACTGACAGGAGGGTGCTGCCACTTAAGAGTATGGCAGAGACCACCAACGGCCCTCCTAAGGTACAAGCACGTGTGTGCCCCTTCAAATCCCTGCTGCTAGAACTGAGGTCTGCTTTTCCTAGATCATCAAGTCCAGCAGTAAAGTGCACAGCTTCGGGAAGAGGGACCAGGCCATTCGGAGGAACCGTAATGTTCCAGTGGTGGTGAGGGGCTGGCTACACAAGCAGGTGAGGAGGTCAACGTGTGCGTGAGGTAGAAGAGTGGTCTTGCTTGCTTCTCCCTCAGCCTTGGGAGGCTATGAACAGTTGGAAAAGTTTCCTGTTCCAGAATTTGTTTGGGTTCTGCCCACTGTACTCAATAACCTGTTCGTTTTTTTATGAGTGAGCTGTTGGCTCAAGGGTTGCTATATCTCTCCCCAAACTCACATCACCACTTCCATCCCTGGTGCTCTTGGTGGCCAGCGGCCGGTCAGTGAGGGTGTGGAGTGATGATGGGGATGAAGGAGAGGGGGCTGCAGATTGGAGTCCAGGCCACCGTGTGAGTGGATAAGTCAGCCAGAACCCAGCTTCACGTTAGCTCTCTGCCCCACCTGTCTTCCTGATGCTGGTGCCTTTGTTATCATTTGACACAAATGCTGCCTTTTCCTTGCTTGGGATGTGTGGCTGGCTCCTAAGATACAAGATATAACATATGGAAGTCCAGATTGCCAAATTTATTTTTCCCCCTGCCCCACCCTCCAGCCAATTTCCCCAGGTCTTAGTAATAAGGAACCATCACTCCTGTCTCGGGCCATAGCACCAGCTCTTAACGTTAATAGAAAATGCCATCACCTGCCCCTTCTTTCCCCATATCTGTAGAGCTGGGAGCCCCAGCATTCCTGTCTCTTCCTTACCCCTCCCTGCCCTCAGTGCTTTGTCTTTGTCTTTGTCTTCAGCCAGCTCTGAGCTCCCAAGTCCAGAACTAGTCCCTTGGCCCCCCTTTTACTTCTGTCATTCCCTTACTCATTTGCTCGCCCTGTCTGCACCATGTTTTGAGGGGCTCACTGGACAGGTGTGAGGAGGTAAATAAGAAGGTGCCTGCCCTGAGGAACTCCTCATCTGCAGAGGGAAACATCACACTGTCACCCATCCCTCATCTGTCACTCACCAGCGTCTATACAAGCCATCAAATGCCCAGAGCAATGAGACCTATTTGACGAAAGGAGTCGTGAGAAAGTCTTGTATTAGGCGCTATGTGGGAGGGGTTACCGAGCATTGTACAGTGTGGGAGAGATTCCAGAGCATTGTATGCTGTGTGGGAGGAGTTCCAAAGAAGGCCCAGAGGCCCCTTCATTTGCCTCTGGTCATATGTTCTCTTTCACACTCCCATCTTGTCTCTTTTCTTACATTTTTATCTTCATCTCAGTAATTATCCTACCTGACTTGACCTGTTCAATAAAGGATACTGGCTGGAAATGTGGCAGGAGAGGGAAAGGACTGTAAAGTAAATCATCCCTCCCACCTCCGGCCCTCCTGACACTCCCCAGCCATATGGGTCTGTTCAGAGCACTGCAGACCTACAGCAGAGGGCGGGCTCTGCTCACACAGCTCAGGAAGCTTTCCCGGGAAGCAGCACTTGAACCATGTATGGGGGATGGATAAAGGCCTACCAGTACGAAGGAGACAAATGTTATCTAGACTGCAGAAATCATTTGGCCAGTCTGCAGGCCTTGGAACTGACCATCAGATAACAACATTAACTTAATTTGATTTTGTACTTTAGTGTGTGTTGGTGGGAGGGATATTCGGGGTGGCAAACAAGCTTCATGTTATATTCAGGGTTGAAAACTGTTCTTTTGTTTTAATTCAAGCCTGTCAAAACTTCTGAATAGGGAAAGACTTTATTTTTTATGAGTAGTCTGCTTGCATGTTTGTATGCATGTATTCAATGCTCGTGCCTGGTGAAAATGGAAGCCTGAGGAGGGTGTTTCATCCCTGAAACTGGAGTTAACAAATAGTTGTGAGCCTCCATGTGGTTCTGAGAACTGAGGTCTCCCGCAAGAGCAGCAAATGCTCTTAACCACTAAGCCATCTATCTCTCCAGCCCCAAGGAAAGATGGTTTAACAGCTAAACCCAACTCTGAGATTCTCCTAGGCCTTGGAGAAAACTAATGTATAAAATTACTATTTTCCTTGTGATCAAGTTTGTTTGTTTGTTTGGTTTGGTTTAGGACTTTTGTTTTGAGGAAATTTGATTGCAGAGAGAATTCAGATCTTTACTTTGAATGGAAAGAAAATAACAAAATCAGTCCTTTAGTAGAGAAACAGAGTTGGTTAGCTGAGAGCTTTGTCTCAATTACCCAACATAAAATTATTCAATACCATGTAAATTCACTTTCTAATCAACATGAATGAAAATATTTCATAGCCTAGATCCTAAAACAAAAACAAAACACATTTTAGTAAGAACTTATTATCAATAGGTAACTTCTATTTTTGAAATTTCCTTTCTAGAAGAAAATGGGTTATAATAACTTGTTTCTAGGAGACCAGAAAACCTTACTTCCTATGATAAACCATCAGTGAGTCTAAGATTAATGTCTATTTAAAGAGCAGCTATTCAATAACACATTCATTGAAAGAGGGAGGGACTATAAACCATCAGTTAATCTGAGTTTAACATCCTGTTCCAAGAGTAGCTATTCAATAAGATGTTCATTGGTTTATTGAGCGACAGAGGGCCAGAGATGTAGTTCAGTCAGTAGAGAGCACAGACTGGATCACAGGACCACATAAACCAAGCATGGTGTGGCACACCTGTAATCCCAGCACACGGGAGGTGGAAGCAAGAGATTAGAAAGATGGTCAAGGTCATCCTGGGCTACATAGTGAGTTTAAAGCCAGCCTGGGCTTCATCTTCACTATCCACATGAGACCAACTCATTAAAAATAGATAGATGGATGGATGGATGGATGGATGGATGATGGATGGATAGATAGATAGATAGGAGCAAAAAAGAGGTGTGGTAGCATGTGCCTTTAACCCCAGCACTAGGGAGGTAGAGGCAGGCAGATATCTGAGTTTGAGGCCAACATGGTCTACGAGAGTTCTAGGATAGCCAGGGTTACATAGAAAACCCTGTCTCCAAAACAAGAAAATAAAAGAGAAGCTCTGAAGTTGGTTCACTGAGTAAGAGCATGCACTGCATGTTCTTGCAAAGTTTTTAGCACTCATATCAGTGACTCTCAATGGCCTATAACTCTAGCTCCAGAGGATCTAACACTCTCTGACCCCTGTGGATGGGGACACACACACACATTTACATCTTTAGATCCATTTGAATGTATAGGATCTTTCCTGCATGTATAATTGTCTGGTACCTCTGGAGGCCAGAAGAGTGTCAGATTCCCTAGGATTCCATGGTTGTGAGTTTCCATGTGGGTTCTAGAAACTGAGCTTCAGTCCTCTGGAAAAGCAGTTAGTGCTCTTAACTGCTAAGCCATCTCTCTAGCCCCAAAAATAAATCTTAAAGATAAAAATGTAAAAGAAAGAGTGACTATGGGCAGGTCTGAGATCCGGGATCAGCTTCAGGTGAGTGGAGGGTGGAGTGGGCTGCCCTGACTGGTTCTCTGTGCTTTGCAGGACAGCTCTGGGATGAGGCTGTGGAAAAGACGCTGGTTCGTGCTGGCTGATTACTGCTTGTTTTATTATAAAGGTGAGTTGGGGTCTCAGATCACCAAAGGTTCCTTGCACTAGAGAGGATGTTTATGGAACATGGGTGGGAGCTTTCTCAAATCTAGTTGTTAGAACAGTGGCCTGAGTTTCTAAGCCTGTTACCCTACAAGAATGTTCACTGACATGTATGGCTGGTGGCTTCAGCTTTATCACTTCAGTCCACAGAAGTTCAAATTATTCAATCAAGTAAGTAGGATTCAATTACAGTCTCAAGACTCAGAGTCACATAGGACTTTTGCCCCACCTGGATGTAGGTTACCTTGGAGGCCCCAGAGAGCTGGGATATAGGGGAATCACCCTGCCCTCTGGGTATCTCTCCTGTGCCACTGGACAGGACACTTGAGTCGAATTGCCCATTTGAGCATTTATGGAGCATACATAAAGTCAGGGACTGGGCAGTGTGGAATCTCCTATGGAGGAAGAAGACAAACATAGACTCTGCTGAGTGCTTTTGAAGACATTGAAGTACGTAGGTTCTTCAAGGAAAATGATAAAGGATTGTCATTTGGGAATTTTGAGAAGGCTTAGGATTTGTGTTTGACTTCTAAGGATGTGTTTGACTTTGCCAATGTGGGAGGAGACAGACATTACAAGGAGAAAAGTTACACTTGAGGAAAATACTAGATGCAGAAGGAGGTGGAAGAATGGATACATCTGTGTGGGCAGGGTGAGACAAGGCTCAAGAGGTGGCTAGGGACCAGATGTAAGAGCTGTCACAAAAGGGTGGGGACATTGGGCTTAAGGTTGTGGTCTGACAGAGACGTAGCCTATGAATATCTGAGTTCAAGAGCAGCAGGGCCAACCCTGTCACTCTGCAGTGAGGTGGGTGGTGAAAGAAGATGTTTTACAGCTCATGACATACTGCCTACTTACTGGCATGGTGAGCTGAGAGTACCTGCATGCCCCTCTGCCCTTGGGGAAATTGCCCTGTCTGCCTCACTTCTGTGGTCCCGCCCCTTAGCACAGAGGTGCTGGTAAGCATTTGATGCAAGGGAAAGTAACAGTGCAGTCTTGGTAGACGGCCTGGATAGGATTCCCAGAATGTTGTTGTGATGTGCTTTTCCATCCAAAGACAGCCGAGAGGAAGCTGTTCTTGGGAGCATCCCTCTGCCCAGCTACGTCATCTCCCCAGTGGCCCCGGAGGATCGCATAAGCCGCAAGTATTCCTTTAAGGTATTGTTCTCTTGTCTCAAACAGTGTTCTCAGAAAAAAACACCCTCATGCTGCAGCTGCTTTTGTGGACAGGAAAAGGAAGTTAGGAAGTGAGAGGGTCTCAGACACAGGCTAACAAGATGCAAATAGAATCATGGCCAGGCTTAGTGGGCCCACACTTTTAACCCTGCTATTCAGGAGACAGAGGCAGGCAGATCTCTATAAGTCAAGCTAGCCTGGTCTGATCTAAATAGTAAGCTCTAGCCTAGCCAGGACTGCATAGTGAGACACTATCTTCATTCATAAATAAATAAATAAGTAAATAAATGCATACATACATACATACATGCATTCTACATACATTCATACATATATGCATAAATAAATAACAAGCTCATTGCCCCAGCCACTCTTCTGTAGCTCAGGAGTTGCTCTGAAATAATTATATTCAGTGGCTTCTAGAATTATCTTTAGTGGCCGAGTCTTCTTTAGAAAGTCTCCCTTTGTGGGTATAGTAATTTTTCTGTTGCTGTTGTAAACACTATGACCAAAAACAATGTATGGAATAAAGGGATTATTTTGGGTTATATTCCGGAGGGATGAATTCATCATGGCAGGGAGGTGTGACAAGCATGGGAGCAGGAAGCTGGGAGTTCACATTCTAAAATATAAGCACAAACCAGAGTGGGAACTGGAAGTAGCTTGAGCTTTTAGTCTCATAGTTACCCCCAGTAGTGTACTTCCTTCAGCAAGGGTGCACCATCTTGAGCCTCATTGGACAGGACAGTTTTGGAGCTAAGTGTTCTATGGGGATGTTTTTCATTCAAATTATCACACTGGGGTTAAGTATCATTGGGGAAAAATGACTGGGGACCAGGAGAGATGGCCTTTGGGGTGGCATCATGAGAGTTTGTCATGACTGAGTATAGTTTATCTTCACACTTCATTGTGGAGTGTGAGAGAGATGCTAAGAAAGCATCTTTTTGTGGTCTTTCTCCTCCTTTCTGTAATTCAGCTAGTGGTCTTTCCAAGGTCTGATCTTGCCTGGCCCAGTTTGGCTCCCCCTTTAATGGAACACAAACCCCTAATGTGTCCTGCAAGGCCCTGAGGACCCGGCCCTGGCAGCATCATAGCCTCACCACGTGCCACCCTTCCCTCTGCTCTCTCGTGCCAGTCATGCTGGCTTTGTCTATGAGCATGTACACCAAGTCCTTGTGCTTCTCGGGGGCTGAGCGTCTTTTCCTCCTATTCAGGAGTTGCTTGTCAGGAAGAAGGCAACTTGAATGTCCATCTCAGATAAGTCTGGGTTAAACTCTTACAATCTCCCAGACTGTATGAAAGTGTGTGTGTGTGTGTGTGTGTGTGTGTGTGTGTGTGTGTTGAGTCTGAGTGTGTGTTATGTAGTGTTTTGTGTGTGTATAATGTAGTATGGTGTTTGTGTGCAATGTGTAGTGTATGTGTAGTATAGTGTGTGTTTTTTGTGTGTAATGTGGTGTGTGTGTATATAGTGTAATGTGTAGCATGTGTGTGTGTAGTGTAGTGTTTTGTGTGTACGTAGTGTGGTATGGTGTGTGTGTGTGGTATAGTGGCTGCAATAAGTATGTATGTAAAATTCAGAATCATAGGTGTCTTCTTTCTCAATGTGTTCATTATTGCCTTGACATAGGATCTCTCACTGAACCAGAAGCTCACCATTTGGTTAGGGTACTGTTTAGCGAGCTTTGGATGGGGATCCACCTGTCTCTTCATCCCAGTGCTATAGATACACACAGGCACCCCTGGGGTTATAGACACACACAGGCACACCTGGGGTTATAGACACACACAGGCACACCTGGGGTTATAGACACACACAGGCACACCTGGGGTTATAGACACACACAGGCACACCTAGGGTTATAGACACACACAGGCACACCTGGGGTTATAGACACACACAGGCACACCTGGGGTTATAGACACACACAGGCACACCTGGGGTTATAGACACACACAGGCACACCTGGGGTTATAGATACACACAGGCACACCTGGGGTTATAGACACACACAGGCACACCTGGGGTTATAGACACACACAGGCACACCTGGGTTATAGACACACACAGGCACCCTGGGGTTATAGACAACAAGGCACACTGGTTATAGACCACAGGCACACCTGGGGTTATAGACACACACAGGCACACCTGGGGTTATAGACACACACAGGCACACCTGGGGTTATAGACACACACAGGCACACCTGGGGTTATAGACACACACAGGCACACCTGGGGTTATAGACACACACAGGCACACCTGGGGTTATAGACACACACAGGCACACCTGGGGTTATAGAACACACAGGCACACCTGGGGTTATAGACACACACAGCACACCTGGGTTATAGACACACAGGCACACCTGGGGTTATAGACACACACAGGCACACCTGGGGTTATAGACACACACAGGCACACCTGGGGTTATAGACACACACAGGCACACCTGGGTTATAGACACACACAGGCACACCTGGGTTATAGACACACACAGGCACACCTGGGTTATAGACACACACAGGCACACCTGGGGTTATAGACACACACAGGCACACCTGGGGTTATAGACACACACAGGCACACCTGGGGTTATAGAACACACAGGCACACCTGGGGTTATAGATACACACAGGCACACCTGGGGTTATAGATACACACGGCACACCTGGGGTTATAGATACACACAGGCACACTGGGGTTATAGATACACACAGGCACCCCTGATCTCTGTAGGTTCTGAGGTGACATCCAGGTCCTCATGCCCAGAGCAAGTGTTATATCCACTGAGCTGCAGCGCTAACCTCTTGGCAGCAATTGTTACATCACGGTGCCCATCCACAGGTGTTTTCTAGAAGTGGTTGTGAGTGGTCGCATCCTTGTAACAGGCTGTCCTCTGCCTTCCAGTGCAGTGCTTCTTCCCACATGGTAGCACTCAGTAGATGGTGAATTACTGTTGAGATGGTGAATTCTGTGCAGGAGAACATGTGAGAATGTGTCAGTCAGTTGGTGGCCTTTGGATGCTCCTTTGTTGCCCATGTAGGTTCTTGCTGTCCTGAAATTTGATCTTGGGATTTGAGGAGGAAGGAGCCGGGCTCCCTTCTTAGTGTCCTACTAGCACAGCCATCTTGTAGGGCAGCGTGATTTGGAGGTTGATGACTTTATCTCATCCCAGTTTCCTTTGGGTGCAGTCATGTAAAGTAGGGTGTGCTAGCTGAGGACACAGAGCAGAGAGGAAGGGACCAGCTCCAGACTCTCACTGGCCATGGAGATACTTCCTCAGGTACAAGCACTTGGGTTTAGGTCACTGGGCCAGGTGACAGAGGAACTTGTTCTCTCTTACCTTTACAGTTAGAGCACCCGAGTGTCTTAACACAGGCAGAGGGAAGCTGGAAACCTGGTCTGGGTCAGCAGCTGGGCACAAGCCTGCTGGTCACGTGACTGGTGAACAAGGTCTGTGTGCTTGTGCATGACTCCCTGTGGTGGCTGCACTTGCCATGGCCCATTTGCAGACAGACTGCAGAACTGTACTTGAATGCTGGAAGTATGCCCTAGGCTGATTGCTGGACAAAGCTGCCTTCGAGGTGCTTGTAGCTCAGCAACTTGCTCTTCAAAAGACTGCACTGGAGACACTCCCCACCCCCACCCCCTGCATTTGTGACTGGTGGGCAGAGAAGGAAGGGAAGAAATGCAGACATCTCTGGGCCTCATGGTCCAGGGGAAACTGTCTAAGGATTTCTATTGGTGTGTGGTGAAGTCTGCATGAGTCTCTTCTTGTTTTTACTGCCATAGCTCCTGCTTGCTGAAGCAGAGGGGACCGAAAGGACACCTAAGACATTCAAAGTGGGGATAGGAGGTTTCTCTGCCACTGTGGGGATCTTGGCTGATCTAGGCTAAGTTTGCATAGTGTCTCTGGGCACTGGGCTGGGTAGACTCAGACGTATTAATGGAGAAATAGACCCATAGTTAGTATGCATTGTAGGCTTGGATGTCCAGTGTGGGGAGGAGTAAATGCCAAACACTCGTCTGAGAGGTTTTGGTCATCCGTACTGAAAGCATGCCACTCTACAGTTTATAACTGTTTCCTTTGGCTGGCCATTGGTGTGCCTTGCCTTTTTGTTGTGGGTCCACGTTATCGAATTAAATCTCAGTTTTTCATGGGACTGTGAGCTTACCACAGAGAACCTTGGGCTGAGAGTCAGACCAGAGTTCCAATTCTTCACTCGCATTCTTTTATTTAACAAATAGTGAGTACATGTCTGTGCCAGGCACTGTGCCTGCTCTTCCTGGTATGTGGGGAACAAAATCGGAAAGGCTCCTCTCTCATGAAGTTAGTAAAATGAACAGTATCTAGTGATGGTAATCACTCAGCGTCCAGGACGGTAATCACCCTCAGAACCGATTCCCAGATGCAGTGTGTGGGAGAGTTACCGAACCTCTCAGATCCATTTCTTCATCTGCAAAACAGGTCTGTGCCTACCCCTCCAGGCTACTGGGATTAGAGAGACTAAAACTTTGACCACACCCACAGACCACAGAATGGGTACTTTGAGTCTTTCCTTTTCTACACCATCTTCCTGTGCAGACTGGGTGAGGTTTTCACTGCAAGGTTAAGAGGCAGACCCTTGCAGTGATTCTGATGGAGATCATCCAACGTGCTAATCAGGAGTCGTCGCCTGTGCCTTTTCCTAGGCTTCCCAGAATTCCCAGTCAGCTGTTGGTCAGCTCTGCACAGTTCCGCAGTGCTTTCTGAAAAGACAAGAGCTGCTTCTTTAGGCACAACTCATGTTTCATGCCAGATGAAACACAGCAAACTTAGCCATATCAGTCTCTGGGTCTGGCAATAGAAAGTAGCATCCAAGTTGTGACATTTTTCAGATGTGGACTCAAACTGTCCAGCACTGGGGCTTCATCTGCAAGTGGGAAGACAGCCAGAGTGCCCCTTGTTCCCGTTCCCATAGAGAATGTGTGCTAACCTGTCTGTCCTTACGCTCCCAGGCCGTGCACACGGGCATGAGGGCACTCATCTACAGCACCACCACAGCAGGCTTTCAGGCGGAGCACTCGGGCATGAGGACCTACTACTTCAGTGCCGACACCCTGGAGGACATGAACGGCTGGGTCAGGGCCATGAACCAGGCTGCACAGGTGCTGTCTCGATCATCACTGAAGAGGTCAGTCCTGGTGGGGACCTCTAGGGTGGGAGCCAGAGGAGACCCCTAGGGCTGCAGTTCCACTGTTCATGTTGTGTTCAGGATGGCCAGCTCTCTCAAGTCCATTCTGGAACAAGTGCTCTAGGAGGAGAGTGTGCAAATGCTAGCACGTGTCACTCACCAGGCTGCAAGCTCTTCTAGACAGCATCTAATGGCCACAGCTGCCATGGAACCTGACACACGTGAGCGTGCGCGCGCGCGCGCGCGCGCACACACACACACACACACACACACACACGTTCTCAACTTTTCTTATTTGTGGTAGAAGGGACAGAAATAGTCCAAATCACATTTCCAGGTTAACCTCTGTTAGGTAAATTGATATCCTTTAAAATAACTTTCTATTTATGGAATAGATGTATATAGGTATATGTAGGTTTCTTTCTTACCTTTAAATTTTTATTATATTTTACTTATTATTGTGGTGTGTGTGTGTGTGTGTGTGTGTGTGTATACACTTAAGCCATGGCACCACTGTGGAGATCACAGGACAACTTTTAGAAATTGTTCTCTCCTTGTATGAAGTGGGTCCCAGGAATTGAACTCAGGTTGTCAAGACTGGTAGCAAACTGGACCATCTATCTCACTGGCCTTTTTGCCATTTTAAAACATAAACAAGAAGATTATCTAATATCAGTAGACATAGATCACCCTATCAGTCTGTATTCTGCTGCTATAACAAAATCCCAAAGTGTGGGTAGTATATAAAGAAAAAAAGGTTTACTCACCTCAGTTTGGGAGGCAGAAGTCTAAATAACATGGTTTGAAATCTACCATGGATACACACACACACACACACACACACACACACACAAACACCAATTGCACTGTATCAAAGGCCAGTGACACCATGATGGGAGTTCTTACAAGAGGGAGACCAGTATCAGTTATTTTTGGTGCAGCATCTGCAATGACCTAATTGCCTTGACCTGACAGGAAAGAATCTTGCCTCTCTTCCAGTGTGGTGTTCCACTGGCACTTTCCCTCCTTATTAGTGGTCCCACCCCCTTACCTTACCCCCCCTCCCCTATCCCCTGCCTCTGTAGCCATCTCCTGCAGCGATCCCCCCACCCCCACACCTCTGCAGCAGTCTCCTGTCTTATAGATCTCACCCAGATCTGTCGCATACTTCCTTTAGGAATGGTGGCATCTATCAGTACTGCTGACTATGGGTGACTGAGGGGATGGGGATTTATTGTTCATGCCCCTGAAGATTTCAAGATACACTAGAATAGCTGGTTTGGGGCTCAGACACTGCCATCCTCTCAGGCTCTGGGGGCTAGATTCAGTCTTAGACTCTGGGGAGGTCCCAGGAACATCTGGATCTGAGGTTGAGGGGCCTGTAGCAGTCTGGCCATCCCGCCCAGCAACAGATCCAGGAGGTGTGTTGCCCAAGAAACACTGAGATACATCCTGATTAGACTGGCTGACCTCAATTACACTGAGGCTCTCAACCATCCACAGTGGCCAGGGAAGGCACTTGTTGATGCCACTGGGCCATAGGGACCGGAAGCAGAAGTAAGAGGTGTTTCCATGGGAAGGGTGAAAGCTTCAGGCTGAGGACCTGGGAATGGCTTCTTGGGATGAGTGACCAAACACCAGTGGCCATCACCCAGGCTGGCTGATGGGCCTCACCTTCTACTGTAGCATTATCTTTTTTACTTTTATTTTGTGTGTATGAAGTTTTGCCTATATGTATGTCTGTGTGTTCCTGGTGCCCACTGAAGGTCAGAGAAGATTCCCTGAACTGGAATTTCAGATGGTTGTGAGCTGCCATGTGCGTGCATTGAACCCAGGTCCTCTGCAAGAGCAGCCAGTGCCCTTAACCTCTGAGCCATCTCTCCAGACCATTGCACCTATCCCCACCCCCACCCCATTCCTATTGTCTTGAGCACCTCCTCCATCCTGGAGCTTAGTCTCTGAAGTCTTTCAGGCTTGGATTCCAGCTCCCCTGCTGCCACTGTGTGAGAAGGACTTATACTTCTCACAATTTCTCACAGTTCAGAAGACCCTTCCAGTGAGTAACTGTGGTTACTTAGTGAGGAGCTGAGATGCAGTTCCCACTTCCTGTCAGATGTGTTGGCTCCTGTAGCTCTTGGCCTGGTGACATCATTGCCACCCCCCACTCCACCCCACCCCTGTCCACCCTTCTTGCTTCAACTGTGAGTCTTTGAGCAAACTTCACACTCTCTGTTGCTAGTATATTTTCTAGCAGTGTGTGTAGCTCAGCCCCACCTCTCCAAAGCCCCCCTCTTCCTCTAGCCCCCTCCCAGGGAATTCCTTTCTGCACCTCTGATTTTCACCATCTTGTTTCCTACACAAGGTCATGGGAAGGAAGAGGGGTGAGTGTCCTGTCCAGTCTTTCTCCATCCCCATCACGTCTGAACTGTGTTTGATTCCCTGGGGTCTTCTTGATACCCATCTTCCCAGCTTGTCTAAGGATGCTTTATTTTTCCCAGAAAGCCATAACCCCAAGCAAGAAGGCCCATTTGCATTTGTAGCTCACAAAACTGACAGGTAAGAGCTTACCAGGAGATACCTCAAGTCTTCCCGGTCTCCAACCCTGCTTCCAATTCTTGCTTCCAGTTTGTCTTGGGGCTGAAGGAACTTACATCCTAGTCACTTAAGGAGTAAAATCCAGTTTCCTTCACAAGGCTTTTGAAGCTGGCATGTATGTCTGTCTAGTATCTACAGACTAATGCTTGCCTCCCTATTATCTGTGCCCACCCGCCTGGACCTCCCTGTACTTGAACCTGTGCATCTGTTCATCCATTCATCTTTTATCTGCAAATATTCATGGCAGGCATATTGAACCTGTGCATCTGTTCATCCATTCATCCTTTATCTGCAAATATTCATGGCAGGCATGTTGTAGATGAAACACAGTTGACGATCCTGAAATTGTAGCAGTGAGGAAAAGAGGTAGTGTGTGATCCAGTGTACATTTGCGGAGGGGGCACACATAAGTCAGTAAGAAGACATTTACCATGATCTAAGCATGGAGACTATAAGATGGGGTGTTGGAAAGGAGGAGGAGCAGTAGGTGGGAAGTTTGAGTGATCAGGAAAGGCCCCTATTACAAGATTGGCTATGGAGGTGAGGGGGAGGGGGGGAAACATATATGGGGCTAATGGATGACTTGGTGAAAAAAGAGCTTGCTGAGGAAACCTCACCTGAGTTTGACCCCCAAAACCTACATTAGTGGGGATTGGGGGCATCTAGATGCTGTGGCATGCATCCGCAATTACCATCACCTCCTTGAAAATAGCCCATTTAGTACCTGGCACAGAGTAAGTGCTCACTTAAATGTGTGGCTGTTTGTCTGGTTGGGTGGGCAAGTAGACACCTTGCTGAACAAAATAGTTGTGAATTGGCATGTGGCTGCCAAGATGGTCCAGCGGGCTGAGGTACCTACCTCCACGCCTAACAATCTGAGTTCGAGTCCCTAGAACCCTCATGGCTGAAGGAGAGAACCAACTCCAACAAGGTGTCCTTTGTCCTCCACACATGTACAGTGGTACATTGCTTCCTCGATACACTCCCCCCCCCCTAAAAAAAAAAAAAGTTGTAATGACACAGAGCAGAGTGAACACTGCTCTGGGTATGTGTGTAAGGAGTCAGTCTTCTCCAGCCCTCTCAGAAACAGCCCCATTCAAGCCCTCTGCACTTCTTTTGGGCCTTCGGACTGTTTGGCCTGGTGATGTACCTGGTGATGTACGGCTGGGCAAGCCTCAGCGGAAGTCAGCCCTTTGTGTGCAGGTTTTAAAGTTGGAGCTGATGGGGCTGGAGTCCTGTGTGTGTCACTGGGTAGGACCTAAGGCGGTGGTTCTCCTCACTGAGCTTCACTTGTGTTACCTGTAATGAAGGTGACACTGGCTCCAGCCTGTGGGTTTGTGTGCTTAACAGAAGAGGCAATATTGTGCTTTGCTTAGAGTTCTGTCTTATAAGTGGTAAGCACACAGTCAGCACCCCAGTTGTCACTGTCCCTTCCTTCCATTAGAGACACTGTGTTTTAAGTAACCCCATATGTGAGTGTCCCCAACCTCTGTAGGCATGGCAGACCTGACCTGGCAGTGTTGTCGTAGGGATGAGAGGTGGGCCTCATCAAGTTCTTGGCACATAGTGGGACCTTGCATGTATTGGCAATGGTATCATCAGCCTTAAAAACATATATGACCCTGGCCGAGACTCTATGGAGTTTTTGATCCATGTAACTTCACAGGGGAGTTTGTCATTTGCCACTCCTATGCAAGAGGCAGCTGCATTGTTGGGTGTAGTTTGTGACTCACTGGGGAGAACAGCTGAAGGCAGAATGTCCTTAACACAGGCAGGGCCTCTGTTGCTAATTCTGGTAAAGCAGAGCTAGTTGAAGGGCAGTGGGGTGAGAGATCTTCCCTGGGACAAGGGGCGGGGGCTGCCCTCTTTAACTCAGCTCTGGAAAGAAGGAAGTGACTACCGGCTCCACTGCTCTCCGCAGCTCCTTCCTCAGTGCTGAGCACTAACCAGAGCAAAGGAAACTGCCTGCCTGCCTTCCACGTTCTGTGAGGCCTCAGCTCTTCAGACTTTCATACAGAGTTACAGATGCTGCCCAGGGTGGGTCCTCCCTATGAGCTTACCTGCTTCTGAGACTGGGGATCAGTGCTCAGTACTCCACTAGCAGCCCGTCTGGGAAGGGTTTGTGCCATCTTAGCTCTAGAGACCTATGCTCCGTGGCCAGACCTCTGCATGACATCCACAGTGGAGGCATACTTTACCCATTGTGTTAAATTGATCCGTGAAGATTTCTTTTGTGACAGGTCTGATTTGAAAAGTCATATGGTAAATTGCTGGGAATATAGGGAGACAGGAGAAAATGGCTTTGTTTGTTTGTTTGTTTTGTTTTAAGGCCCCTAATTGTTAAGTGTTGAACTCAGGTAGGGCTACGGGCTATGAAAACACTGCTTTCCTATCTGCAATCACAGACTGACCATTTTGGGCATAAAAGTGTCCGTTTCAGTCTTGGAAGCTACAGGGATAAGGAGCTTCATAATCCCAAAGTCTTAGGGGTAAGAAGAGTGGCAGGTAGTGAGCAGACACCACTCACATTCCCTAGATGTTTACTCTGCAGGATATTCTGGTATTAATCCAAATTGAAGAAGTACTCATCTCCCATCAAATTGATTTCCAGGAAGTATTTGCACATGTGGGAGGGCGCATCTTTCTTTGAACACACACAATAAAACACAGAATTTACTATTATAAAACTAGCTCTAAAATGAGAGGAGACCAGCAAACTCCATGATTTTAGGGTTAACAGCCTTTCCTTCAGTTCTAATGCATACGTGATAGTGTCATGTTTGTCTGACTGCTTATCTTTATAGTGTCCACAATAAGAAGATATATCCATTTAGAAACTGGAGATAAAGCCCAGGTTGTAGAATGCTTGCTTGTCTGGTAGGCATAAACCATGGATTCAAGCACTACCATAGCAGAAACCAGATCTCTCTTCCAGAACCTGGGAGATAGAGGCAGGCCTTCCTCAGGGACATAAAAGTTTGAGGATAGCCTGGGATTCATGAGACCCCTGTCCCCACCCCTCAAAAAGAAAAGAAAAAAGAAGGAAGGAAGAAAGAAAGGCTACAGCTCTTTGGGTTTCCAAGCTGGAGTGATACTTGGTGGTGTAGGAACTAATGAAAGCACAGAACAACTGTCACCCTACCGGGAGTGACCCAGTGACCCAGCTCAGAGGCAGCTGTGGAGCACAGCCTGTAAGGATAAGGGACCGTGATAAGGATGAAGGCCAAGGTAGGCGGCTCAAAGGCTGCTGGTGGTGTCTGTTGACAAAGAGGAGAGGAAGAGAAGGGGGGTCAAACTGCTCAAATATCCTTCAGAGCAGAATTTCTTATCTTTGAGCTTACAGTAAGACTGTAATATTTATTTTGTGTGTGTCTCTGTGTATGTGTGTGTGTGGTGTACATGTGTCAGTCATAAGACAGCTTCTTGGAGTTGATTCTTTCTCTCCACCATGTGGGTTCTGGGGATGGAACTCGGGTTGTGCCAATATGTATCTGCATAGCCCTCTTTCCAGCCCAAGAATTGTTTTTCAAAAGTGTAAGTCCCTGAGTGTTTTCCTGTCACCAGGATTTATAGACCCACTGGGCTGGAGTAGAAGGCCCCTCAGGTCACTATCTTAGTCCTTCATTCTGTGTGAATAACATACACCAACATCTGTGCACAAGAGAAAGGAAGAAGTTTATTGATCCACCACCAGGAGGACCAGTGATGCATCTGGTTTGGGTGTGGGTACATGTGAGAGCTTAGGCCGAGTCCTCAGGACTCTGTCTCTCTCCATCTTCTTTCCATCCATTTCTTGTTTTTGGCTTCCTTTTCAAACAACCCCTCATACAGGGCAGCATGAGCTCAAGCCAGAGTCCAAGGATGGACTGACCGGCCCTTTGTCTCCCCCTGAACCAGTCACTGAGACTTTGGAGCCATAGCAGAACAAGAAATAGTAAAGTCAGCAGCACCCAAACCAGATGGACCCCAAGTGGGAAGGGTAAGCCCAAATGAAGACAGAAACGTTGTCAGACATGCCGTGGACAGAAGTATAGGTTTGGGAGGTGAGATGTCTCTCAGATATGAATAAAATGAGACACAAACCAAGTGTGGTGGTGTAATCCTGTAAAGGCAAGATCAAGAGATCAACCCAATCCTCAGTAACATAGCAAGTTCAAGGCCAGCCTGGACTCCTTGAGACCTTGTTTTAAAACAACAAAAAAGGAGGCCTAGAGCTGGCAAGATGGCTCAGCAGGTGAAAGCACTGGCTACCAAGGCTGACAACCTGAATCCTATCCCCAGGAGCTATGTGGTGGAAGGCTCTCGTTTCTTATTGAAGTTGTGTTCTCAGCTCCACACATGCACCATGATACCTTTGAACACTCAAACACACACAAAATAAGTGGGTTTAAAAAAATGAGAGAAGTTGGTGGTACACACCTTTAATCCCAGCACTTGGGAGGCAAAGGCAAGTGGATCTCTGAGTTTGAGGTCAGTCTAATCTACAGAGCAAGTTCCAGGACAGCCAGGATACACAGAGAAAATAAATAAATAGGTAGGTAGATAAGTAGGTAGGTGGGTGTGGGTAGATAAGTAAAAGAAAACTTTATTTCTGTCTAACTTGGGTTTCTGTGGAGAAAGCATTTGAACATTGACAGTGGCGAGTATGACCACCTTGCTTGGGACTGCGTGCCCACGGTTAAACCCGCACACAAGAAGCAGTCAGTCACTGTGTAGGGAATTATTTTTCTTGTTCCCTAGACTAGCTTGAATCTGCACTCACCCCAGAGAGCTGAGGTTCTGGGTGATCCTGGGGCTCTGATCATCATGGTATAAATACAGAAGAGTTCTGCTGTATGCTCCCAATCAAAGTGCAAACAGTCCAGGCTAAACCATCACAGAAGCCATGTATCAGAAGGGCAGGACCTTTTCACCCTTGAGCACAGCTAGACTAATGCCCATTTGAATTCCTGCTCATCTTCCCATCTGTGTTGGAGTCCCTTCTTCTGACTCCAGTGAGCCACTACATACAGAACTAGATTAGGACCTGTCCCTAGAAGGCTTTCAGTGTGGCAGGCCTTATCAGAAGAACCCTGTTCAATGTCACAGAGCCCTCTTCTGTCCTCATCTCACAACTTTAGTTGTAACCAGTACCTCTCCTCAAACTGGCCAGGCTTGTGGGTGGGGTGAGGGGCATAGTAGAAAGACGGTAGGTGTCAGCTAAAGTGTCTAGCTCTGGAGCAGCAGTTTCAGTGTGGTGATGGTGTCAGGGTGCAGTCCTATTTTACACTGAGGAGTGTGTCAGGATCGACTTTCTGGAAGAAGCAATATTTCAGCCAGGTTCCCACAGCAGCAGAAAGGACTGAGCATGGGTTGGGGACTGAGGGTGTTCCAGAAATAAGTAGATAATATTTCCAGGAAGTCTTGGCTATTCTGTGGACTGAATGTGCTGCTGCCATTACAGGACATGGACAAGGTGGAGCGGCAAGCCATGCCACAGGCCAACCACACTGACACCTGTAAAGAATGTGGCCACATGGGACCTGGACACTCAAGAGATTGTCCTCATCGAGGCTATGAAGACTCCTTTGGCTTCGACAGGAGGGAGCAGGAGGAGGAACGCTTTCTTCTCAAAGGGACCCACTGGAGGGCAGGAGGGACAGGAGCAAGGCCAGGTCCCCATACTTGCAAGCTGAGGAGGATGCCTTGTTTGTGGATCTACCTGGTGGGCCCCGAGGCCAGCAAGCACAGCCACAGCGAGCCGAGAAGAATGGGGTGCCACCTTATGGCCCGGGAGAACAGAATGGGACCAGTGGGTACCAGCGAACTGCTCCTCCCAGGGCCAACCCAGAGAAACACAGCCAGAGGAAGACCAACCTGGCCCAGGCAGAGCACTGGGCAAAGGCTCAGAAGGCGGATGGCAGGAGGTTAGTCTGGGGTTGAATATGATAATGAGGATGGGGTGGGTGGGATGCTGTCATTTCTCCAGTACCTGCTCTGCTAATTAACCACTCCACCTCTGTGTGAATAACCTTAACAGCCCTCCCAGGAAAGAAGATAGCTCTAATTTACAGACCAGAGAAATACCTAGGACACACAGATTAGTGGCAAGGCTGGGGTTTAAAGTATGGTCTGTGGGCCCCTGCCCACCAAGAAAACAGAGATGGCTAGCAATGTCGGTAGCCGATCCACTTTACACGCTGTCCCTCTGCTTCCAAAAAGTCTCTGTAGACTCTTGAGAGCCTGAGACCCAGGTGTCACCTCCCAGATGCCTGGAGGAGCCAAGGGGAGTCTGGGGAGGAGCCCAGGCACTGTACACACTCATCCTGTCATTGGGTATAGGCTCATTTGAAGAAAATTAATTTATGTGTATGAGTGTTTTGCTTGCATATATTCTGAGTGCCAGATATGTGACTGGTGCCCACAGAGACCAAAAGAGGGCATTGGTTCCCCTAGAACTGGAGTTAAACAGTACCATGTGAATGGATGCTGGAACTAAGCCTAAAGCCTCTGAAGGAGCAGCAAGTGCTCTTAACAGCCAAGCCATCTCTCTAGACCCTTTCTTTTTTCTCTTTTTTGTAGACAGGGTCTCACTATGTACCTTGTTGGCCTAGAACTCACTATGTAGACCAAGCTGGCCTTGAACTCATAAAGCTCCACCTGCCTCCACCTCCCAAGTACCATGATGAAAGATGTGCACATCACATCTAACCAGAGCTAGTTTCAGAGTTTAAATCTGCAGTCAGTAGACTGTAGGAATGAAGGAGCCACCAGAATGCCTGGCCATCGAGAACCTTTCTTGGGAGAAAGTTCTTGCAAAAACAATCAGACCACTGAGATTCTAACTTATTGTTGATGAAATGTGTCTCCAGAAGGCTTTCTCTGCCCACAGACCTTCCTTATTCCACTACACACAATGGCCTGTCCTGTGGGAGGCACAGAGGTAGCATGTGTCAGGGAGCTGAAGGGTGGCCAACATGGGATGAGAGGCAGTGGTACTGAGGGCTGATGGAAAGCAGAGTGTCGAGAAGACACACATTGGCCCCTGTTCCATACACACACACACACACACACACACACACACACACACACACACCACAGGTATATGATAATTTTCTATGGTAAGTGACCAATGGATCTGGCCGCTTAGTGAAGGAACTTCCTCCATCTTCCATTTGAAAACACAGAGAAAGAAGCCAGCTATCTCTCCTATGTGTATTGTAAGACTGTGGTGACCTCATTGTCACTGGACAGAGCACACAGAGGCATTGGACAGAAGTCCACATGGGGAGCTGTTTCTCACTTATCCCCATATTTTGAGATTATCTATATTGCATCTTCTGTCGTTTAACTCTGCTGGAATGAGATTAGCAAGAGTCTTACATACCCTTCTAGTCCTAGCCTTCCATCTCCATCCGTACCCAGTGTTTAAAGTAAAGTGTATTCATGACAGAAAAAGGTAGGTGGGGCCAGGGATTAAAAGCAGACCAGAGGGAACACAATAGAAAATGAAAAGCCTGCATGATGAATGTGGAATCGAAGGTGAGGGATTTCTGCAGTGAACAGGAGTGGTCACAAAGGTCGACCTTATGTTTGACATGATGTCTCTGCAGTCACTTTCTCAGGTTATCCTGTTTAACTTTTCTGGTTTTGGAACCACAGAACAGGTAGAAGAACAGGAGTTCCTGATACTGGAGATGTAAGGCCAGGTTGGACATATGTCTGTTGTCAGGATAGAGCTGTCCCAGGAACAATCACCTGCTCCTGGGACCTATCATGTTCCTCCCTCCACCAGCCAGTTAATTATTATAGTTTGGCTACAGGAGCCACTGGCCACCTTCATACTAGTGTCTGAGGTCTCCCTAAGTGGCAGCCAATGCATAGGTGGAAAGCAGGGACTGAAGATAGCCTCAAGATTTGGGGGCGCTGCCTAATAGTGAGAGTGGGGGACTGTGACCATCTAAACATGGTAGGCAGGTACTCTGCATAGGCTGTTAGAGACAGACAGAAGGAGCAGCCCCACACCTGCTGTCTGCTCTGGCCACCACCTTTGAGGATTTGGGCCCTGCCACATCAGACACAGGCTTTGGGAAAATGAATGAAAAATCTCTGCCACCTAGTGGCAAGCAGGCACACTTGCATGCTAGACAGGTTTGGGTTGAAGAGATCTTAAAATTATCTCAGCTGAATAAAAAGCAACTGTGAAAGGGCAGCTGCCATATTTGATGGCACCTATTTCTATTCCTCACAGTGGTTAAGTCAGAGGTGCTTATCTTCCACGTTTTTACAGAGAGGTAAGTGAGAGTAGAACAGAAGAGACAGACCTGAGGTCAGACAGGTTCAAGTGATGTAATAGGATCGGAATAGTACTCTTCAACCTCTGGGGGCTGTTTAACAGGGTGAATGCACTCTACCCAGAGGTTATTATTCATAGGTCTACTGGGCTGAAAGCCCTACATTTGAAACTATATTTTATATAGGGTTTTGATACCAGACTGACTTCTGGTCTGTTTAAGCCACCTTGGGAGTTGAACCCAGGGCTTTGTGGATACTAGAAGACTCTTAAAACTGAGCTATATCTCTAACCTGTATTTAAAAGATTTTTTTTTAAAGATTTATTTTATTTCATGTGTGTTCCTGTTGTCTGCAGAGGTCAGAAAAGAGTCAGAGCCCCTGGAACTGGAGTTACAGATGGTTGTGAGCCACCATGTCAGTGCTGAGAATTGAACCCAGGTCCTTTGCAAGAGCAGCCAGTGCTAAGGCTTTTACTTTTAACCAAAAGTAGTAATTATGGGACTAGAGAGATGGCACTTGGCATGAGTGTTTCTTGTGCAGGTCCACCCATGCCAGGCAATCCCAGTGTTAGGGGGCAGACAGATGGATCTGGGAGCTCATTGGCCAGCTAGCTTAGTCAGAACAAGAAGTTCTAGGCCAGTGAGAGACACTGTCTCAAGGGAATGGGCAGAGAGTGTTAGAGCAGGATACTTGATGTCCTCTTCTGGCCTACAGACACAAACATACATGGGCATGTACACTCCAACACATGTACGTACACACACATACACATAATCATACATCTGAAAAAGTAATAATTATATATTGATGGAGTAGATGGGACATTTTGGAATAGGCATACATTGTGAAGTTGTTGAAACAAGTTAATCAATATCCATCGCCTCACCCACCTATCCTTTATGTACATGTGGTAACGATCATCAGTCTATTCTTTGAGCAGTTTTGATGTATATTTTATTAACTGTGGTCACCATGTTGTGTACAATGGGGCTCTGATACACGCTCACTTGAAAGTTGCACAGCTGACCAACATCTCTTCCCTCTTTACTTCTGCCATCCTGCCATCCCCAGCTTTACTCTTTGCTTCTCTGCATCTCACATACAAGCGAGAACATGCAGTATCTGGCTTAATTCAGGAGCCTGCATTTTGAATAAAGCCTCTGGTGGTGTTGCTGCTGCTGCTGCCTCCTCTGACCATATACTTGAAGTTAGCATCAGCCCAGAACAATGATGGACACACAGTGATATTTTTTGTAATAAGTTGCTATGTGGATTTGATGAGACAGTATTAGGATTTGAACTCAGGCTTCTGTAACACCAGAGCCTATTCTCTTTACAAGGCCACACTGACTTGCAGATTAGACAAAAAAAAAAAAAAAGAAATGACAACAAAAAAATTGTGTGTGTGTGTATGTGTGTGTAGAGAGAGAGAGAGCGCACACTTGAGCAAGTACATGGATGTTGCAATGCACATACAGCAGTCAGAAGACAACTTTTGGGAGTCAGTTCTTTCCTGCCACCATTGGTTCTGGGAATTTAGTTCAGATTATCAGGCCTGCTTGGCAAACACTCTTATGTACTAAGCCATCTCACTGGCCATAAACTGTAAAAAATAATTATTTTATGTTCTGAATGTTTTGCCTGTGTATGTATGTCCGTGCATCGCTGTACATTGTTGTGCATGCCTGGTGCCTATGAAATTCAGAAGGTGGAGTTAGATGTCTTGGAACTGGAGTTACAAATAGTTATGAGCCTTTTGTGGCTGCTGGGAATTGAACCTGGGCCCTCCGAAAAGCAGCAAATACTCTCATTGTCGAGCCATCTCTTCAATCCCTAGTCTTTTTTTGTTTTTAGACGATATTTCCTGTATCTTAGGATGGCCTAGAACTTACGATGTGGCTGAAGATGGCCCTGAACTTTTTATCCTCCAACCTCTGCCTCCCTATTGCTGTTGTAGGTGGTATATGCCACCACATCCGGCCATGGACGAAGGGAAACAATGTCGGAAAGGTGCACATCCTACTAAGGAATCTTCTGATTCATGGGATGCATTTTCCCTTACTGACCTCATTAGTTCTCAGAACTCCTAGATGAGGAGGCAGTAATACTACTTCACATACAGGTAGGGAAACTGAGGCTCACAGCAGTCAGTAAGCCTCCTGCGATCACATAGCCAGTGTATGTAGAATCCAGATTGAAAACCTACTTTTGCTTTTTGCTCAGTGAGAAGTTACTGAGGTAGGGAGCTCTGTGGTGGACGACCGATGTGGGATGCTCATAGTATGTGTGGGGATGAGGGTGTTCCTCCATCCCTGGCGGTCTAGGCTGCTGGCCAGCCGCTGGTCTCAGCCCTGGAGGGAGCAGTGAGAAAACAGTGGGGCCTTAGGGTAGGTTGTAGTCTGTCAGAGAGCCCTGAGTACCAGGCAAGGATTTCAAGGGAGCTGAGGTTTGGGGCACATTGGAGTGATGAGATCAGGTGACCATGTACAAGAAACACATTAGGCTCTCGGAGTTCTCTACAGAAGTGAAGGAACCAGTGTCTGAGTTCGAAGGGTAGCAAAGAGAAGACACCCCACCCCACCCACCTCTAGCCATTTTCTTTGTGAGTTCTGAGGGCTGGTCTGGGTTCCCAGACAGAAGGAAAGCTTCTCACCCCCAGAAATTGTGAGGCCTTCCCAGACCAACACACTTGCTTGTCACTGACAGCTGGTAAGAGAGGAGAGGCAGTTTAATCACTGCACCAGGAGTGAAGAGCATGGGAACCCTGTGGTAGTCCTGGCTCTTGGAGAAAACTGGTTCTGGGTTCTTCTGCAATGAGAAGCCCCAGGTGTCTACGTCAGTCACTGTTTGGAGTCCTCACAGTCTCCCCCACAAGATGATCTTGTGGATTTCCTTAGCTGCATTGCCTTGTGTGATGGCCTGACATGTTCTTTGTCCTCAGCTTGCCCTTAGACCAGACCTTCCTCGCCAGGGTCCCAGCCAGCCCCTGTCCTTCCTGGAAAACTACCAGTCTCTTCCCAAGAGCACTAGACATCCTTCTGGGAGCTCTTCACCCCCTCCCCGGAACCTGCCCAGTGACTACAAGTATGCACAGGACCGAGCCAGCCACCTGAAGATGTCCAGTGAGGAGCGCCGGGCACACAGAGACGGCACTGTGTGGCAGCTGTATGAGTGGCAGCAGAGGCAGCAGTTCCGTCATGGCAGCCCCACTGCACCCATAGGAGCTGGCTCCCCAGAGTTCACCGAGCAGGGCCGCAGCCGTAGCCTGCTAGAGGTGCCCCGCTCCATCTCTGTGCCTCCATCTCCTTCTGATATCCCTCCGCCGGGGCCTCCGAGGGCCCTTTCCACCCCGGCGGCCACATACACCAGCAGAAAGGGTCACAGTGAAGCCACTCGATCAGAGGAGGAGTGTGGACATCTCTCTGGGAGTTCTCCCAGGAAGGCACGGGGTCATGAGGTCAAGGTGAGGCTTGGGAACTTCTGCCAGGTGACTGGGTCTTGCATTGAAAGACAGTCACTCAGTGGCTGCCTGGTGGCCCACAAGTCAGGAAACAGTGTTGGCGCTCAGTCAGTCCTCCTATCTATAACAACCCAGCGGAGGCTGAACTCTCAGGGCCTTTCAGTTTGCTGTACTGTGCCCAGTAAGGAAGGTGTCCATTTCGGAGAGCAGGCGTCTAGGGCTCAGGGAGATGGAAGGATGCATGGTGGGCAGTCCTGGCAGTGAGTGGCTGAGGTCTCCTTGCCTGGCCTCAGTCTGGCTTCTCCTCTCCTGTTTCAGAACTCCTCTCACGTGGACCGGCGTTCCATGCCCTCCATGGGCTATATGACACACACAGTGAGCGCTCCCAGCTTACATGGAAAATCGGTAAGCTGGCCCTTACTTCCCTCTCCAGGTGACTGACATGAGAATTAGACCCTACCCTACAGTATTCTCTCCCTCGGAGCCAAGCTGCTGCAGCCCATAGGGCGGCTTTCTACCCCTTCTTGGTAATAAGGAGACAGCCCCAGTGAACACTCAGGCTTTGGAACAGGCCCTCCAAAGACTGAGGAAAGTGGAGGGGAATGTTGGGTTTGGGCCTCTCTTTGGATTTTGTCAGAAGTATATTCCAGCTACCTGCTTTCTCCTTGAACACCTCTCCTTTCTTCCCTGGCTTTCACTTGGTTCACTCTCCCTTCAAAGCACCCATCCTTCTGGGTGAAGCTGAGCTGGTGGCTTCCAGTGCCCTATGCTGGTGGTGCCTTCATTTGCCCCAATGATGGGGCCAATGTGATCATTGCCTGGCGGTGTCATGTCAGTGTTGTCCTGGCACGGGGTGAAGAGTATAATTGCAGCGGTGTGCCTCACGGTGGCTGATGCCCTCCCAATGTGTCTACGCGCCCACAGCTGGAAGAGCTCTCGTTGCTGCTCACCCGGTTTGCAACGGCACCAGTCCAAGTTGGCCAGCGTGCGAAATTTCGCCGTGGGTCAGTTACTACACCACTACTTGACCTTTCCTGCCTGCCAGGTCAGCGCCGGTGGGCCCTCCTGAGCCCGGGCAGGGATGGCCTGTCTCCCATGTTTCCCCGTGCCGTGCTCTGGTCTGTCCCGCTGTCTGGCTACCTGCCTCTTCCCTTGCCTGTTTGCTTCTGGGTGCTACAGCTAGTGACTGCTAGTGGAGTGCCTCCCCTCTGGTGCAGGGGAGGGACTGCATGGGGTGGGACAGACCTGAATCGTGCTTCTCGGGTTATGGAGAGTGGCAGGCTGCTGTGTGGTCGTCTTGTCTAAGAGCTGTGCCCTGTCACATTATTGCTCACTGAAGACACATGTGGGTCAGCCTGGAGGGAAATGTAGGGCACCTTCGCTTGCAGAACAGTCCTCATCTCTTGTCCTATCTAGCTTTGTGGGAACCTGCACAAGGGTGGAATGGAACTACCATGGGTCAAGAGGATCCTGATGAAGGGGCAGTAACTCACCATGTCTCACCAAGAGCTTGCAGGCTGGAGCCAGAATCCCAGTCCTACTGGGGTTAGTTTTAAACAGCATCAGGGCCTTAGGCTTGGTATCCAAGCTTCTTAAGATTGCCCAGGGAGTTACTCTCTTGGGCTCCTGGAGCAGCTAAAGGAAGTAGACTCTTGCCTGAAAAGTTGTCCTTGGGCAGCAGTAGTTCAGCCAGATTAGCCTGATCCCTCCATGCAGCACAAAGCCCGGCAGAGGACACTTGAAGGTGCTGGGATTGTCACTTTCCTTCCCTGACCCCTTTTAGCAAGACCTGAAGGACTCAGGAAATATAGTTAGAAAGATGAATGTAAGAGAAGATATATTAAAAGCAAGCAAACAAACAAAGTAAGTTGTGAGACTATGTAAGCTCAGTGTCTAAAGAGTCATGCAAGTGTAACCCTGTAAATGCTGAGTGGGTATGGCCATTCTCCTGTGATTCCAACTCTAGAGCAAGCTACCTAGTAAGACTAGTTAAGTGTATCTGTGAGCCCTGGGTGATGGAGAGACCCTACCTTATAAATCAGGTTGAAGAGCAATGGAAGGCTTACACATGTGTGCCCCACACAAAAACATGCATATTTACATGTATACCACATACAGAGACACACAGCAAAAGGGAAAAGAAAAGAGTCGTAAGTCCTGAATTTGACTTTAGCATTCTCTAGCTGTCTTTTCTCCTCCTGTTCAACATGCGCAGGGACAGTGACTTGGGGAAGTGAAATGAGGAAGGAGACAGTCCAGGGAAAGAAATAAGCCTATGCAAGCTCCAGCATCCCTTAAAGACAGGGTTTCCATGCCTAAGGCGGCATATGAACTTCTTCTGTGTGTGTTGGTGACTGGCTCACACCAGAACTATGCACCTTCCCCATCCTTGGCTTGTTCAGCCGGAGGCCTCGGTTCACTAAGAACATGGTATCTGGACCATTCTTCATCTCTGGCAAGTCCTTTGCCTCAATTAGCTTCTGTGATCGGCTGAACCAGGAGCGTGACTTGTGGGAAACCCTTTCTCAATAATTGCACTGAAGTGCTTGATAGACCAATGAAGACACCACAAGCGAGTCTCACTCAGGCCCCTAATGTGGCTGCTCTGACTTCTTCCTGAGCAAAAAGAGCAAAATTTCCAGGAAAACTCTTCCAGTAGCTGCTATTTATCCCTCTGGAGTCTAAAGTCATACTGGATCCTCCTCTCTCTGCCTTTTCCAGTCATCCATCCATATTACTTGGGGTCTTGTTACTTCATGCATGTGACAACCCAGGCCAAAGTTTTGATGCCAAGAATTGAAATAGCTATGTCAATGGGATCCTAGTTTCTGGCGTGGCGAGTGCTGTTCC
Source organism: Mastomys natalensis (assembly GCA_021653895.1). NCBI lineage: Eukaryota > Metazoa > Chordata > Mammalia > Rodentia > Muridae > Mastomys > Mastomys natalensis. Next base: position 194,435 of record JAJTUV010000156.1, read on the forward strand.
AGGCAGATCTCCTGGTTCTGCCTCAGGAGCCCGGCTTCTGCCTCATCTGCTCTTCTGCCCTAGCCCACTTGTTGGGTCCTCCCCATCAAACCACAATGGGTGTAGGGATAAGCTGCATTTCCCCACTGTGACCTATACATTCTGCCATGCTGAAAGAGGGCTCTGAGTTGCAACAAGACATCTGTGATTCCTCTGTGGCCTGGTGTGTTGATCTGCTGTAGTCCTGTGTCTCCAGTGTAATGTGAATGATCTACCTTCAAAGACCCAGGTTATTTAAACCTCGGTGTTTGTAACTGTTTTGTTTTGTTTTTTTCCTCTCTGCTTCCTTGGAAGGCTGATGACACCTACCTCCAGCTGAAGAAGGACCTGGAGTACCTGGATCTGAAGGTGGGTGGTAGGGTTGGAAGATTGCTTAAGGGTCAGGAGTACTTGCTGCTTTTGCAGAAGACCCAGGTTCAGTTCCCAGCACCCACCTCAGGTAGTTTACTTATTAATCTATTCTAGAGCATTTGATTCCCTTAGACTTCCACAGGTACTCCAATGCACATGAGGCACATAAGTTCACACAGGCATGCACACTACTCCTAAATAAAGGTAATAAAGGTGAGTGGCATCAGGATTCCACCTACTATGGACACTCATCTTTCTGCAAGTATTACTTACTGGAACCCAACACTTGAGTTCCTAAGTGAAAACTCTTGTCTGAATCAGGAAAACGTCATTGCTTATGGTCTGACTCTTGTGGAGTTGCTGGTGAGCCCTGTTATGAGATCTCTGGCCTAGAGAATGTGAGGGTCATTCATGATTTTGATTGTTCCTTCCTTGGTTAGAGCCAGAAGTTCCTGGGAAATAGCCAGTGGCTTTGCCAGGGCCTCTGCTGCTAGTAGGGGTGTGTTTGGATCAGAGGGAGTTGGCTGGTGTGTGTGTTCAGCCACAGCTGACATGGTGGGGCCCTTTGCTTTGAGACCTACCAGTAGCGTCTCCATTTGGAGCTGAGCACTGGGTGCCTGTGGGTACTTGAAGCTCAAGCTCTGACTTAGCATTTACGGCCTAAAAAAAGGTGCTGCTGACTTGCCACAACCCACAAGCTCCCTCTGGTGATAGCCCTCCTCATGCCGGAGCTCTGGAACAGACTGGAGGAGTGTAACCTTAGTCAAGCCAGGGAAGGAAGAGGGTGGTGGACCATGTTTATTTTCACTGCACTGTATACCTAGCTCAAGACATTTCTGATACAGGATGTCTCCCAGCCTCAGGGGGCTCAGCTGTAAATGCTAGAACCTAAGGCAGCAGATGGGGGTTTCCCATGCTGATCCAGACCTTTGGTTAGATACCTCTAGTTCATGCAAATGTTAAGCACTTGCTGTATGCCCAGATCTATAGAAAACAAGGGCAAAAGAAAACCCAAGGCCCTAGTCTTAAGAAATTTCTAAATAGTATGGGTTAGGGAAAGAAAATATCCCAAATGATAGTGTATACAGTGATCGTACAAACATCTGTTTGGTTCAGTTCTGAGCTGGAGTCATGAGAATTCCATGGGCTGTGAGAGAAAGGCTCCTAAGGCAGTGGGGAGCATTCGAGCAGGGCTTTGAGCAATTATGACTCCAAGTCATTGTGATGAAATCAGTAGAGACAAGACCAGAGTAAGCCAAAGAGAGCTGCCGCCATGCAGTAGTGAGATTAGAGCCCTGGAGTGAGGTAGAATAAATCATGTTGACTCCTGATTCTGTCATAGGCCTTATAGGAAGGAAGAAAATGAAGGAGGAGAGACTGAGGCACAAGGCTTCAGAGCAAGACCTCCTGTTTGTGTGACTCACACAGAAGCTGAGCAGTGACGGCCCAGGTTCTGAGTTTTCCTGTACTGCATTAGCTTGCACAGTAGTCCCATAAGTGGGTAAATTGCTTTCTCAAGGCCACACCAGAGACAGAGATAAATTTGAGTCCAGCACTTACCCTAAAGCTGACGTTCACCTCACTACCTGCCTTTCAGCACATGACATTTGTGCTGCCATGGTCCCGAAGGCATTAAACTTTTGGGGGAGTCAAGCTTGGGTTAGGATGGCAGGAAATGGATTTGATGGATTGGAGAGGGAAGTTGCACCCTGGGGTAGCTTCCTTAGCTAGGAGCTATGTGACCTGAGGAAGTATTCTGGATGCTGATATTGTCATGAGAACAGCTGGGCTTGTAGCCAGTTTCCTGGTTGTGTATCTGCTACTGTAATTACTAAGTTGTTCTCAGGGAAGTAGTCCAGGGGTGAACCTCTCCTGCAGCTAGAAGAGGCTTGACTCTATCTGCCCAAGAGAGAGGAGAGAGGTTGTGTATGGAGTAATGATCAGAAAGGCCAGTGTGCTTGCGTGACAGGGACATCAGAGGGGAGGGACCTGGTCTGGCATGTACAGACCTAGAAGAGTGGCCCACTGCAGTACGCAGAGCCCAGGGTCGAGGACCTATAGATGATTATGTTTAAAGATGTTCAAAGCCTGCTAAGTCTAAATGTGCCATTCCAATTTCCAGTGTCAGGGGTAGCAGTCCAGGGTGTTAAGCACATCTCTGCTCTGCCTACCTTGATATGATATGTCCCCTTCACCTTTGAATTCAGGTTCCCTTCTCCCCCAGCATCTCTATGGAACAAGGGAGGGTCTCCATGGTAAGTGTGCCTGTGAGAAGACTCACAGCAGCAGCTACACAGATGTAGTACAGTGATGGGGAGTTAGGGACAATTTGGGAGAAATGGAGACAGGCTCTAAAGCTCTGGTGTGTCACCATGTGTTTTCTGTGGCTCTAAAGAGGATTAAGCCAAGCAGATGGCAGCTATAGGCAGACGGTTCAGTGGGTAGAAATGCTCTTCTGAAAGGGCTTTCTCTGTGGCGGTAAATATCTTCTCATAGGGCCACACAGATTGGAACTCCAGTATGTGGATCCTATGACATCTGAGCAGGATGTCCTTGAAATAAGGGGGATGTGGATGTAGGTACTGCAGGTAGAGACAGCACAAGAAGAGGTTCACGCACCCAAGAAAGTGGATGCCCTTGAATGAGGCCTGAGGACCACGCTGGATATGAGAGACAAGCTATGCCCCTCTAGGAGCATCCTTTCTCTATGGTACTAGCATGTTTTGGAGAGTGCTTGCTCTCTTGGTGATGCCAGGGTATAAAGGACTGAGCAGTGGTGAAGCTTCTCTTCTTCCTGGCAGTGTCTGGGCTCTTAGTTCATTTGTGTTTTAGTTCTCACAGTAATAGTAACCGAGCAATAGGAATTACTGTCCCTATCCTGTTAATCAAGAACCCATGTCTCAGAGAGGTTAAGGGAGGTCTGCAAAGTTCCATGGCTGGAACTGACTACAGCCCTGAGTTTGTCATCTGTGGGCTGTGTTTCCATCATGGAAATTCTGCTTCCCAGAACCTGAACTCCATTGACTGGCTGTGGTTAGGTCGCTGTTGTCCATGGCATTTTAAAAAAATTATCCTTTTAGATAGTGACTCACAGTGTTACCCAGACTGGTCTCAAATATCTGGGCTCAGTGATGCTCCTGGACTATGGATGTGTGCCTGTACTCCCGGCTTTGAGTTATTTTTATACAGCCGTGAAATGCATCCAGGTGAGGCTGAGCAGAGTGTCTTTGGCTGCTCAGGTGATGCCTTTGTAGACACAAAAGGTTGCCTTCAACCCCAGGGAGTCCCTTGTCTCTGAGGATGAATGTACCATTGTTGGCTTCACATCTGTAGCACTGTGAGCTCTCTCTGACAGTTTGAGCCTGAGATCAGGGCTTGTCCGTTTCCAAAGTCAGCTTCTGGGGCAGAGTTTTTTAGGTTGCTATCTGGGGCATCAGCTATTTCTAGAGCATCTAGGAACGTGATTTTAAAAATATAGATCTAAGTACGATGATACACACCTGGGGTCCCAGCTTCTTGGGGGACTGAGACAAGAGGATCATTTGAGCCTGTAAATTAGACTAGGCCAACCCACAGAACATAATGACTTTCTCCCTTTAACAAATATTGTTTTTAAGCTGGGCATGGTGGCCTTGGGTCCTGGCACTCAGAGGCAGTAGAGAGTGAACCTTTGTGAGCTTGAGGCCAGCCTAGTCTACATAGTGAGTTCCAGGACAACCAGCGAAGCTTCCCGTAAAGACTCTCTGTCACAAAGAACAAACAAACTTCAGAGCCTGGCATGATGCATGCCTTTAGACCCAGCACTCAATAAGGCAGAGACAAAAGGATTGCTTCAAGTTCAAAGCCTACCTGGGCTACATTGTTCCAGGCCAGCCAAGGATACAGAAACCTTGACTACTCAAAAATAAATAAATAAAAATAAATTTAAAAGCAGGGGTTAGAAGTAAAGCAGGAATAGGTACTTGCTACCAAGCCTCATGACCTGAAACCAGGATCCGTGTAGTGGAAGGAGAGAACCAAGTCCACAAGTTGTCCTCTGACCACACACACGCACTATTGGATGTACACACAGATGAATACGTGAATGTTTCCACACAGATGAATACGTGAATATGTTTCGTTCTGTTAAGATCTCTACTGAGTTTGTACTCTTGTGCCCAGGATCCTCTGCTCAAGTCACACTCAGGTGTGATTCTTGCGTACACTAAAATTTGAGGTTTGCCATTCAGGAACAGAGATTACTAAGCTCGGCCTTGAACTAAACCACTAGGGAATTTGGAAAATGCATGTCTTAGTTAGGGTCTCTATTGCTGTGAAGAGATACCATGACCATGACAACTCTTACAAGGGAACACATCTCATTGGTGCTAGATTACAGTTCAGAGGTTTAGTCCATTATCACAGTGGGAAGCAGGCAGACATGGTGCTGGAGAAGGAGCTGAGAGTTCTACATCTTGAACTGCAGGCAACAGGAAGTGGTTGCCACACTGGATGTGGCTTGAACTTCTGAGTTCTCAAAGCCTGCCCCCAGTGACCACTTCCTCCAAGAAGGCCACACCTTCTAATAGTCTGTGAGGGCCATTTTTACTCTAACCACTACAGTGCACATCAGCACTTAAGTCTTATGCTTAGAGACTCTGACTTAATTGACCAAACAATTCCTTAGGTGTTTTTAAAATACAGTGACAGTTGAGAAAGCCTCAAAGTGGTTGTTTTGTATTTTTGTTTGTTTGTTTTTGTTTTGAAACAAGGGCTCATCTATCCCAGGTTGTCCTTGGATGCCCAATGACCTTGGACTTGTATCTTTTTGCCTCTTTTTCCTGAGTACTAGGGTTTTGTAGGTACGTCTGTGTCCAGTTTATATGGTTCTAGATGGAGTCCAGGGCTTTGGGAATGCTAGAGAAGCACAGAACCAACTGAGCTACATTTAGGAAGTGGTGGCTCTCAAGTATGGTTCCTGACCAGTCACACCATCAATACCTGGGAATCTGTTAGGAATGCCAGATCTTGAGTCCTAGTCCAGACCTGTTCAACAAGGGCCTCCAGGGTGGAGCCCAAGCATCCCAGGTGATTCTACACACTAAAGGTGGAGGGCTTGAGTAGGAATTCTGATGCTGAGCTGGAGGTGTAACTTGGAGTAAAGTACTTGTCTAGTGTACATGAGGCCCTGGGTTCCGTTTCCAACACTGTAATAAATATAAAACTTTGTTGGCTTGGGATGTGCCCACCTAGTAGGTGGAGACAGTGTTTTCTTTCTTTGGATTTCTTTAACATGTCTGTGTGCATGTGTGTGTGGCGGTGTGTGTGCGTATGTTAAGGCCTGCATGTGGAGGTCAGAGACAACCTGCAGGAGCTGGTTCTCTCCTTCCACCATATGGCTCTGGGGGATTAAGCTCAGGTCCTCAGGCTCGGTGACAGCATTGCACACTGAGCCATCTCAAGGCCTGACAGACTATATAGCACTGATTGTAAGCATTTGGATCCTCTGGTTAGGCATGAACATTTAGCTGCACCCAAGTATGGAGTTGAAGTCCGAGAAATTTCTGTTGGAAATAATTGTTAGAAATGAGATGGTTGCATAAACTGAGCCTCCAGGTGTTACAGAGTACAGTGAGGCAGGCAGGAAGAAGCAGATCTCTTCTGTCAGGCTTCCCCTCACCTTCCTGCGGCAGAACCAGGAAGGAAGTGAGTCAGGAAGTGGCCCTTGTGCATGGTCAGCCCACACAGGGGCCCCCAAGCAAGCAAAGCTGGTTAGGCCAGTTCTTTAGAGGGAGTCCCTACCTGGGAGCTCACATCACCAAGGCTTACCTGTCTTAACTGTCTGCACACCTCATCTCTGAGGTTCCCTTCTCCAGCCCCAAGACTGTGGCTGCTTCAAGTGTTGTCGGATGTCTCACCTGTTACGTTTTGTTGTATTTGCCTTTCTGTTTGGAACAGATTAAAAATAATGAACCTTTGATCAACGTGCTTTACAAAGTGCTGAAGAAGTCAGCACGGGGCTGTCGGCCCGGGAGAAGCGTAAGATGATCGGATCCGTGTCTCCAGGCGGGGCCATTCCATTGCTTCTGGCTCAGGGCCGCCATCATCGCTTGCTTAAGCAGTGGCTCTCCTGACCGCCCCACGCTTCCTGCAAGTCATTTTGGTTGATTTTCTTTAACCCAAAGCTCTCTTCAGCATTGTGGCTGAGCCGCTCATCTGTGGTGTCCTGTGGCTCCATCTTTTGTGTTGCAGAGGGGTGGGGAGCTTGCCTGGCTTGCCACCAGCTTTTGTTGTGTCTCCATCTTCACTTGTCTGCCTCCACATCCGTAGTGCTGAGCATGAGTTTCTGGGAGGGAACAGCAGTTTGTTAACTTTAGAGAAACCTTAGATTTCACTGTCTTTGCCTTTTCTGAGGATAGAATGTTAACATGCAGTCCCAGTTTGGAACTGGATTGCCCCCTTAAGTCTCCTTTGCAATGTAGCCAGCTCTTGGAGCATTCTGAGTGAGCCTACAGACTGGGGGGGGGGGGGGGTGTCATGTTCTGATGTGGTAGAGGAGAGGTGGGGTGGCCCAGGGGCCAAATCTCTTCCTATGTAGAGATTCTTTAAGATGAATGGGGACCTGAGGCCTTTGATATTTCTGGTGACAGATACTGGGGACATTTGTTGATGTTTTAAGTGGATAGAAATACTGTTACCACTGAGTGCAATTTAAAAAGGGAAACTTAACTGACATATACTACCTGTGTCTGTAACTGCTCATCAGAGCATCCTCTCTCTGGAACAGAGCTAAGCTGAAGGACCTCTGAGGAGTATAAGTCTTTCAGGGAGCAGGTACTCTGCCGCCTGTGACCTTTACTCCACTGGAAGCCAAACCAGCCTGTCTGATTTTGACATGTTGATGAACTCACTCAGCTAACGTTCTCCAGATCTCTTCCATATGCCAGGTCCTGACTGAGCTTCAAGGAGAGAGAGAAAATGCATCCTAGTCTCCACAGTGCCCCCGTAATGTGGTTAATGTGTCTGGAGAGGAGAAATGAGCAAATATCATTATAATTTGATACTCTAAGCCCCACAGCAGTGACAGGCACCCTGTGTGAGAGGGACATGCTGAAGGACACCAGGCCCACACAAAAGGAAGAAAGAAAGGCAAGGACTTTGAATTCCTAGCTCCCAACATCCTATAAACAGCACATCAGAGAGAACAGAGAGATGCTTATTTCTTAGAGAAGAGGGAATATGGGTATCCCTGGAGGGAGAGAGAAACAAAAGGTTGGTTCCAGAGTCACTGAGGACAGCAGTAAAGAACACACTTCCAGAGGGGACACCACAGAAGGCTTAATTCCTCTTTCTCTTTCTCAGAATGCCTTCGTGTATAGATACCTCATTTCTTTCCTGATGGTGCTGGATAAATGAGGCGTTGCTCAGTTAGATCCTCTGCCTTATTTAAGCATCAGAGACATCCTCAACAAAAAGCTTCAGGGGAAATCGGGAAGAGTCTGCTGGGGAAATCCCCAGAGTGCACCTCATTTTGAAAGTGATTTCTAGCTGGTTAACAAGCCAAGACCAGCTTCTTCGGAGAAGAGACCAACTCACAGCCCTCCCCCTGGGGCTCCATATGTTCTATGTATATGCATGTTTGTATACACTCTGCGTAGACCCCAGGAATTCCATGATGCTTGCTGAGCTCTTCCCCATATGCCAGGCCTTATATTCAGGCTCTACCACAAAATAACTAAGGTCAGGGTCCCTGCCCTCTGCTGTGTGACCAAAAAGAAGCAGTCCTCAGATCAAAGCAAGAAGTCATTTGATTTTGTAGTGAGATGGCTCAGTGGTTAAGAGCACTGGCTTCTCTTCAGAAGACTCAGGTTCTGTTCCCAACCCATATAGCAACTCACATGTCTGTAACTCCAATTACCCAAAATCCAACAACCTCTCTGGCCTCCATTGGTATATAGACCCATGCATATGATATGATACACAGACATACATGCAGGCAAAACAACATATATAGAAAATAAATATTCGTGCCAGGCAGTGGTGGCACACGCCTTTAATCCCAGCACTTGGGAGGCAGAGGCAGGTGGATTTCTGAGTTTGAGGCCAGCCTGGTCTACAGAGTGAGTTCAGGACAGCCAGAGATACACAGAGAAACCCTATCTTGAAAAACCTAAATAAATAAATATTCTTTTGAAGAAGTAATTTGATAGTGGCTTGGACTTTCTGAGTGAGGTCATAGGGCAATTGGGCACATGGCTGTGGTCAGTCTGAAGAGAATGATTGACAGCACCTGACTCACACTGGCAAACTTTTGGGCCTTCCAGATGGAGTGGGGAGAAAACAAAAGCTATTACTCTAGCAACTGTCTGTCTACCCATCCTTGGGTCCTCTGCCTAGCACACACTACCTGCCTCTGCTATGGTTACCCTGTTCTCTATGTCTACTGGTCAGAGCTGCAAAACAGAACAGAGAAGGTCTGTCTGACTTGGGGTGCATTAAACCTGGCCTTGCCTTGGCCACAGAAGCCCACATCTTTACAGTCTATCGAAGGAAGGTGCCCAGGGAAAGAGAAGCAAGGGATAGAGTTGGAATCAGCTTCTCGGGGGTCAGTGAGAGCAGGAAGGCAGCAAGCTGCCTGCTTACAGTTGACTGGGGATGTGAACTGGGATGTTCTACTGGCCTGGAGGTGTGGGTGACTTGTTCATTGCTTTGTTGAGGTGGTAAGATAGGTTGCAACTCACTGGAGTACAGCCAAGCCTTGTTGTCTGGGTGTGAATCTTAAACTACTGGCTGGCTCTGACCTGGGTCCCTTCGCGCTCTGGCTGAATCTTTTAGTGGTGTAGGATAAGGAAGGCTGGCCTTGTCCATAGGGAAGGTGGCTTCTCAGAGACCTGGTCAACAACTGGACAAACTGTTTGTCACTAGGTGTAGCAGCAGGCCTCTCTTACCAATGGGGAACCTCCAAAGACTCTTGGGAATGTGTCATGCTCGTTTGGGGCACACTGATGACCTGCACTTGAACACCTGCATTTTCTTTAATTTAATAGTTCTATTAGGATCACCAACAGGTTTCAGTTTTTCCATAGAATGAAGCACGCATTAAAACAGTGCAGATAGTGCTCAAGTTCTTCCCATTTTGTGCCATGAGCCTCCTGCCTCTGCTGAGACTTCCACATCCATCCACCATAGGACTAACCTTCCTTCCTGCTATTTGGCGCCACACACCACGTTAATCGTTAAATTGTTCCCCTCCCAGATGACAGGCCGAGACCTTCTTAAGGATCGAAGTCTGAAGCCCATGAAGATCGCGGAGAGTGACATTGACGTGAGTTACCAGTGACAGGCTGGCTCCTTGGCCACCTCCTGACCTGGACCTGGGCATCTTCCTGAAGCGTTTCCTTATTTTCTGGCCAGAGGCTTTCGGCTCTTATTCCCGATGCCATGTGTCATGTTCTCACCCCTTCCCCCAGCCCTCTCCAACTCTTTCTTGCTCATAGGTCAAGCTGAGCATCTTCTGTGAACAAGACAGGATACTCCAGGACTTGGAAGACAAGATCCGAGCTCTCAAGGAGAATAAAGTATGCATCATTTCTGCATAGTAGTGGGATGGGTGGGAGGACTGCACCTGTTTTGGCTTTGCTGACACAGTATTTGCACTCTAGTGTTAGCATTAATCAACAGGAGGGGCTAGAGGTGTAACAAACTATAGAGTGCTTGCCTGACATGTGTGAAGCCCTGGCTTATATCCTCATATCACATAAAACAGGTATGGTTAGCATACATCTATAAGTCTAGCACTTAGATGGTAGACTCCAAATCAGAATTTTCATCCTCAGCTCTATAATGCTTGGTCCTGTTTCCAAAAAAAAAAAAAAAATTAAAAAAATAAACAAGGATGTTAGTTCATTCAGTCTTTTTTTTTGTGTAAGGGTATTCCTCAAAGCCTTCTGAGCCTCCCCTGTTATGGTTAAAATTAGCTGGGGGTTTCATTCAGTTCCCAAATAAAACCTTTATATTTATAATAAGCCTTAAAGCACTAGAGCTGGGCAGATATCAGTCGTCTAAGCTATTTTGTCTACTTCTCTGTCAATAACTCTGTAACAGAACTTGCCACATCCCTCCTGGACTGCTCCTACTCCAACTGGGCAGCCCTCATGGCCATGTTCTCACGATTTACTCACCCCATGGCCTCTCCTCTCTTCACCTGTCTGCACAACTCATGGTCTCTGCTTCAGACCCCAAGCCCAGCAACCGAAGCCCTGCCTATAGTTATAAATTAAGGAACAAGGTTACATAGCATCACTTCATGTATATGCAGATTTCCTTATCCCTGAGACAGCTAGATCTTGGGGTCCAGTATTTAGCATTACAATACACAGCAATAGATCAAACCTCAGCACTCCCCTCCTTTTAGGGAGAGTAGTCTGCTTGGTTCAAGTACCCCCTTTTCTGTGCTGGCCCATGTCTCAGCCTGGGCAGAGAGATGCTCCTTTGGTAGCTCTGATGGCTTGACACAAGAAACCCAAAGGGCTGCCTTAGAGAAAGTGCCCCTCATCACACTGGGCAAAGCCTTTTACTTCCTAGGTTCCTTACCCCAGAGATCTGAGCTGAGGAGGAAGGAAGTCTAGATAGGAAGACAGGAGTGAACTGGGGCCCCACTTAGGGCCTCAGGTTGACTTTTCTCTTTTCATATTTTGTGGTATTGAAGGTCTGTGACATGCTTTTTTTTTTTTTTTCCCACAAGAGCTCGCAAAGGTTCCCTGTCAATTTGTCCATTTGTTTTTAGATAATCATAAGGAATCAGAAGGTTCTGCACTACCTTGTAAATAAGAAAGCTGAGGCAGAGCTTTATTGAGACTTGGCTCATGGGCTAATGAGCTGCTGTCCAAGGCCCCATGTCTATTCCAGTTCAGCTCACCTCTTTGACCTCAGTTGTTTGGTTCCTTGGGGGATAGCCCTCCCATCTTCTTGCTCTTGGCAACAGGACCAGCTAGAATCTGTGCTGGAGGTGCTGCACAGGCAGACGGAGCAGTACCGAGACCAGCCACAGCACCTGGAAAAGATCACTTGCCAGCAGAGGCTCCTGCAGGAGGACCTCGTGCACATCCGTGCGAAGCTCTGCAGAGAGTCCACGGTATGTAGAGGGTAAAGAGGTAACAGGCACGTCCCCTGGGGCTGGCCATGGTTTTATTCCCATCTCCCTGCTACTGAGATGAGGCCAGGGGTGAGGATATGACACTGGCTCCCAGTGGTGACTTATCCCGGGTATCATGCCTGACTATCTGTACCTAGGTTTCTTTCCATCAGGATAGTTGAGGGAGCCCCAGTTTCTTGGAGAAGTCTACACAGTGTATTTATTCTAAGATGTCAGAATTTCTACTGTTGGGGCTGTCAGTCTAGTGTGGATCTTCCTACCAGGGCAAGGAAGGAAACCACCTTGCGGGGAAGAGTGGACAGCACAGGTGGCCAGGATCACCCTCTCCCATCTCCTTTCTACCATAATCAAGCCTTCCCCCTCCCCCTTTGCCTAGGGGCAGCAGGCTATGGTGGGTGTCCTTGAGGCTGGGAGGGCACAAGGTGAGGGTGCATCTGGAGACCAGAAGTGTTTTCTTGCCAATAGGAGATGGAAAACGCATGGAACGAATACCTGAAGTTGGAGAAGGATGTGGAACAGCTAAAGCAGACCCTGCAGGAGCAACACAGGAGAGCCTTTTTCTTCCAGGTGACCAAGAAAGAGGATTGTTTCCTCCCTCATCTCCATCACTAGCCTGTTAGGGCTGTGACTCTGCCAAGCAGCTTTCCTAAGCTCTACCTTAGCAGGGAACTCTTTGCTCTCAGTGCCTAACTCTCAGTGTTTGGGAAAGAGCTGATCCTTTAAAAGAGCAGTGCCAAGAGGAACCCAGTTCAGTCCCTATACCCACCTAGAACGCACTTTGGAGGTCAAGGGTGAGTTTCTCCTGGATTCCCTAAGCAGGAAGTCCAGCCTCTATCTTGCTTTTGGTAGTCACATGATGGCCTGAGGAGAAAGTGTGAATCAGTCCCTGGAATCTCTCTTCTCTCATTTATGCTCATTTGTGTTTTGGGAGCCAGGCTGGCTGATCCCGAGCTCTGTGGCCCCTGGCCAAATTGGAAGAAATGGCTTTAACTTAAAGTCAGAATATTCAGAGGGCAGAGTGGTGAACACCTTTAATCCCAAGCTTGGAAAGCAGAGATGATCAGACCTCTGAGTTCAAGACCAGCCTGATCTACAGGACATTCTAGCTGGCTTGTGCCCTCTCATATTGTAGTAAGCTTCAGGTTTCTACCCTACCCTCAAATTTTTAAAATAGAAAGTGGCCTGTTTTCCAGCTCTACTGCAGATCTGTCTCTTCTTGGGGCTCTGACATAGATTTGGTGTATTTGAATTCAGCAAGTGTTCCTGGTGGTTTCTTGTGCACAGGACACCATGCTGTGCCACTTTGAGATCTGGACTTGCTAAATGGTGATGGGATGCTCATCTAGGTTCTTCTTTCAGGTCACTTACTGAATATGTGAACTCTGGATGTCCCCCTAACCCTAGGAAACCAAGGAACTTCTCTGGGGAATTTTGTTTTTTCTTTTCCCATGGACCTACTGTCGTGTCCCCCCCCCCCCCAACTCACTCATAGGTGACTCTGAGAGATGCTGAGGACAATGTAGAGACTCTTGCCTCTGCTTCAGGGATGACCTCGGAGAATCCCTAGACTATGTCTTTCTCCCACTGTTTACCCCCGCCCCCCGCCTTCATTCTCTTCATTAGAAACAACATTCCATAATACTTACTGTAATGGCTTGAACATACTGAGTGACTATTGTCGCTAAAATATTCTCAATGGTTGTTTCAAGTTGCTGTTGAGGTAGATCTGTAGCCTATGGCTTTTTGAAAAAAGTCTCACTACATAACCCAGGTTGGCCTTGAACTTGAAATGCTAATCTTAATTCTTTTTTTTTTTTTTTTTTTTTTCTTAAGCTAGAGTTTCATCATATTGCCCTGGCTGGCCTCCAACTATGTAGGCCAGAATTGCCTCTGCCTCTGCCTCCTGAATGTGGGCAGTAAGGGTGTGTGCCACCACACCAGGCATCCCACCTGTGTTTAAGAGTACACTTGAGTAGTGTAAGTCCGTTCACATGTTATGCAGCCATATTCTAGAATTTCTCATCTTGTTAAACTGCAAATCTGTTCTCTTCCCCCTCCCCTCCTCTAGTCCAAGTCCCCTGTTCTTTTCCATCTCTGTGAGACTGACTAGGTGTGGCATGCATCATAAGTTCATCCTATGCTGATTAAGACAATCTATTTTTAAGTTAGATAAAGTAGACCAGTTGAGCTGGTGAACACTGCTCACCCCAGCATCCCTCACTGGCCTGCTTCTCAAGCAGACTTCGAGTAGGCCCTGGCAGGTTCCAAAGGTTGTGCCACCCCTATGGTAAAGGGCTCTGACTAAAGACAAATCCTCAGAAGAAACTTGTAGTGAGGAGCCAAGAAGATCCTGAACCAGCCCTCTGTGTTCCCCAGGAGAAGTCACAGATACAGAAGGATCTGTGGAGGATTGAAGATGTCATGGCAGGCCTGAGTGTGAATAAAGAGAACTACAGAGTCCTAGTGGGATCTGTCAAAAATCCAGGTAAGACAGTCAACCATCTTCCTGGTATAGGACATGGCGGGGCAAGCGGAATGGCCTGTGCACTGAGGCAGTCTCCATTCCACCCTTGTATCGTTTCTGCCCATGCCCTCAGAAAGAAAAACGGTGCCTTTGTTCCCTCACCCATCTGTGCCTTCACTCTCTCCAACCGAGAGCAAGCCGGCCCTGCAGCCCAGCCCTCCCACCAGCCCGGCGCGGACACCTCTGGAGGTCCGACTCTTTCCGCAGCTGCAGACCTATGTGCCATACCGACCTCACCCGCCCCAGCTGAGGAAAGTGATGTCTCCTCTGCAGTCACCAACCAAGGCAAAGCCTCAGGCGGTAAGCTATGGCAGCTAGATGCTGAGGGCGTGCTGAATAACTTCCCAGTCACAAGTCTATTCACCTCACATAAGGCACTGATGACATACCAGAGAAATGACTCCACCCAAGTACAGCTTGGTGACCAGTGAGTTTATTGGGGTTCCTTACAGCAGGGGTGAAGTGTGACAGCAACATGAGTGACTCCTAACACCTGCACTGTTGCAGAGTCTGCCTCAGCGTGGGTAATGGCTCATAAAAGCTGCATCAGCAGAATGCCGGGTTTGCTACATTTTGAGATCTCCTCCGCAAAGCCCGATGTGAGGTGCAGACCAGAGCAGCCTTGGTGGAGAGGAGACTACTGATGTGCAGCAAGGTGCACAGTAGCCAGAGCTGGGCACAAAGGGAGAGGCGCTAGCCTGGGAGCCAGGGCACTGAGATTCCAGTCCTCAGTTTTTTGCTGGGTCCTTGGCAAGTCTCTCATTTTTCTGAGCCATTTCAGTTTTCTCTGGAGCAGATGATGGAATCTGGGGCCTCTGGAAAAGCAGTTAGTGTTGGCAGCCTCAGTTTTATTATTTTGTATGGTTGTTTGCTTGTTTTAGACATTCACCGTGTGTAACAGAAATAACTGTCCTGGGGCTAGAGAGATGGCTCTGCAGTTAAGAACACTGACTGCTCTTGCCGAGGACCTGGGTTCAATCCCCAGTACCTGTATGGCAGCCAGCACTGACTGTGACTCCATTTCCAGGGGATCTGATGCCTTTTAGCATTGAGCGTTTATGTTCATAGACATGCATGCAGGCAAAATACTCATACACATAAAATAAAAATAAATATCAAATTTGGTTTTGTTTTTTGTTTTTCAAGACAGGGTTTCTCTGTGTAGCCTTGGCTATACTGGAATTCACTCTGTATATCAGGCTGGCCTTGAACTCACAGAGATTTTCCTGCCTCTGCCTTCTGAGTGCTGGGATTAAAGGCGTGTGCCACAACCACCACCTGCCTTCAATTTTTTTTTTTTTTGAATGAAATATCTGGGGCTTGACAGATAGCTCAGTGATTAAGAGCACTTGCTCTTTTGAGAGGATGGGGGTTTGGTTCCCAGCACCAACAGCAGGTGGCTGTAATCACCTATAACTCCAGCTCCAGGAGATCTGAAGCCTCTGGCTTCTGAGGACATTTGCCCTCGTATGCACACACTCACATGTGGATACATGCACCTACATGTAATGCAAAGTTTTTATTAAAATATCCATTCTGAAAAATGACTTAAAATGTGTCAGTGAATCATAATCAGGCCACCATCCTTGCTACGCCAACACCAATAAGCAGAGTGTGGCCATCACAAGAAGGCCTCCAACCTTGTGGCTCCTCCCTTGCTGCCGGTCTTGGCATCTGTATAGTTCCCTGGCCCGTTTCTTTCCTTGTCTCTCCATGTTTGCATCCCTACTCACTTGAATTATGCCAGGTCTAACACAGCTATGCCGTGTCTTCTACCATGCAGTTCACCAGTCCTGTTGAGTGCAGAGACCCCACATTGTTTCTTTAACTTACTACCATTTTCAAAACTAGAAATGGCCTCAGCGTGGTGATACACGCCTCTAATCCTGGCAGAGGCTGAGAGATCTCTGATTTCCAGGCCAGTCAGGGCTTAATAGAGAAACTCTGTCTCAAAAAAACCTGAATAAATAAATAAAAAGAAAAACCAGTCCTGGGTAATTTCAAAGAACACAGGGACAAGTACCACAGAGAAAGTGTCTAAGAAAACATCCCCCAACTACCCTATCTCTAGCCATTCTCTTCAATCACAGACAATGGGCATTCTGGGCTTATCTTTTTTTTTTTTTTTTTAAGATTTATTTATTTAATGTATGTGAGTATACTGCAGCTCAGGGTATTGGATCCCATTACAGATGGTTGTAAGCCACCATGTGGTTGCTGGGAATTGAACTCAGGACCTTTGGAAGAGCAGCCAGTGCTCTTTACCACTGAGCCATCTCTCCAGCCCAAGTTTTTGTTTTTGTTTTTTTGTTTTTGTTTTGTTTTGTTTCCGGTCTGTGAGATGAACTCACTGTGCTGCAGCAAAGGCTGGACTTGAACTTGGAAAGCCTCGGACTCCCAAGCGTGGTGATTACAGCAGTGTGCCACCACTGCCGGCTTCTGGGCTTATCTTTATGGAGAGCTTTCTGGACACTGGTGATTCTAATGGCTTGTCAGAGTTGGAAACCACTGATTCTAAGGAGCCTGTGCCTGTCTTAGGCAGATGGCTTGCCTTTTGCCCTCCAATGAAGTGCTTGCTTTCAAAGGCTCTGGACTGGAGACCAGTGAGGTGGCTCAGGGGTAAAGGTACTCACTGCCAAGCCTAACTGAATTAGAAACCTCGAGACCCACGTGGAAGCAGAGGAGAACAGATTCCCACATGTTGCCTTTGACATCCTGCATTTGCATGCCATGGCATGTATATGCCCACATGCGTGCACACAGACACACACGTGCAAACACACTACAATTGAAATGTTTTTCCCCAAAAAATGCTGGGGATTGTTTGCAAAACAGCTCGGATACTCTCCTAAATTCTGTGAAATCCTGAAAAAGAAGGTCAGACTAGAGTAAGGAGGGGAGAGTTAAGGAGGAAGAGGTACAGCTGTCATCAGGGAGGGAATTTTCTTGGCAATCAGGTCTCCTGGCATGGAAGAACCACAGCCCCCAAGAACCCAGCAAGTACATTGAGTACCAAGGAGACTGGCCTTGTCCCCTTCCTCCCAGGAAGTGAGCAACCGCCTCTCCTGCCGCTCCTCAGTCCACTAGTCAGAAAGGAGAGACTTTGTAAGGTTCATTTCCAAGAAAAATAACAGGATGCTGACTGATAAACAGACTCCCCCTCCCCTCCAGACACACACAGAAGGGCCCAGGTCTATGTATGGAGCCACCCGGAGTCTGCTCAGGCTGAACACTGTAGGGCTGGTAGATGTCTGTCCCTGGGGTGGGTGCTGTCACTATCTCAGAAGTGGTAGTCAGCATCCTACCTCCCTGGCTGTACATGCTGAGGAAGCAGGTGTCATTTGACACTGCCAAGAACGTAGATCCAGGACACCAAGTGCTGGAGCTGGGGACACACTGTCACTGGTAGCACTTTGAAACTAGAAAGCATGTCGTATCAAAGAGAAGAGTTGGAATGGAGGTGGCCCCTCAGCTTCCTTGGCTGGGGTGGTGATGTGCGTCTGAAGTGGCTGACCCACGGCAGTGCCTCGTAAGAGCACCCCCTTCAATTCCATCCCTCAGGACACTGGGTCTGGTTCTCTTTCTGAACAGGAAGACGAGGCACCTCCCAGGCCACCACTTCCTGAACTCTACAGCCCAGAGGACCAGCCCCCAGCTGTGCCACCTCTGCCAAGAGACGCCACCATCATTCGGCACACGTCTGTTCGTGGACTGAAACGACAGTCGGACGAGAGGAAGAGGGACCGGGAGCAGGGCCAGTGTGTGAACGGGGACTTGAGGGTGAGCTGTGAAGACCAGGCATGTCCACTGAGCGGAAAGGGTGGTGTGACACTAGCGACTTGATAGCCTCAGACTCTGTCCACAGGTGGAGCTCCGGTCCTACGTGAGTGAGCCAGAGCTGGCCAGTCTCAGTGGGGACGTGCCTCAGCCCTCCCTGGGCCTCGTGGGCTCTGAGAGCAGGTATCAGACGCTGCCAGGTAGAGGTAAGGCAAGACTCTGAATCCTTCAGGAATCTCACTCTTGCATATACCCACAGCCTCTACCCAGCCCTCAGTTCCTGGCCTGCAGCTTGGATCTAGCTGTGATTGCTGAGAGGGAGGACTTGTCTGACTTCAGGAATAGTTTGGTTTTCCTCCCCTTTTTTGGCTCCAAGAGCAACAACAGTGATTGCCTTAAAGTCTGACACAGTTGAACTGTTCTGTGAGCCTCATTCATGCTCAGCAGTGCTGGTAGGCAGGTGCTGTTGTGATTCCCATTTTAGAGATCAAGAAACGGAGACAGGGGCTCGAAAGAGTATTTAGTGGTTAAGAGTGCTGACTGCTCTTTCAGAGGACCTAGGTTCAATTCCCAGCACCTACATGGTGGTTCACAACTGTCCACATAACTCTTGCATGTAATATATCTCCAATACCCATAGATAAAGTTAAGGAGAAAGAAACTGAAGGTAAGAGAAATTAAACAATTGCCAGTTAGCTGATCACAGGAGCGGGCACCAATCTCAGAGCTCTGGCTCCAGATCATGGCAGCCTTCAGGCTGGGGTGCTGGGAACCAGCCATGAGGTCATATCAGGCCTGTGTCAGCCTGAGACTCAGGGAGTCCTTTCTTCAGCCCATAGTCTCTTCACTGGGCCCCCTGTTTATCCCTAGCTGGATTCTCCATGAAGCAGAAGGACGAAGGTTCTTGTATCCCTTTCCACTGCTGTAGCCCAGCACTTGTTGCATGGAAGCAGAGCTAGGACGGTGCACAGCTCTGTAGGGACAAAGGCCACCCAGGCCAACCCTCTTCTCTCTGTGTGTCCTGCCTCATCTAGCCCCCAAAGGAGGAAAGACCAGGACTAGAGAGTTGTTTGCAGGGCTCTTTGGTCCCTCAGGAGAGGGGTGTGTGTGAGGGTGATTAGGGAGGCTTGGGGTGTGTCCAGCTGTAGCACACATACACCTCAATCTTTCTTCCTTGCTAAGGGCTCTCGGGCTCCACGTCCAGACTCCCGCAGTCGTCCACCATTGCTCCCTATGTCACACTCCGGAGGGGTCTGAATGCCGAAAACAGCAGTGTGACCTTCTCTGTAAGTGGCCATGGGATGTGGAAGGGCTCACACTCCAAAGAAGGAAGGGGCCCTGGGATAGTAGTGACCAGGGAGCCATGAGAACTTAGGATCTTCTCTCTCTCTCTCTCTCTCTCTCTCTTCTCTCTCTCTCTCTCACACACACACACACACACACCACACACACACACACACACACATACCACTCACCAAAAAGGCCATTACACTGCCATCTCTATTTTCTGATGACTGCTAAGCCTGTCATGGCCTTGAGAAGTCCAAGAGACCTGTACCCTAGGTTCACCCTGGAGTGCAGATTGTCAACTCAGCTGGGTAGGCCCAGCCTTGGTCAGCGTCTGCCCAGAAAACTCATTAGGATGAGGAGCATTGAGTAAGTAGAGGAAGTGATTTTCCGTAGCTAAGATGAATCCAAAGAGTGTATGAGAAAGAGACTACGCAGGGAGGGGTCAGGGGTGTGGCTTAATTGGTAGGGTGTTTGCCTAGCATGTGCAAGCCCCTGGGTTTGATCGATCCCCAGCTCTGTATAAATCAGGTTTAATTGTCAACACCTGTAATCCCAGCATTTGGGAGGAACAGCTGGGAGGTTCAGGAGTTTAAGGTTATCCTTGGCCAAGTAGTGAATTAAGGCTAGCCTAGGCTACCTGAGACCCTGCACTAGAAGCAGGAAGGAGCAGTGCCTCTCACCCCACATCTACTCTGTGTCTCACCTCCTCCTCAGAGACCCAAGAGTGCCTTGGAGCGCCTGTACTCGGGAGACCACCAGCGGGGCAAGATGAGTGCAGAGGAGCAGCTGGAGCGGATGAAGCGACACCAGAAGGCTCTGGTCCGGGAGCGCAAGAGGACCCTGAGCCAAGGAGAGAGGACGGGTCTGCTCTCAACCCGATATCTCAGCCAGCCACTGCCTGGAGATCTTGGCTCAGTATGTTAGCAGGGGCTGGGACAGAGGCCAGAACTTCCCCAAGTCCCCAAGCAGACACACGTCACCTCCCAGGGTGACTTACATGGTTGAGAGAACATCCCGAGGGGCTGCTTGTCCACAACCCCAGCTGCACGTGTGAGCTGGCCAGAGGATGACCGGGAAACAGAGTAGTGGGGAGGATCTAGCGACAGAGGCCTCATCCTTTCTCCACGCTAAGTGAGAGGAGGCTCTGGGCTGAATTAAGGACTTGAGAATGTAGGATTCAAGGAGTAGAGGAAGGTGGGGAAGAACAGTGTGATGTACAAGTCAACCACACAGCCTCCTAATCCCCCAAGCAGATACTGCAGCCAGGGGAGGCAACTGAATAAGGGTTGGTGTCCCCAACCCTGAGGTGCTGGTGGTCTCCCACAGCCCACAGTGCTGAGGCCTCAGGTACTCAGGAGGGCTGGGGAAATTGGTGCTGCCCCTGATGGCTGTCGCTGCACCTGCCCACGGTTGCCTTAGGCCCATTGTGGGGACATTCCATTTGGCTTTTGGGTTTGGAGCCTCCAGTTCCCCAGCCCTCTAGCCTGACTGCTCCCTCCCTAATTCATTGCACAAGCTCCTATGCTTCTAGTGTCCGCCGCTCATTGCCTTTAACCCTGCCTGATTGTCTTCACAGACGTTCTGAATTGGTACTGGCCCCGCTCTAACTGGCCAGTGCTGCCTCTGACCAGGCTTGTACTAGCAGCTCACAGCTCCCTAGCCTAGCGGGCATTCCTAGGTGTGGCTTACCTTTCCACTGCTCTGCTCTGTGTAGGCCAACTGACTGGTAATTTACTCATCCCAAAAGCTGCTCTGTGAGGACCACAGTCATTAGCAGAGGTCTGGGCATTGGGGATTTACCGATTCCATGCCTTATACTGGACAGTAAACATAAACTTTAGAGAGTGCATAGTCTGAGATCATTTGATGGTAATTCCTCCTATCCAATCATTCGGTTCCTTATAGAAAAGCTTTTGTAATTCTGATTTAGTAACTTGAATAGATAGCCAAATAAATTGTATTCAGAGGGCCTCTCTGCAGCTGTTAGTCACCACATGACTAGAATAATGTCTTTAAAAGCTATAACACCCATTAACTTCTAAGTATTATAGGTAAACATCCTATGAAGTAACCCTGACTTTCTACATCCTGCTGTCTGGAATACAGAGAGTAGTATTTCAGAACCATAACTCCAATATACCTTGTACTTTTTCTTTGGGGGAAAAAAAGGTTTGTGTAAGTCTCATCAACGCCAATAAAAATGTTGCTTCCCATGACGGATTGGCGTGGTTCTTCCGCAGGGTACTTTGCAGAGTGCGGTGAACTTTTGCTGTTTGTGGAAGCAATCAGGCTGGGTTTAAATGAGGACCTGTCTCTTTTTGAGCACTTGTGAGCGTGTAAGGAATTGTGTGTTTTCTTTGTGAGCGATTAAATTTATCCCTGAACTTCAGTTGCCTAAGTCTTCCAAACTGATTGGAAAACCATCACCACACACAATTCTGTTGGGTTGAAATGGAGAAGCTGAGCTTGTGCATGAATGTGTGGAACGTGCTGACATGGCGATGGGCTTGGGGCCGGGGTGGGGTGTGAAGCATCTTTGGCTGCTGGGGGATTGTGAGGTGAGTGGAGTAAGCCAAAGAGGTAACCTGAGGCATACGTATCAGCTCATCCTCACAAGAGAGTCCTTTGTTCTTTTAAGGTCAGAGGTCTGAAGTGAACAGGAAGCCATCTTGGAGCTGCACAGCCGTGCTTGGGTAGATTTTTCCTTCCTAGGAAGAGATGTTGATACAAAGTTGCCACTGTGAAACAACCTTGGAGCAATTCCATCTGATCTCACTTTTAGTTTCAGTTTTAGTTTGTTTTCTAGTTTAAGGAAAATGTCTTACCTCAAATGGTTACCATTTTCCACAGCAGTTTGCTACACTGGTAGCCAGCCAATTCCTTGGAACTGATTGGAACTCTCTACCAATGCTGGGATGCAGGCTCAGCAGCTCTGCGTCAGACCTCCCCTGAACTCCTAACAGAGAGGTCATCCCTAAGAGCCTGAAGGCTGTGAAGGGCTTATTTTTTTCCACTGTTGGTGCATCTGCCCAGAGTGAATGGCTCCTAAACCAGAAGGCTTTGGGGGGAGGGGTATTTAAGAGGGGCAGGTCACCTTCCTATACCTGGGAACATTTTGGATGCCTGTGGACAACTGTCATGGGTCTTCCTCTAGTACCCTTAAGGATGCACATTTGAATACTCAAGGTCCTAGATCAGAGCACAGCCTGCAGTGTGGAAGGGGCCCCAGGATGACGGCAGGGGCCTTGTTTTCAGTTACACACACAAAGCTATGACACTTACCTAACATCTCAAAAGTCCATCTTCCCAGGACCCCAGGCCTCAGGCCCTGTATGGCTCTTTAATGGGTCGGGAAGCGAGGTTAACCCTCTCCTCTGTTGCCAGTGGAAACGAGAACAAGATTTTGACCTGCAGCTGCTGGAGCGGGCTGCGCAGGGGACAGAAAAGACAAAGAGGAGGGCTGGCTGAAAGTGCAAGCCACACCTGTCACCGAGTTGGACCTGGAGCCACAAGACTATGACTTGGATATCAACAAAGAGGTGAGGATAGGGGCTTCCTTCATGCTTTCTAGAAGTCACCAGACAGGGTTCGGCTTCACTGTTCCCCAAGAAGGTAGATACATAAACAGTGGCTTGAGACCATAAAGGCGCCAGCGTTCCTATTAATGCTTAAGCCTATTTCTGTAATTGGGAGCAAATTGTGCCCCTGTTCCTTAATGGTGATGTGGGAAGAATTAAGTGACTAAGCATGTTCCCAAGAGGATTAAAAAATGTTCTCTGGATCATTAGTGGTGGCCCTTGAAAATGACCTCTTAGGCAGACTGTAGCTATCCTACATGGTGGGAAAATACAGGCCAGGTCTGAAAAGTCACTGGAGACATTTCCAGCCAAGACTGGAGCCAATTTCAGTCTGAACTCTTCTGCTGCCCTCTGGTGGCTCACTTGCCTCATGACAGGTCAGGCCTAGGAAAGCAAGGCAAGAGAAAGGGAGGGAGGGAGTGCCTGAGAGCCGGTCAGTCTTCTAGACATTGCTGGTCACCTTTGGTCTGTGGGCAGTGTCTGCAGCTGTTTCTGTCCTTTGTGTCCTTAGCATTGGGGTGACACACAGTAGGCATGCTACAAATGTCTGCTGATGGAAGACGTTGCTATATGGATTTTCAGTGCCCCAAAACATTTGTATGGGAACTTGGCCTGCATTTTCCCAGGTGTAGGCTGAGTTTGGATAAGACTCTAAGTCTTCCACAGGTCTGTCTGACTCAGGACAGAGTCTCAAGTGCCCTACTGGGGGGGGTGCCACTGTTTGTTAAAATCTGAGGCTCACATATGCCAAGTACATAGAACTACATACCTACAGGGCAGATTCATTTACAAGCTGATTTTGTTTTTGGGGGGGGGTGTTGTTGTTGTTTTTGGAATATTTATGGATTCATGGGGGGTGGGGCTCTGAGAACAAAGAGAACACTGTGGGTAAGTTGGTGCTTGAGTTTCTGGGTTCTTGGTTCTTGCAGTCAGTAAATCCAGCCTCCTGGCCCCAAGCCTTTTTCTCTGACAACCTAAACAGTGGGAGCCAACAATCTGGGCTTTCTTATTAACAAAGAACCTCCATGTGCTATCTTGGCAATGCAAGGATGCCCTCTGCTGTCTTAATTGGCCTGACAGTCCCTAGGAAAATGTCTTTCCTTATCTCTAACCTAATTCCTCCTGCTACAATGCAATCTACTTCCTTCTCTGGATCTGTCCTGGTCAGATGACAGATTTTTCTTGCCACCTTTCAACAAAGTGAAGGGCCACATGAGTTCAGTTCTGCTACTGAGACTAAAATCCACCCAGTCAAGGGGGAAGAAAACTACTTTGAGGCAAATTAAGATGACAGTTTGAAAATCACAAGCGTAAACAGTCCTAAAAATGTGGTTGGAGGTTTTCAGAGCTTTGGACAGCAGGCTAAAATCAGGGATTCCGACTGGTGCTGGCAAAAAAAAATTTAATTACCTTTATTATTTTTTTTAATTTACTGAGACAACCGGTGGAGTTGGTTCTTTCCTACCATGTGGCTCCCCAAGATCAAACTTGAGTTGTCAGGCTTGGCAGCAAGCACCCTCACCTGCTGATCTGTCTCTCAAAGGCACAAATTTTTAAACATTCTTGCAGGAAAGGGGCGCTATGAATGCTAAATCTATAGGTAGCATGGGAGAGGGGCCTTGTCACCTGGGAGACTCATCTGTGTCCTTGGGTAGGAGCATCCCACCTAGCCCACCTACCCTACTCCACCTACCCTACCCCACCCCACCCCCACCCCCAGAGCACTTTTCCAGAAGAAAGAATGAGAGCACTTTTAGGAAAGATAACTTAGATAAACCTGCAGAGTCAAGCTGGAGGCAGGGTGGAGAATTAAAGAGAGGACCACCAGACTTCATCCATTGAGGTGAAGGTAAACATCTCTGCTCTGCTCAGAAGTATGAAAAGCACCTTGGTTATTAACCGGTTGCATGCTGTTATTATTGGTTTAAGCTTCTCAGTCAGTCAGGTTGACCTGTATGCCCCCCAAACTCAGGAGTGTATTTGAGATGGGAAAGGTTTTACTACGGTCATGTCAGCTCATCCCATCAGTTACGGTGATCTCTAAGCTGCCTGGCTATGGTTCGACCTTTTTTGTTTGTTTATTTGGTTGGTTGGTTGGGCTTTGTTGTTTTCTGTTTTGAGACAGGACCTTTCTAGGTAGCCCTGGCTGGCCTGGAACTCAATATGTGGCTAGAGATCCACTTGTCTCTGCCCCTCCATTGTTATCTCACAGCCCTGAAGTAGGACACAGGACTTTGGCTTCCTGCTTCCTTCCACCCATCGATCCTGTCATTCATCCATTACAGAGGATTTACTGAAAGACTACTTAGTGCCAGGTCCCTGAATTAGAGCAGAAGAAAGCTCCTTAGGTGGGAGGGACACTAGCACTCCCATGAGCCCATGTGGCTGGGGATTCAGCTGACGGGGATCAAGTGCTTCCTGTGGGAGTCTCAGTGTGTTGCCTGCCTTGCTGTTTCCCTTTTCCCTTGACCTCTAGAAAGCTGTCTAGTGTAGCAGGAAGAGCATGTGCTTTGGTGTGAGACCCAGGTTCAAGTCCTTAGTTCATAACTGATTCATTTGATGATCTTTGCAAGTTTCTTCACCTATGTGTGTGGGGCTGGGTGAGCTGTGGGGAACAGGCCTGGATCAAGAGTGGGGTTGAGGCATGTCCAAATCCTAAGGTTTTTTTTTCCTGATATTGGCAGGAGTAGGATCATGCCCTGCCCCCCTCCATCCCTGACACACACACACCCCACCCTGAGCCTGCATATCCCAGTGCACCAGTACCCCTACCTCTGCAGCACCAGAGGGGGTCTGGTAGCCCAGCAGCCAGGTTCAATTTCTTTTCCCCTTATAAGGTCCTGTCCAGCAGTACCTGGAATTCTTTCTTGTGCACATGAGGCACTCCCAGCACTCACCCCAGCCAGTGATGCACACTCACTCACTCCCCAAAGGGTTAAACAGCCTTCATTTCCCCCAACTAAATGAGCTCTCAGTGAAGCCTGCCTCCTTTCACCTGAGGCCTCCATCACCCCTGCCACCATCATCTTCTCAGGCCACCAGTCTGATCATGGGTGATCATGCTGGAGGGGGAACGGAGTGGGAACAACATCTGTAGACTTTGTTGCTTCTCACAGGGTAGGAAGGGTGGGAAAAACATGTCTCAGACCAGAGCATCTGAGCTTACCCTCCATCCTACCACCTGATCCTCTCCCCAGCTGTCTAAACCAGAGAAGGTCTCCATCCCAGAGCGGTATGTGGAACTAGACCCTGAGGAACCACCCAGCCTGGAGGAGTTGCAGGCACGGTACCAAAAGGCAGAGAAGATACGGAACATCCTTGCCCGGTCAAGGTCAGCCTTGCTCAAATCTAGAAGTCTCACAGACTCTATCTCAGGTGATAGCTCAGCCATGAGAAGACCCAGGCCAGGCTGACTGGCCAACATTTTGCTAGGCTTTGTTTCAAATGAATTCCTCTGATTGAAGGGGGTTGGCAGGTACTCCAACAAGAAAGCTTGTCTCAGTTACATATAAGGCGCTGAAGAACTTGTGAAGGTTCCTGTCCCAGGTCCATTCCCCAGTGACTGGAAGACATTAGAGAGGTGGACTGTAGTGGAGGTCACTTCCGTTGATAGTCCCCATAACGTTTGTTGATGTATGGATCCGTAGATGGGCCCGGCGTTACCTACTTCCTGAACCCTGAGCTTGACAACAGTAAGTGGGTTTTCTGATCTCTGAGCTTTCCTTTCAGAGTTATATTAACCATTTCGTATCTGGATTTATCAGGAGTCCCCAGCTGTAGCCCTTAACTTGAGGCCTGCAGGAGGAACTGAGTTGTGTTCATTGTGGGTTTAGGGAGAAGTAGACATTCGCGTCTTGGAAGAAAACGGGCAACACACATCTGATGCCCTCAAAGTGTTGAAGACTCACCTCCTTGAAGCCACATGTGAGGCAGGTGGCTGGGTGTTGAAACTCACAACCTTCTCTCTGGTCCCCAACAGCATGTGCAACCTACAGCCACCAGGCCAGGACCGCAACAGCCTGGCCGACCTGGACTCACAGCTGCAGGAGCAGGAGCGGATAATCAACATTTCCTACGCCCTGGCCTCTGAGGCTTCTCAGCGCAGCAAGCAGGTAGCAGGTAAGGCTGTGAATGCCAACTTCCAGGGCCCAGTCCCTGCCTGCTGCTCTCGGTGACTTGTCCTAGAACCAGGAAGTTAGCACATGTTGACAGGTAAGGGTGTATTCTCTGCCCTACCTGACCCAAGTGACAGAAGAGCTGCCACTCAGCTCAATATCTGCCAGCTCTGAGACCAGGCAACAGGGATGTTTCTTTCCTTAGGAAGAAGAGGCAGACGTGACACTGGAGCAGGGCTTTCACGATGGGGCAAAGCAAAGACTCCTCTGACCTTTGCCTAGAAACCCTTCCTTGGTCCATAAGCCAAAACCACTCACTCACCTTGTCAGTGACCCTGTGACAGAAAGTAGGAGAATGGAGAATTGAGGCTTTGCCAGCCTAGCCAAAAGAATATCTCCGTGGTTTAGAAGCACATACGGCTGTTGTATTGTATATGAAGGCTGCTTTAAGCATGTGTCTGTAAACCCAGTGGTCAGGAAGCTGAGGCAGGAGGATTGCTGCATATATGCTATAGGCTAGGCTAGCCTAAACTAGAGTGAGACCCTGTCACAAAGAAAACAGTAAAAGAGATTCAGTCACAAAAGGGTCTGTGGGCTCCTCCCTCTGTTCACATCTCTCTCTCTGTGGTAGCCTTACAGTTCATCCAGTGTGGTTTGCCCATTGTACAGAGGCCATTGTGTCTGTATGTGGTGCCTCTGGCCAACTATACTTCAGAAACAGTCAGAGGACTCAGAGTGGTACCATTCTATCTCCTGGTCCTCTAATCTACCTGGTCAAGCGTGAGGCCAGCAGGCCCTGTGGCTACCAGCACTGGGGAGTCTGGAGTGGGGAGACGCTTGGGCATGGCTTGTGGAGGCCCATGAGTGACAAATGATCAGACAGATGCCAGACTCTCAGGAGTAGCCTGTTCTCTGTCCCCATGCCCCAATGCTATGGAGCTCCTAGAAGTACAGCCTTGTTTGGTGGCTTGTTCCCAGCTAGGGAGGTGTAGACAGGTTGATCAGGATTTCAAAGTCATTCTTGATTACATAGCAAGTTTAGGTCCAGCGTAGACTACACTAAGGCCCTGTCTCAAAACAAAACCAGACTAAAGCAGAGTCTCTGACGTCTCTGCTGTCCCCACTCTGTCTGAGACATGTAGAGGGGCTAAAAGTCATGAAGACATGCAGAGTGGTCTTGTGGCTGGGACTTAGGCAATCCCATCTCAGCAGCCTTTGAGCCCCTCCCTGGGAGGCTGCTGCTGCCCTCCAAGCACCTCCCTATACTGTGCTTTCTCCCCCTCTGTGCCTCCACCACATCTTAGGTGGCACTGGGGGTTGAACTCAGGGCCTCTGGTATGCTGGGCTGACCCACCAGTCACTGAGCTCCATTCCCAGCTTGCTCTCACTCTGATCAATCCCTCCTGCTCTCCCACACAGCTGATGACCCCCACCCTGCCCTGCCCTGTTCCACACCTTTCTTCCGTCTTGCTCTCTCCCCTGAATCAGAAACTACAGGCAAGCTAGGTCTCATGGATCTGCCCCCAGGTCCAGGCCATTAGTTGGGGGCAGTCAGGCCAGGCCACACAGTCTTGCCAGGCAGGGCATAAGGTGGTGTGGGTGGACAGATCACTCTAACACACTGCTTGATTCCTGTGTGCTCTGTCTAGTGCAGCAGCTGGCCCTCCTCCCGCCTAAAGCCCCGCTGTCCTCCAGGACGGTGCCACCTTACCCCCCCTTAAGCAACGGACTGCACTACACCTTTGTCTAACACCTTCCAAGTAAGAGCCCCGCCTAGCTGGCCTGCTGCTGTGTGCCCCATAGTCTGAGCATGCGCCTCCTGCCTTCCCACTGCCGCTGAGCTGACTGCAATGCCTTGCTGTTGCTTCCTTCCATTGGCACTGTGGCCGCTGGGGGGTGGGGTGGGATGCTGTTGGAAGAGATTCACCTTTAAGGAACTCAGTCCTCGGGCCTCAATAGAGGTCGACATCAAAGGTGCTATTGTGCTGAAATACCTTGGGGGAGTTTCCGGCCCTTTGCAATGGATAGATGATGTCATCATTTAGAGAGTTCATGCTGCAGAACTGTACAGTTGAGGTACAAGAGAAGAACTGCAAAAAATATTGCACATTTTAAATCCATTTAGAATTTTGTGCTGGGCTGCATCCACAGCTGTCCTGGGCCACACAGTCTATGGGCCATGGGTTGGGCCTGTCTTCTAGGGCACTAGCTGCACTTGATCATTCCCTTATCCCAGGCAGCTTGATGCCTCCCAGAACAGCACAGGGCACGTTGCCAGTGTCCGGGGAAAGGAAAAGTTAGAGCTTACTCTTTCAGGGCTGAGTTACAGTCCAGGGTTACAGAGGAAAACAGACCCCAAGAGACTGGGCTCAGTCCTCACACAGCAAGGCCTGGCATGTTATCAGTCACTGGGTGCCTTAGGGAAGAGACAGAGGCAAGTCCAGGACCACAGCCCATCAGGATGCTTGGTACGACCCCTGAAGTGAATGGCTGACAAGGACAGGCCATAGGTAAAGGAAGGAGCTCCGCCCTCACTAACCATACCCCACCTCCACCCCCAGGAGCCAGCAAGCCCAGCTCCTGACCAGCTGTGAGTGAATTCATGGCCTGTGTCAGCTGTCCTGCCTGTATCCTCACCTGGACCACAGCGACCACCCTAGAGTTCCCTGCAGCCAGTCTCCCCCGAATAGTCGGCCTTGCTGTCAGTTTGCAGAGTCTCCTTCTCTTTCCTTTACTGGATTAGGGTTAACCTTGTTGAGTGACTGCTGAGTGCTAGGCATTGTGCTGAGTGTCTCCTGACCTCACAACCACCCTATAAAGCTGTTCACTCCACTTTGTAGCCGAGGAGATGCAGCTCAGATTTGCCCAAAGAGATCAAGCTTGTGTCAGGGTGCTAAGGCCTTTGGTATGAACCTGCAACTTTTATTCTCCATCACTGCTGGCTTGTGGGCTCATCTGGGCCACCCCCAGAAGCTCCAAGGGTCTACAGAAGAGGCTGATGGGGGTATCGCTTTGCACTGGGGCCCTCCAACTTAGGATTGCCCCTGCCTCAGAGCCGGCTCGCTCTAGCCAGTCTGCGGGCAGGAGGAGGTAAGCCAGCTTGGGCCTAATCTGGCTGTCAGGAGGGGTAGAGCAGACCTCCATGGAAAGCTGCAGCCATGTCCTTTGTGAAGGCCTCTGGGACTGACCAGGACCTCTGTTTCATACATATACATATGAGCAGGCAGAGGTGTCAGGGAGAGGCTCTGTTCACTTTTAAGCCCCAGACTCTGTCTTGTGCTAGGCCTTAGATGCTCTCTCCTCTCAGCCATGCTTCTTCCTCGAATGGCACCACAGGCAGGTTAGAACCACTCTGTTCTTAGATTAGAAAACAAGATCATAGAGGTGGGGCTATCTAGTCCTCCAGAGAATAAAGGACAAAGCCATTTACCCCCTTGTGTGAGTACAGTATGTTTCCTAGAGGTGGAAGGAAAGTGAAACCCAATGGTTTGGGTCATAGAAGAAAAGGTACCTTGACAGCGGCCGCCTTGCCCACACACTCTGCTTTCCTGCTCCATCTGTCAGCCCCTGTCATGCGTGTGCACAAACATGCCCACTCTGAGGACAGGAACAAAGATTTGCCAGCCTCTCATTGTGTCCTGTGCTTTTTGCCAGCCCAGGCAGTAACGGACCCATGATCCAGTATGCAGAGGAGAAGCCTGGAGCTGGGGACCCAGCGAAACCAGCATCTTCCTGGAATATGGTTCTCTCCGCCCCAGTGGAAGTCCTTCCAGCTGAGCAGGGGCTCTGGCTAGAGGAGAAAGCAACCCACCCACCATGGTGGGTGCCGCACGGAGCCAGGGCTCCATCCAAACACACGCCCATTTGTTTCAGTCCAGATTCCTTTTTACAGATGACAGAAGCACTTTTGATACATGGTGTAAAATATACTGTATTTTAGAATCAAAATATATTTTATAATGCTCACCTAGAGGACTGAATGGCTGGTAAGGTGAGCCTGCAGGGTTTTGTAGCCACACATAGGGATTCAGGTACCATGGGGGTGGGGTGTCATAGGGGTGGGGAAAGGGACAAGGCAAGCAGGGGCCATTTCCACCACCCATGAACCCAGACAGTGGCAGGATTTGAGGCTATGCTTCCAGTGGATTCCAGTATGAAGCTCATTACGCTCTCCAGGAAAAGAGAGGTAGTTAACTGCAGAGGTCCACATCCCTGAGCTGAAGCCCAGCCCTGGAAACTCTACCTGGATGGCCCCATGGAGCCTGTCTGTTGTGCCTTGGCCCTTGGTTCTGACTGAGGAGCAACCATGTGCTCAAAAGCCTTGGCTTCTTCAGCTGTCGGTGAAGTGAAGTTCCCTCAGCAAACAATTCTCAGAAGAAGAAGGAAAACAAAGCCACTGTGAAGTGGAAAGTGGAGATGTGTAATAGCAATAAACTAAGCATGGGTGGCATCTGCTTGCAAATGCCTAGCCGTGAGCTGTCCCTCCACCCAGGCAATACAAAGGGCCTGTACTTCCTACTGTGGGGAAACCCAGGACAGCTTCCCTTGACTAGGTCTGGTGAGGTGGGCAGGCAGGGTCAGGACACGGGATTGTGACTTGACTCTAGCCCAGCTGAGGAGGAGGTGGCCATGCCAGACTCTGGTTTGGCCTTTATTTGACTTGTCTCAAGATATTCTACATGCAGAAAGCAATGAAAACCATTAACACCTTCACTGGGTGGAGCCACATTTTAAACAAAAATTTGTCTTTGACTGTGCTTAAAAGAAGAAAAAGAATCCTTGAATATATTTAGAAGTTACTGTCTATTTTTAACTAACTCCACATGCTGCCAGTATCAACTTCATGACATTTGCCAAAATAAGATTTTATTTTTTGCCTTTATAAGATTTTGTTGGAAAAAGTGAAATGAATATTTTGCAAGAAAAAGTTAATTTAAATAAAAGTGTAATGGTTTGCAAAAAAAAAAATGATGTATAGATTAAAATATTAACCTCATCTGTGTCCTGGTTCTTGCCGGCTGTATTCATTCACCATGGACTGTGTGCACTTGCCCTCTGCCTCCCCTTTGTGTGTTCACGTATGGAAGACCCTTCTCACTGACAGCTCCTGGACATTTGAGTGAGTTTGGAGGCTTGAGGGGTGAGGATCCTTTTCCACCCTCAGGCAAGGATCCCTATTTGGGGCTGGTTTGGGCTGGCCAGCCCCAGTCTCATCCAAGACAGCAGAAGTGGTACAACGGGCCCCCATCCAAGCCACACACTGTGCCTGTTCCAATGAGGCCTGTTAGTGATGGACCGTTGCAAACTGGATTTGCATTTAATTCATCTTGACTTGGGATGCATGCTTAAAGCAGAAGGCAAGGGGCCAGTTTGGTTTAGAGATGTGTGTGTTTCCAAGTTCCTGCATGGCCAAGGAGTGTGTTGGAGGTTTGGAGAAGCCTTCCAACTATTTAAACTGGGAAAGTGGATTCCCAGACATCTGGATGGGCAGAAGGGAGAGCAGCTATTATAGCCACTGTTGATTTGGAATTTAAAAGTAAGAAGTACTCTTCTTGTTTTAAACATTAGCTGGAATGTCACATAACAGATTAAAGCAAGGAGGGGACGATCTGCAACTGAGTTCAGTTGTCTGAAAAAACAACAAAACCTGGCAGCTGATATACCCCACAGGGAGCCAGCTTTCTGTAGGCCGTTTCTCAACAGATCCACACTGGTAGTTTCAAATGGTCGGATTGGTTGGTGTTTCACAGGTATAGCCCTGCGTGTGAAGGAGCATGGCAACAGCTGCTGCTAGGAGAACGGTGGCTTCAGTTTCAGTCTGCAGAGAAAGTGAGAGGGCTTCAGCCAAACTCAGTGCAAAGCACTCCAAAAAAAAAAAAAAAAAAAAGAAAAAAAAAGAAAAAAAAAGAAAAGAAGAGCTGGAGAGATGGCTCAGCAGTTAAGAGCACTGACTGCTCTCCTAGAGGTCCTGAGTTCAATTCCCAGCAACCACATGGTGGCTCACAACCATCTGTAATGGGATCTGATGCCCTCTTCTGGTGTGTCTGAAGAGAGCAATAGGTGTGTGTGTGTGTGTGTGTGTGTGTGTGTGTGTGGTGGTGTGTATATATATATATATATATATATATATATATATATATATTTTTAATTTTTTGTTTTTTTGAGACAGGGTTTCTCTGTGTAGCCCTGGCTGTCCTGGAACTCACTCTGTAGACAGGCTGGCCTCGAACTCAGAAATCCGCCTGCCTCTGCCTCCCAAGTGCTGGGATTAAAGGCTGCGTCACCACTGCCGGCAATAAATAAATCTTAAAAAAAAAAAAAAAAAAGGAAAGAAAAGAGTAAGGAGGTTGTCTGTGTAGGAGGCAATGAGACCCACTGCTTCTCAACCCCTAGCGAGGACTTGGTTCCTGAAGTAAGATGGAATCATCTAGGGGCTGGAGAGATGGTGCAGTCATCAGTCAGATGGCTGCACAAGCATGGGTGTCTGAGTTCAATTTCTAGAACCCAGTGAGCAAGCAGGCTTGGTGGTGTGTACCTGTAATCCCACCCCCTGGGAGGCTGAGACAGGAGGAGCCTAGAGCTCACTGACCAACCAGCCTAGCTCCAGATTCAATGAGGGACCCTATCTCAAACAGTAAGGTGTGGAGCCAGAGAGATGGGTTAGAGGTCAGGAACCTCACTCGTGCAGAGGACCCCAGTTTGCTTCCCAGAACGGAACCTGCATGTGACTCACAGACGTCTATAACCCCGATTTCAGGGTATCTGACTCCCTTTTCTCAGCACTATGGCACTACACATGAGCAGTACCCACATGTACATTAGGCAAGACCCTCATAAGTAAATCTAAAAAAACAAGATGGAAGAGCAATTGAGGGAGAAGCTGACATGGGTCTCTTCTACACGTGTGTGTACCTGCACACATGTTCATGCAAACACTACTTGCACAAAGTTAAAAAAAAAACAAACCGAGATGAGGCCTTTTGTAGACTGGCTCACTAGGTATGTGCAGTCTGGGATTAAGAATTCTGGTTCAGTATTTCCAGCTGTGTATCTTTACAGATCCCAGGGCCTGAGCAGAGAGTGGAGGATGTAAGTATGTGCCTGTCTAGTCTCTAATAGCTTTTGCATTCGTTTATTTTACGTGTGTGGATGTAGATACACATGTCCTGTGACTCACATGTGGAGATCAGAGAACAATTTATGAGATTTGTCCCTCCTACCATGTGGGTCTCAGAGAATCAATATCAGGTCATCAGGCTTGGCAGCAAACCCCCTTTCCCATTTAAGCTAGACCTGTTCACCTCTTAGTTCTGACTGCAACCCTGACCCAGGAGAGACCCAGGCTGTCCTGTCTAATCTTGGCCAGAACCAGCAAGGAAATTTTAAGATCGACTGTTAAACAGGAATTAGGAATGAAATCTGCTAACCTTCACTTGACCATCCAGAATTGCCTGCACTTTTACCACATCCATGATTCTAGCTAAATAAAAACGTTTGCATACACTTTGTGAAGTAGGTATGGTGGACTGAGGGGGATGCTAAAAGCAAGCAAGCAAGCAAGCATCCTGGTTCATCTCTTTAGCCTGCCTTGGTGTCTAGCTGTGGGCCTATAAGCCTGTAGTGGGTCCCCTCACCTCCCTCGAAGGCCTTGGTTGCCTTCACATGGACAGGGTTCTTGCAGTTTTCCTGGCTACTTTTGGTGGTATCTTTTACCTGCTTCCCCAGGGGCCTGCAGCTTCCCAGCATGTGTGAAGGGGATGATAGTAACATACAGACTCTGGCCCAGCCAGCCAGGAGCCTCTTGGGGGCAATGGAGATTCCCCCCAGGAGCAGCACACACAGTACCCCATGCTAAGTCCTTTTGTGTTCTCACCAAGGGTGGGAATGAAGCAGCAAATTATTTGTCTAATCCACAAAATCACATTTCTGAGACATAGCAGGCCAGTGCTGCTGGCACTGGATCGGCAGCACACAGGGGCTTTGCAAGGGACTTCTCAGGTTGTTCTGAAAAGAACAAAGGGACTAGGCTGGGGAGACATGAAAAAAAATGGCAACCCCTCCCAGCACGGTAAACATGCCATCGCTTTGCAGCCTGCACTCAAAAGGCGACCACTTTCATTGCTCCCCCAGCAAAAGAAACCTTTCTTCAGAGCGAGTGGCGGGGTACAAAGGCAGAGCACAAAATGTACGCACATCAGAGTCCCGCAATTCTGTTTGAACAAGCATATTGATTGGGCCTGACCCTCTTACTTTTTTTCCCTATTATTTGAAAAGGTGCATCTAAGTGTAGTGAATTGAATCAACGGGACTGAACTTTCCACGAGAACTTCTCGAGATATTTCTTTAGTTCAAAGCTTTTGAATTTTAAAGGGCATTTTTAATATGAATCTGCTGAGTATTCTTTGCAACAGCCCAACAAGGCATGTTAAATGCAGATGAGGCTAGAGTAGCCTGGGAGGGTGGGTAGAGCCAGAGGCTGCAGAGTATGAACCAACCCCGCCTTGTGGGAGAGCCAGGCTTTGCAGAGAGGTAAACCCCTAGTTGGAGAGCAGGGCAGACACTAAATGGGACTTTCTGAGTACAAGAGAGGAGTCTCAAAGCTCTCCCCTGGAGGAAGAAGTGTGCCACCAAGCTGCCTACTGTCCTACATTCTTATGGAGCTGAGAAAGAACTAGGCAGGCAAAGTCCCTTAGCTGGGGTCCCATTTAGAGTCAGCATACCTTGCTGATGTCCCCTAGTGCTAGGCAGACCTCTTCAGTCTGTGACAGGAGCTCTGCCTCTGTACTTTGAGTTGCATCTTAATCCTTCATGGATCAGGGTGTCAGGCATTTTGCTATTTGTGTGAGTCCCTTGTACCATCCTGGTTCTGGTCCCCAGAAGCATCTAGAGCTCTCGGTCTACCCAAAACATGGTTAAGAGACTTAGCACACTCAAGACTCATGCTTCCTTTATTGTAGTTGTTTTATGTGTATTGTTTTGCCTGTATGTGTGCACCACCTGTGTGCAGTGCTGGAGAGGCCAGAAGAGGGCATCGGATCCCATGGAACAGCGGCCACTGGGACTCAAACCTGGGTCCTCTGGCAGGGCAGCCAGAGCTGTTAATGACTTGCACCATCTCTCCAACCCCCTCATGGCTTCTTTCTTGTCAAGTTCTCTGTTCCTTGTTGGTCTGAGTTTCTGTTTGTCTGGAGGCTTTTGACTCTCAAAAACATTTTCTTCCTAAACCTAGAGTTTAGGCTCAGAGCAGAGTTGTCCCAGAGGAGCTGATAAAGCCTCCTCCACTCACCCACCCATCCCGGTCTTGCACCTAAAGAATTTATGGTGTGGACATCTCTGCAAAGTCCTTCCTGCAAAAGACAGTTGCTGGGGAGTCCCTGGAAGGTCAGAATTGCTGCAAAAATCAGTTCTTTGTGCCTGTCTCTGCCCACAAAGGCAGGAGCCATACTTCCTACCCCATTCAGTCCCCCTCCCCTCTTCACACCCCCAAATGTTTTGTCCTGCTATCCTGTTAGATTGAGATTCACCCTTGTTTTCTTGGCTTTCACTTTCAGGTTTCTTGCTGTGGTCAGTGTGTCTAGGGCCACAATAGCCAGTGAGCACAAGAGACAGTAACCAACACCTGAGTCCCCACTGGTCTGTTCCCCAGGGAGAGCGCTGCCAGCATCCCCCTGAGGGTATCCCTCACAGAGTCCTCTCCAGCTTGAGTCTCCCAACAGGCAACTTCTAGATGTCTTGCTGGCTGGGAAACCGCTCCAAACTGGCCTCTCAGCCCTGTCTGTACTCCAGGACAGCTGCCCCTGCCTGGCTTCTTGTCATCTCCCCAAGCTCTAACCCTTGGGGACACCAGAAGGATCTTTCTCTTTATAAATTGTTCTCCCCATCCCAGCCAAGCCCCCAAGTCAATGCATATGGGAGGAGTTTTGCCACTCTGGTTTCTACCTCTTGGCCCAAAGCAAGGCTAGGAGAGGCTGCAGAGGACTTCCTCAGCACCTGCTCAGGTCTTTGAGCTTGGCAACTGCCTCAGTATCCTTCCCTGTTCAGGGATTGCATCCCATTTCAAGTAGCTACTGCAGTGTGGCCAAATACCTTAAACTTAGCAGCTTAACATTGTAATTAATTATCTGTCATGGTTATGCAATTACCCAGGCTCATCAGCTGGGCATATCTTCAGCTCTTACAGTAGAGGCAGGGAGTGCACTGGGGCAGCCTTTTCACCTTGGTGGTACTGCCATGGGGCTGTCTGGATGGGCTGAGAATACTAAGCCTGGATGGCTGAGTGTCCTCACGTCTGCCCAAGCCTCCTCATGTGACTGCTTAGATTTTCTTTTTTTTTTTTTTCTAGACAGGGTTTCTCTGTGTAGCCCGGCTGTCCTGGCACTCACTCTGTAGACCAGGCTGGCCTCAAACTCAGAAATCCGCCTGCCTCTGCCTCCCAAGTGCTGGGATTAAAGGCTGCGCCACCACCGCCCGGCTTAGATTTTCTTATAACATGGAAGTCTCAGATAGAGGGACTCCTCAGCTGAGCTTGTTAGCATTCTGTTAAACTCCACCTCCACAGTTACTAGCAACAGCTAGGTATGCTCCTCCCCAAAGCTACCTGGGAGGACGACCAGGTAGCCCTGCCCACTATTATAAGAGGGGCTGTCTGGCCCCTCCTCACTCTCTTACTCTCTTATCTCTCTTATCTCTCTTGCTCTCTTGCTCCTGGGACCCGCGCCTGCAGGTCGTATCTGACCCTTTCCCTCTCCCCTCCCCCCTCCGCGTGGTCATGGCTGGTCACCTCTCTCTCTCCCCTCTGCCCTAAATAAACTTCTCCTCCTGGAACCCTCCACTGCCGTTTTTCTTTTTTTTAAACAACAATGGTGCATTGGCCAGGAAAACGAAGACTTCGGGGACCTAAAGACCTGTGCACCCGCCGGCTCGGGCTGCGGTGACGGTGTGAGACCGACGCCATGTGGCCTGCCCCAACTGCAACTCCGCCACGCTACTAGACACCACCTGCACCGTCACTCTGATGCGTTCCTGCTGCTGCTGGCTGCGTGAACTTCCATGCTGCTACAAACTTCCACCACGTGAACACCGACTGTTTCCATCGCGCCCCAGCACAAGACCCATCTGCTACAAAGCTCCGCACGGTTATTGGTAAGGAGCTTCTGGGTGGCAGGAGGAACCCCAAATGTTTGCAGCGCCTGGCCAGCGCTCCCTAAACTAAGGGGTTGACTTTCTAGACTTGACATATTGTGTGATTTTTCCCTGAGCTCTGGCTCCTGGGCTGATCGGCTTCTGGTGGGCTAAATCAGCCAGGGTACTCAGGTTTTTCTCTGACGACCAAAAACTCCGATTTGTGCCCACTGTTTCGTTATAAATATTTCAATTAGGACGCTAATTGAAAATTAATAACGACCGTCACACAATAGGTTCAGCTTCTTCTGTGCCACCTCAAACTCCACTGGGTTGTCTATCCCTCGGTCTAGTTCACTATAGGTGCCTGCCAGAGCAGATCCGCCCTCAGCAGAAGTCCCGCCCTGCTGCAGCTGCCGCCAACACACCTGGTTCGCAGCGCCTGCAAACTTCCACCATGTGAGCTTTGCCCCTAACACAGTGCTCAACCACCAGCTGCCGTGTGGCCTGGGTATCTCAGACAGAGACCCTGCCTATTCTGTTCCCCCATTCCCCACTGGTACCCAAGAAAGATCTCTTGAGCTCAGAGTTAACCCTGTAACCCTGTTCCTCCTAAACCTCCCTCTAGGACGGCTCCACACTTCCCTTTCCCCTCGAGACTCCAGGTCAGGCCTGGACCTACTGTTCTCTCTGCCTCAGGAGCACCGGCTCCCAACTGTCCACACTGTGTGTCTCTCCAACGAGTTAGACCATTCGCGCGTTCTCCTCCTCTCCCCAGTCATCTGCGGCTGCCTGGACTTAGTTCCTAGACTTAGTCCCCGTCAGTTTGCCTGGAAAGCAGCCGGCCTGAGACCGTACTTGCTCCCTTCCCTTCTGTGGTTCTTAGCTCTGCTCTAGATCTACCGGGGACCCTCTCTCCCTCTCTGCCTGAGACCTATAAAGTGAGTGTTAGCGTGCCTTCGCCACAAAAAAAACCATTAACTTAAAAGATGCTGTGATTATGGGACATACTTGCTTTTTCTTATTCACCACAGCTGCCCGCCAGCAACACTGAGCAGCGACTTCCTGCCGATAGCAGGAAGTCCCGCCCTTCTGCCGCTGTGGCCTGCCTGCAGACCTGATTCGCAGCACCCACCAAAGTTACTGCTATTAAATTCTAAGACCAATCTTATGGCTCTCAATTTTGTCAAAAGTCTGTTAATACTAACTTAGTTTATAGCTGACAGAATTCCCAAAGCCTCTAGCAGTTGACCTAGATGGTTTCAGAAGACTGAACACCGGACTCCTAGAAGATACAGCCTAGACTGCATGCGAAATATGCAGTAGACTAAACTGGATACCCTGAGTCAAATGACTTAGCTAAATCAAACCGAGGTAAGTCATTTCTCATGTCATGTGTATCCATTCCACAGAGAAAAAGCCCTGCGTCTTCTGCGCTTGGAAGCCAAACTGATTTCATCAAAGAGATATGAAACCATGGAACTGTTAATAGTTGCGTAGTGACCTCTGTCATTTTTTAAAATAATATAACTGGTAGATTGTTGTTTAATCTTTTTCAGACTTCTGACTACATTGACAGCTAAGCTCTCACAGATGAATCTGTTACCTCATTATCTAAACTCAGCTGCCACCAATTAGATACTTTATATTTCCTCTTCTTGCTACCTGAGTTCCTACGAACTTGCCTAACTGTTTTATTAAACATTCCACTATACGATCCAGCAAAAATTCATCTTAAAGACTGTTCAGTTATTAACTCATGCTTTTATCTCTTTTGTAAACTTATAAGCTACAGGAAACCCACTGAAATCTGCCTCTCATGGACCAAATAGATGCCATCCAGATAAGTACATCTGCCTAAAGGTCCCACTTACTATCACAAAGGGTGGGATCCCTCTAGGTTTCAAATATACATCTTAAAAAAATTTTTTTTCCAAGTGTGCTTAATCTTATTCCCTACATCTTGTCAAGTCCAGGTACATCCAAAACATCTCCAGAGAAGCAACCTTCAGATGCTCCATCTCCTGCCACACACACAGCTGCTTCTACTGGACCTGTCCCTTCTGGCCTATCTGGATGGCTCCACAGACCCTGGACAGCAGGACCAGACAACATCACTCCAGGTTCCCCCTAAAGACACATCGCCCCCAGTGCCAGCAGGAAGTAGCCAGATGTCACGACGACCCTATTCCTGCTGCGCCGTCACCTCTTTCTTTCCCTTTTTTTCTTTCTTTTTATAATAAGAAGAAGGGAGGTATGTTAGCATTCTGTTAAACTCCACCTCCACAGTTACTAGCAACAGCTAGGTATGCTCCTCCCCAAAGCTACCTGGGAGGACGGCCAGGTAGCCCTGCCCACTATTATAAAAGGGGCTGTCTGGCCCCTCCTCACTCTCTTACTCTCTTGTCTCTCTTCTCTCTCTTGCTCTCTTGCTCTCTTGCGCCTGCAGGTCGTATCTGACCCTTTCCCCTTCCCCTCCCCCTCTCGTGTGGTCATGGCCGGCCACTACCTCCACCTTTCTCTGCTCTATCCTCTGCCCTAAATAAACTTCTCCTCCTGGAACCCTCTGCTGCCGCCGTTTTTCTTTTTTTTTAAATAACAGAGCTGGAGCCCTAAGGAATCAAGACTGCCAGGCCTTTAAAAATCAGGCCTGAGCCAGGCATGGTAGCATGTACCTGTAATCCCTGTAATCCCAGCACTAGAAAGGCTGAGGCAGGAGGACTGTGAGTTTGAGGCTGGACTGGGCTGTTTAGTAAAACTGTCTCAACTGGTATGAGAGGTGGTCTGAAAATGGCCTGTTTCCCTGAGTCTTGCTTTTAGGATTTGGACAGGAATGTTTCCTGCAGGCTCTTGTGTTGAGTGCTTGTTTACTGCAAGTGGTGCTATCTGGAGCATTGTTCAAAGCCTTAGGAGGTAGAACCCAGCTGGAAGTCAGCCACTGGTGATAATGTATGCCTTTGGATTAGAACTGGTTCCCAGTCTCCTCCTCTCTGCTTCCTGCCTGGCAGGAGCTGAGTAGCCTCTGCTACATACTTCCACAACCAAATATTCTGCTTCAGTGTCCACAGTCTAAGAATCTGTGGGCCCAAAGCTTTAGACTGAAACCTCTGGAACAGTAAGCCAGGAGAAATCCTTCCTCTCTTAAGTTGTCCCAGTGACACAAACATCAGGCACTCAGGAACACACCCGACATCCAGAGAAGGTATACTGTGTATGTTCCCATCTCCCCGAATCTCCAGCTGTCTCGGGCCAGCCATGGGGTCTGGAAGACTGCTCTTTGCTTGGTACCCACTTTCTCATGCATCTGCTCCTGCAGCAAGATGAAAACAAGCAGGTAGGTCAGCTCTGCCTCCTGCTTCCCCACGTCTCATTGTTCAGGGCGGTTTGTCCTGGGACAGCTGTTAGAGTCTGAAAAGGGTTAAGGTGAGCCCTTGGAGAGCTGGGATGAGAGAGAACTGAGGGTATAAAGGACTTTCACTTTAGAAACTTGCCTGCCACTGATGCTTCTGCCTACTTCATCCCACTGGCATCCGATTGGACACATTTGCCTCATCTTTATTACGTATGATACTTTCTACTATTTTTAAAAATTATATTCATTTATTGATTTTGGATGTCAGAGAGGCACTCATGCCATGGCTTGTGTGTAGATGTCAGAGGACACATTTCAGGCATTTGTTCTCTCTGTCCTTTCTGTAGGTCCCGGGGATCAAACTCAGGTGGTTGTGCTTGATGGGATGCGGCTTTACCTGCTGAGCTGTCTCACTGGCTCTACCTGTTACTGTTTATTCTTGTCTGCTTATAAAGTAAGGTGACTGCACATTTGCCCACAGTCAAGTTACTGTAAGGAATAAATGAGAGTGCACTGGAAATGCTTCTTTTGTGTTTTGTTTTTTTGTTTTTCAAACAAAACCTGGCTGTTTTGGAACTTATTCTGTAGACCAGGCTGGCCTCAAACTCAGAGATCTGCCTGCCTCTGCCTCCTGAGTGCTGGGATTTAAGGTGTGCGCCACCACTGCCCAGCTGAAGATAGTTCTTGGTTAATTTGAGATAGTCTCTCAGATATGGAGCCCTGGCTAGCCTGAAGCTTGTTATGTAGACCAGGCTAGCCTCAGACTTAGAGATCACTTGTCTCTGCCTCCAAAGTTCTGGAATTAAAGGTGTATACCCCTACACTCACTCAGATAAAAATGATTCTTGATCCTATAGGAAACATTACGAAGAAATATATATGCAGTGGTTCAGATCACTGGCTACTCCTGTAGAGGACCAGAGTTCAGTTTCCAGCATCCACATGGTAGCTAGGAACTGTCTATAACTCATGATCCAGAGGATCTGCTGTCATCGTATGGCCATCCTGGGCATTGACTCTCATACATATACATGAGTCAAAAACAATCCATACACATAAATAAAAGTAAATAGAATCTAAAAAAAAAAAACCTTACGAAATATGTGTGTACATACATACTTACAACTGTCTATCTACACCTAAGTTATAGTAATTTACCGTGTTTCACACACCTAGCCTTTTCTTTTGGGAGAGCATAAGCTGAGGGCCAGTGAGATGCCTCAGCAGGTGAAGGCACTTGGCTGCACAAGCCTGGAGACCTGAGTTTAATCCCTGAGATGGATAGAGGTGGACGGAGAGAACCAACTCCACGAAGATCCACATCCTCAAAGAGGTGCTCTGCCCTCCACATCTACACTGTGGCACACACACCTTGCATTTACACTCACACACACAAACAACAATAAAAATATAAAAATCATATAAATGTATGAGAGTAGAGATACTGACTTATGTCTGACAGTAGCCACAAGAATTGCTAAACGTCATAGTTCCATGAATAAATGTCCATTGCCAGGGACATTTGCCCTGGAAAGCTTTACCCATCTTAGCTCCCGAAGCATCTCCAGTTCCCTGAGCAGCAGTAAGTGCAGCAAGTATGGAATCTAGCACGTCAGCCCTCACTCCCTAAGCTTCATTTTCTATTTGAAAAATGGAGCTAGCCATGTCTGCTCCACTTGGGTCATGTGAAGCCCACGTGAGTCACTGTTACAGCCCTGGCTGGAGAGCTTTCCTCACCAGCTCTTTGGCCCTTGTGTCAGATCCTTTCTGTGAGCAGCGGGGCTTGAGGTGGTTCACCCATATTTAAGCCCTGCCTCTTTTAAGAGCTGGCCAAGAAGCACAGGTTTGGGATCTTCCACTACCCCTCTGCCCTGGTCTTCTGCTCTCACCCTCTGCCATCTCAGGCAGTCA
This sequence comes from Mastomys natalensis, assembly GCA_021653895.1. Taxonomy (NCBI): domain Eukaryota; kingdom Metazoa; phylum Chordata; class Mammalia; order Rodentia; family Muridae; genus Mastomys; species Mastomys natalensis. The sequence goes on from JAJTUV010000156.1 coordinate 237,627, forward strand.
CCTGCAGCAGCCCTAGGCTTTTGAAGCTAGGATTCAAGGAACCTGGCCCTGATTGTGCTGCCTCCCTGAGCCCTCTATCCAGGTGCTGAGGACAGACAGGTCCTTGGAGGCCCGCTCCTGCAGCCCTGCGGCTGTCCACCTGACATCACATCAACCTGTGTAGTCCCTTTGATGTCAGTCCCCAAACTGGAGCCTGGCGCCCTGCTCTGAGGACCTGGGCTTTGAAGTTGGCCTATAAATTGAGCTTTCAGGAAGAAAGTTGTCTGTTGTGGCTCAGAGCAACCAGCCGGGCCCTGTAAAGGCACGCAGAGTACCGTGAGCCCCTGATAAATAATTCTTTCTGGGCCCAAGAAAGAGTCGTTCCATTTAAAGGGAAGGAAAATTCCCTTGACCTTTTCATTGAAGTTGGGGGTGGGGTGGGAGTGTCAGAGAGGGTTTTCGTGTCTTCTTATGAAAGCCACATGGGAAGGCAGGTGGTCTCTGAGAATGAGCCCAGTAACTATCCTGCAAACAAGCACTCTTGACACCAGGTACTCTTAGCTACCCCTGCCCCTCCTCTCCCTGCTTTGCCATGGTGTGACCAGTGAGGGTTGAAACGCCTCTTACAGGAAGAGAGGCCTCAGCCCCTCAAAGCAAATCCTGCTAGAAATGGTGGGGCTTGTGACCCAGCTTTGCCATCTTTTCCTTCCAGTGTCTGACCGTGTTCAGGGCTGAGTCCACCAAGAAGATAATTATCCCACCCCAAGGAGGCCCAGATGTAGGTACTGGTGGGAATACACTGCCTTTGCTTCTGTGTGCCCTTGGCCAGGTGTCTGTATCCACAGCTGGGTAACTGGGTATATAGACAAAGCATAGTATACACATAGAAGGTACACATTCAGACCAGAACCAGACATGTGCCATGACACTGGCTGTCCCTAGCTGACCTGCTCAGGAGGCCATTGCCCCAGCAGTCACCCTCCCTACTTCTGTGCTCGCCACACACACAGGCTTTGCCTTATAGTTTTACCACCTAATGAAGCACTTGACCCAACCCACGGGTCTAGTTATTCATGGGTGTCGAGGGGGACCTCACCTGAAAAGGAACACGGCTGAGAGAAGGGACGGAAGACCAAGCAAAATGGAGTCTTGTCAAGGTCTCACTTTAATGCGGAAGCGGCTTACAATATATATTCTAGGAAAGGGAGGAAGGGGAGCAAGGAACAGGGTGGGGGTTCTATCAACTATCGATAGGGTCAGTCATCCAGTGGAGCATTCTGCGGTTTGTCCTGGAATGTCCCCGGGCGACGGTACTTTACGAACAGAATATTCTTTCTTAGCTGAAGGTCAGGTTCTCCCAAAAGAGGCAGTTATTGCCCTAGACCATCTTACTGTCGTAACCTTATTGCCCTAGGCCATCCTACTGTGGAACCAGCTCCCAGGAAATGCCAGACGTTCTTTAAGTTCTGAGACCTGAGACCCGAGAACGTCCTTGTACTGACTGGGCTTCCCAGAACAGCGGCAATTTCCTGAGGTTCTCTCGGAACAGCAGGTAGTTTCCTGGGTTTGGCTCCCCAACAAGCACTGACAAAGACCATCTCTTTTGTTGTTTGTTTTGGGGTTTTTGTTTGTTTTGAGACAGAGTCTCACTATGTAGCTCTGGCTGGCCTCAGACACACAGAGATCTGCCTGCCTCTGCCTGCTAAGTGCTGGGACTAAAGGCTTGTGCCGCCATGTCCAGCTCTAAGTCCATACATACATTAGCTGGACTTGGTTTTTTTGAAGTTACTTTTCTCATTGTTATGATAAATACTTCATAAAAGCAACCTAATGTGAGAAGGGTTTGCTTTGGCTTATGGTTTAAGAAGAGACACTGTCAGCCGGGCAGTGGTAGCGCATGCCTTTAATCCAGCACTTGGGAGGCAGAGGCAGGCGGATTTCTGAGTTCGAGGCCAGCCTGATCTACCGAGTTGAGTTCCAGGACAGCCTGGACTACACAGAGAAACCCTGTCTCGAAAAAAAAAAAAAAAAAAAAAAAAAAAAGAAGAAGGGACACTGTCTGTCTTGACAGCAAAGGCATGACAGCAAGGTGTGAGGCTGGCATTCACAGCCCAACCTCGAATTTGTTCCTGAATGCTGGAAGTTTCTGTGTACCATCATGCCTGTCTCAGAAATTTTAATAAATATGATTTTCCATTCACTTAGTCAATCCTGGAAGAGTATTGCTCCCAAAAGTTCTAAAGTCGGGCTGGAGTGTATGCCTGGGAAGTTCTGGGCTTAATTCTCAGCAGAGTGTGGGAGAGGAGAAGTCCAGCTGAGTATGGTGGCACACATCTATCTTAGGAGACTAAGTCAGGAGGGTTACCTGGAGTTAAAATCCAGCATAGGCTATTTAGTGAGTTTCAGGACACTATGTATCATGAGATAAATAATGAGACTGTCTTAAAATATGTACATATGTACATAATTTTGTATATGTACACTATACATATATATATGTATAGATAATTCTTTAACTTTGAATTTAAAATGTTTCTTCCTTGATTAAAAAAACAAAGATCAGATTACAGGAATAAAGGAAATTTCGACTGGAATGATGTACATTATTATGTGACATGTCTTTTTGTTTATTTTCTTGTTTTTATTTAAACAAAAAATTGTTCTTATGTGTACATGTATGTGCCTGCTTGTCTGATATACACCACACATGCGTAGGTGAGCACAGAGATGAGAGCAGAGAAGGAAAAGAGGAGAGGAACACTGGGGCTCAGTTCACTTTCTCTTTTTTATATTCAGTCCAGGACCCCAAGCTTGTGAGAACCCACATTTGGGATGTGTTCACTTCTCAGTTAAATCTCCTGTAAGTGCTCTCCCGATATCCCTGGAGTGTATCCTGGATAACCCCAAGCCACAGGATAGAGATTGACCATAGGATATATTTGTTTTTTGTTTGCTACTGAAGATCTTGCTTCTGACAATCATCTTGCACATTAATACCCGTCTCTTCTGCTCTAGTATCCTACAGCACTGTATGAGCGCCTGTCCCTTCTCTGCTGTGCTGTTGAAGGACGCCGGAGCTGCTGCAGATAATCGTGTGCAGCCACACAGCTCACAGGTAAATCTTCAATTTAGAAAGTACCAAATTGAAGCTAGGCCTCGTGGCACATACCTACAATACCAGCACTCAGGAGGCTGAGGCAGGAGGATTGCATACATAAGTCTATCCTGAGTTACAAAGAATCTATTTAAAAAACAAAAAACCAAGCAAACAAGAAAAAATACCTAAGTGTTGCCTACAATAGTAGTTTTATTTTGTGTTTCTGCTCTGGACTCTCATCACTACCCAGCTTCTCTACAGACAGCAGTCTCTGAGAGCACCCCTGACTCTTCCCTCTTGGTATCCATACCCTGTAATCCCTTCTTAAATGTGGGTTGGAGCTAGTAATCACATAAAGGATGTGACAAGATGATAGGATGCCACTTGTGAGGTGTCTGCTCCTGAGTGCTAGGATCAAAGACACATGCTACCATACCTGGTCTCAGTGGGATTTTCTTTTTATTTATGCTAACTGGGATTTTTGTGATGTTCTCAACCTGTAGGTGAGTGTCTTCAGGCCATTTGAGAAGAGCCTATCTATTCTCTCTTTTTAAAAAGACTTTTTGTTTGTTTGTTTGTTTTTTTGTTTTTTTCGAGACAGGGTTTCTTTGTATAGCCCTGGCTGTCCTGGAACTCACTCTGTAGACCAGGCTGCCCTCAAACTCAGAAATCCGCCTGCCTCTGCCTCCCAAGTGCTGGGATTAAAGGCGTGCGCCACCACCGCCTGGCAAGACTTTTATTTATTTATTTATTTATTTATTTATTTATTTATTTATTTTTCTTGTTAGGGATTTTTTTTTTTTAGCATTTATATATTTATATATAAATTAAAAGAATTAAGGCACCATAAATTTCAGAGGGATATGGGAAGTATTGGTTGGAGAGAGAAAATGGAGGGAGTCACTTTGTAATTATAATTTAATTAAAACAAAAGTTTCTGGGACTGGGATAGCTCACTTAGGAAGATTTATTTTTTCTAGTTCTACCCATTTGCATTTTCATGCAAATATCCTGTCATTTTTTTTTTAACAACTGAATTATACCCCACTGTATAAGTGACCAATTTTTTTTCCTTTATCCATTGTACTATTGGGAGACATCTAAGTTGTTTCCAATTTCTTTTTTCTTTTCTTTTTTTTTTTTGTCACATTGTAATTTACTTATTCACACAGGGGTTATAAACACAAAAAGGCAGGATGTGTGGAAGGGAATGACACCAGAGCATAGGTAATCAGGGAGAGTACAGATACCTTTCAGAACAGGGTATCAGCTGGGTGAAGGTTGAGGGGACAGGTCACTACGACTCTGCCTATGATTCACTTGTCCTTATCTAAGTTGGTACTGTCCGCCCAGACTACCTATTTACAGGAACTATGACTACTCAGGCTGGTAAATTTCCACAAAAGCTGCCTGTTTACCATAGCTTATAGCCTTCTGTTTCAGTGTTTTTCCAGAGACCCAAGACTTGGTGTTAGCATGTATGTATGTCAGGCCTATTGCTGATTTTAGGCCTATGGCTGATTTTAGGCCTTCAGTGTATAAGCAGGGCTGCCCCTGACATCTCCTCCCTTCTCTAAGTATAGAAGGGCCTTGGCGATTCTAACCTTGTGAGGGCGGGGATAGAGGCCTGACCTCCAGTAATTGAAGGGAACCTTGTAATGGCTCCAGTCCTCCTGTTGTTGTCCAGTGAGGCATGAGAGCCATACCCATCACGATGTCTTTTTCCTGGAGAGGGGATATTTTTGACATCAACCCCTATGCAGTCGGGCTTGTCCTTCAGGGAACCCAGAGAGATATTTTTAACTTTTATTTATATTCCTCTGCAGTGCTTAGTCTTGCAGCCTAAGGAAGAATTCAGATCACCAGTCAGAGAGGGTTCTGGGTGGCCCCTCTCTGTTTGGTCTAGGGGTAGAAGTCCCCTCTTTTAGGTTGGGTGGAGATGGGTTTTGGGCACACCCTGGATAGAGTAAAAACCTCATCTTGAGTCTCGTGGTCCTCCATAGCTAACTTATGCTAATGTATCTGAATAGGTTTTGCTACCAAATTATCTATCTGTCGTATCACAAAGTTAGTCAGCCTATTTAAGGCCCGGGACCAAAAGAAATCAGCAAAATTAACCCAATTAATGGTCTCAAGATGGGAGGAAGTGGGGTTGACAACCATGGAGAGGTTGAAAACCAATCCTTATACCAGCTCTCATCTTTCTCTTTCTCTCTTATTTTTTTAAATTGCGTGTATATGCGTACATAGTGGAGGTATGTGTGTATGCATGCAGTCGCATGAGGAGACCAAAAGAGGGCGTCAGATGCCCTGGAGCTCGGAGTTGTAAGGCACCTAAGTTGGATGCTGGGAGCTGAACTAATGTCCTCTGGAAGACCAGCAAGTGCTCTTAACTGATGAGCCATCTCTGTGGCCTTGGTATTATCTCTTCAAAAGTTGTTCTCGCCGGGCGGTGGTGGCGCACGCCTTTAATCCCAGCACTTGGGAGGCAGAGGCAGGCGGATTTCTGAGTTCGAGGCCAGCCTGGTCTACAGAGTGAGTTCCAGGACAGCCCGGGCTACACAGAGAAACCCTGTCTCGAAAAAATTAAAAAAAAAAAAAAAAAAAAAAAAAAGTTGTTCTCTGGCTGGGTGTGGTGGTGTACACTTTTAATCCCAGCACTCAGGAGGCAGAGGCAGAGATGGATCTCTGTGAGTTCTAAGGCCAGTCTAGTCTACAAAGTGAGTCCAAGACAGCCAGGGCTTGTTGAATGGAGAAACTGTGTCTTGAAAAAACAACAACAAAAAAGTCATTCTCTGTTCTCTCCCAGCCGCCCCTTTCCAGCACTCCTCTGTATGAATGCTAGCCCTTCACACCGTTGTGCAGGAATCCATGGCCCATCTGGGTGAGATGAGCCACAAAGAACTGAAGGCTTTTTTGTCACAGTCTCCTAACATGTGATGGCACATCCCACAGACCATCATGACACTTGTTCATACTGACTATTTCAAGAACATAGAGCAAAAGATGTGAAACTTTCCTGACACCACAGCACATGTTCAAGCTGGATGCCTGTGTAGTACCAGGCACTGGTGCCAGATCCTGAGGGATAGAGGCACCTACACATTCTGTGATAAACATGCATGTGGAATGTGCAGCTCCTGGGACAGGCTCTCGCCTTCCTTAGGCCTAAGGCTGGCTTCTCAGGCTGCACAGGACTGACATCAAGGATCAGGTCACTCTGTTGAGTCTCTTGAGTGTAGTGTGGTATTCAGCAGTGGCCTCTGCCTCCACCCACTATATTCCAACATCTCAACCGTGACCAACCACAAATGTCTCCAGACATTGCCAGATGTACCCAGGGGAAGGAGCCGAAGCCATTCCTGGTTGAGGAACAATGGTCCAAGGACAACATTCTAGACAAGAAAGCTTCACAGGGTTAGTGATACTAAGAAAGGGTCTGTGTAATAGAAGAGGGCCGGTCGCTGGTGTAACCAGAGCTGTGGGTTGTGAGCTGTCTGTCTTTGGTTTTGACTGTGTGGAAACTTGTGGCTAAGGTCCATGTGTTCCACTCTAGCTACATGAACTCAATTTTCAGGCCTGATCTTTTATTTATAATATTGCAATTCTTTTGGAAATGGTTTTATGTAGTTTGAAGACTGGCAGGCAAATTGACCCACTGTGGAATTCAGTCTTGGAGGCAATGCCCTGGCAATGGTGGTAGCCCACTCCAAGTGTGAGTTAGGATCTATGAAGCTGCTTCCTGGATGAGCAGCCCTTGTAGGTACCAGGGAGAACAGGCAAGGCCTTGTTTGGTAATGGGGGGAGATGGTTTGTGGGAAACACGCAATAGGTATTCCTTGGTTTTTCCTGAGGCAGATGTAATTGAGAGGTGGTTTGCAAGAGTCTGATGGGGTCTGATATTCAGAAATCAATCCAGTGGAAGCTCATGCCATAGCAATTTGGTGTTCAAGTTAATGTGCACTTGCAGTTTGGACACAGAAAAGTGATGTCATTTCTCTCTTACTTTGGCAATCACCCAAAGTGGCAAAGAGAAGGAGAAAAAAGACTGCAGACACCAGCTTCCACGGACCTCAGGCACTGGAACAAACTTGGAAATGCATGGAAGAGCTGAAACGGGAGTGGATCATGGCAAATGAGCACAAAAGGATGTCTTGTGCAGGGTGTGAGTCAGATGGCCAGTCTCTCCCTGAGCAGAGGCCGTTTGCCAGAGCCACTTGTCAGGCACACAGGTCTAACCGCCTCCGCCTATTTTATTGATAAATGTTTTATTTGTGTGTGTGTGTTTGCGCACGTGCATGTATAATGCACATGTGCACATTGTGTAAGGGCCATTAGAGGGTGTTGAACCCCCTGGAGCTGTAGTTTCCTGAGGTTACAAGCTGCCTGCTGTGCATGCTGGGAAACAAACTCAGGGGTTCTACAAGAGTGTGGGCACACAGCAGGTTCTCAGTTAAAATTTGTAGCAGATCAAATAAGTAATAAAAGGAGAGGAGGAGGAAAAAAGAGGAGGAAGGGGAGGAGGAGAAGAAAAGGAGAAGGAAGAGGAGGAGGAAGAAGAGCTGAAGAAAGGGAAGGAGGAAGAGAAGAAGGAGAGGGAAACAGAAGAGGAAGCGGAGGAGGAGGGGAAGGAGGAAGAGGAGGAGGGAGTAGAAGAGGCAGTAGCACATAAGCTTGTGTGAGGAGACTGCAGTTCAGAGAGCAGGAACACACTCTCCAGAGTGATTCATTCTTATAAAAACAATAATGCACAACACAAATATAAGAAGATACAACAAAACAATGATGCCCGGTGCCCACCAGGCCAGAAGAGGACATCCAATCCCTGGAACTGGAGTTACATATGGTGGTGAGCCACATGGGTGCTGGGACTTGAACCTGGGTCCTCATTAAGAGCAAAGAGTGCTCTTAACCTCTGAGGCATCTCTCGAGCCTCTGATAATCATACAAGCAAACTGGGATATTAGACACTGCTTGAGTCACAGGAGGCACAGAGGCAGGAATGACAGAAATGGAAATGGCATAGATACAGCAGAGGCAGAATGCTCACAGCTGGCATTTCTAAGGGGACAGCTTGTGTTTATTGACGATAGCATGGAACAGTCTGTTGTAGGTTTAGGAAACCACACTTAATCCTCTGAACTCTTTGGAAGTTCACCAAGTTAGTTTTTTCACCAAATTTATTTTGAATAAACCAGTCAGCTGACAGTTCTCTACCAATTTTGTAACTTTTAGATTTGCTTTTATTTTGCCTGCATGTATGTATTTGCTCCATGTGTATGCCTGGTGCCCAGAGAGGTCAGAAGAGGGCATCAAATCCCCTAGAACTAGAGTTAGAAATGGTTGTGGACCACCGTATTTGTGTGCTAGGAATTGAACCCAGGTTCTCTGCAAGAACAGCCAGTGCTTTAACTGCTGAGTCATCTCCCCAGCCCCATGTTCTCTACCAGTTTCACTGAGGACATGTAACTGGAGATTCTGTTATCCTGTTTTTATTACCATGACAGGATACTGGACCGGTTAATTTATAAAGATTGGAATGTAGCTTAGTGGTAGAGTGCTTACCTAATCTCACACACACACACACACACAACACACACACACATGCTGGGCTTATAGCAAAGCATGGTGGGGCATACTTATAGTTATTTTATCCCAGGAGTTCAAGTCCAGCCTGGACAACACAGTAAGACTACACTTTAAAAAAAGAGTTAGGGGCTGGGTTATATATAACTCAGTGGTAGTGTACATACTTAGTGTGTTGAGGTCCTGGGTTCTACCAGATAGAAGTCAAAAGAAAACATTTTTTTCTTCTAGTTCTGAGGTTGGGACACTTAAGAACACTGTACCAACAAGTGTTGAGGGTTCTGTGTGGTGTCATCCATGGTAGAAGAGCAGAGGACAAGACAGGTGTGTGGACAAGGTCATGATGCCCTCCTGGCTTTATAGCCATTTCCATTATACTAACTAGCTCACCAGGTCAAAGCTCCCAGGACCTGCTCCATCACAGCACGTGGGGCTGTAGGTGTGGTTAAGGAATAGAGAGCTTGCTTAACATGGTAAGGGCCTAGACTGCATCTCTAGCACCACAGACCATTCTCACCATCTGTTCCAGAGGGGACATTTCAAGTGTACACCATCTGAGTTGCAGACAGTCAACAGACGTTTCCACTTTTACTTTTGTTAGGAGCCTTGAACAATTGTATTCCCCAGACTATTGTACAAGTGGTTATGGGATGGCTGGAAGGTTCTGTCTTTCCCTCCAGTGAGACCTGAGATGGAGCTAGGAAGTACTACCTCCAGGTGCTCAGGAATGGGAGGTTCTCAGCAGAACCTCTTCAACACTGGGGTGTGCATACCCTACCGCGATGGTCACTGAGTCACAATGACAGACACTGCTAATAAGCCAAGGAAGAAACAAGACAAGGTTTAGGAAAATAGGATCCTGGTGGAATCAAACTTTGCACTGTAGTGTCAAGGGTCAGTAGAAGTCATGTTGGGGTGGATTGTAGAAGGGAATGAAGTAGGTAATAATAGAAATGGTTATTTAATTCATTATAGGAGGGGCTGCAGTTGGTTCAACAGTTAAGAGCACTTGTTCTTACAGAGGACCTTGGTTCAATTCTTAGCACCCACATGGAGGCTCACCGTCATCTAACAATACGCAGGTCTCTGGTGGTTGTGATCAGCATGTGGGAGCTAGGAATAAAACCTGCACCCTCTACAGGAGCAACCTGTACTCTTAAATGCTGGGCCAGCTTGCCAGGCCCACACTTGTTCTCATAGTGCTGGCCTTTCCTAGTTGCTCACCTGCACGCTTCACTGTAGTCTCACAGTGACTAACAAAGATGCTCAGCCTGCTGTGCTTTTATTGATGTAAGGAAAGGCCACTCGGCACACTGTGCTCAAGTTGCTTAGGTTATTGTCAATAATGGAGAGAGCTGGGTTGTGGGACACCTGTCTATGCTGTGGCTTTAGTAAGCACGAGTTCATGGAATTAAAAATATATTCATTTAGAGAGGGGATGTACACCACAGTGCATGATATGTGGAGGTCAGGCAACTGTGGGAGTTCTCAACTTCCATATCTGATCTGGGATTGAACTTAGGTTGTCTGGCTTAGAGGGAAGTGTTTGTACTTGAGGAGCCAGCCTGCCAGTCCAGTTCACTAAAGACAGAAGGAAAAGACATTACAGAGATAGGAAAAGAGGCTCATAACTTGTAGATTGTTTTTTATATAAGAATAAGAAGTCAGGTGTATCATCACCTACATGCCCTTAATCAACACTACAGGCAGAGGCATGGGGATCCTTGAATTCCAGGACATCCAGAGATAACCTGTCTACAAAATACAAAACAAAACCCCTCACAGATGAACAAAAAGAATTAGAGTTGACTAGACAAAAAAGAGTCACAAGCACTGTGAGGTCCTCCAGCATTTTCCACTGGCTTGTTGATCTTTTTCCAGAATAACCTGCAGGCCTTGGGTCCATCTAAAGGTAGTAGGTCCTTAGCAGGAAGACATGCTCTCGGAGCCGTCGTCCTTGTTGTGTGCTCACCTGGTAGCAGAAATGCATTTCCCCATTTGCAGGGTGACCCAATTGTGTCTTCAAGTGAGGTCATCACACTGGACATTAACTGCTTCTTCCATTCTCCCAAGTGTTAAATGTCTAGCAAGCTTTTAGCTACTACAAATGACATGAATTTTACTCATTAAGGGTTGTACCTCTGGGTACAAACTTGGGACAAGGACAGTTATGGATGAAGTCACTAGTATGGGAAACCATAACCTTTCCACTGTGCCCAATTGATCAAAAATAATTTGTATTCTCTGAGTTTTCTATCTCATTTACTTAGTGTGTGCTCAGCTGCCATAGCATGTGTGCAAGTTCAGAGGACAATTCAAAGCGGTTGTTCTTGACTTCTACCACATGGGTACAGGAGAGCAAACTCAGGTGGTCAAGGGCAGGACTGACAGCCAGTGCCTCTACCATCTTACTGGTCCAATTTCCTGAAGTTTTAAAGAACTGCAGAAACAAAAATGGAGAAGAGCCTGAGGAAAAGGAGGTCCAGTGACAGGCCCAAATTGAGATCCAGCTCAAGGGGAGGCCACAAGGCCTGACACTATTACTGAAGCTATGGAATGCTCACAGAAAGGGACCTATCATCACTGCCCACCAAAAGACCCAACAAGCAGCTGAGTCAGATGCAGATAGTTATTATACCCAGCCAACGAATAGAAGGTACAGACCCCTGTGATTGAATTAGGGAAAAGCGGGAAGAAACTGAGGAGGGTGACCCTATAGGAGGACCAGCAGTCTCAACTAACCTGGACCCCCAAGATCTCTCAGACTCTGTATCACTAGCCAGGCAGCATACACCAGCCAATATGAGACCCCCCAACACATATACAGCAGAGGACTGCCAGGTCTGGATTCAGAGAAGATGCACCTAACCCTAAGAGACTGGAGGCCCCAGGGATTGGGGAGGTTTATGGGTGGGGAATGCAGGGGGGAAGAGAGGTATGGGATGTGGAACAGAGGGTGGACTGGGAAGGGAAAGAAAATCTGGATTGTAAAAACAGATTAAATAAAATTAAGAAAAAGAAGAAAAAAACCATCTGGGGTTATGAAAGTCAAATATTCAAATTTAAAAAAACACTGGGTACAAGATGGCATATCAAGTCTTTTGTTTTCCTTTCATGTTGTTAAAGTTCCTTGATAACCATTCACGTAAGACAGGCAAGGTGTTTTTAAATGTGGTGTAGGGACTACAGGTTGCAGGGTTTCATGGACCATACTCCAGAACCTATTTTAACTCTGAGTTTTGTTAGTACTCAGTAGTTAAGACATGGATTAAAATGAAAAACTCGCCGGGCGGTGGTGGCGCACGCCTTTAATCCCAGCACTTGGGAGGCAGAGGCAGGCGGATTTCTGAGTTCGAGGCCAGCCTGGTCTACAGAGTGAGTTCCAGGACAGCCAGGGCTGCACAGAGAAACCCTGTCTCGAAACAAAACAAAACAAAACAAAAAAACAAAAAAAAAAAGAAAAACTCTTATAAACTGCCCTGCATGTTTACCAGTGAGTTAATGGAAATGCTTTGAAATCTCACCGACCTTCCATTCTTCTGTGGTCTTGAGGATGGCCTTTCCATGTGAGCGAAGCGCCCCCAGGCAGCTGGTTTTCCCAGCTTCCATTAGTATTTCTGAGACAGTCCTTCTATGCAGCTTCTAAGACCTCAGGGCAGTCATCTCAGTCTCCCTAGCACTAGGATGTCAGGCCAGCACCTCATGGCTCTGCTTTTAAATGGTGTTTTACCTCCTGGTATGTTTGTGCACCACTTGTGTGCCTGGTGAGGAGGTGAGAAGGGTACACTGGATTTCCTGGAACTGGAATTAGTTGTGAGCTGCCATGTAGATGCTGAAATAGACACCGAATCCTCCGGAAGGACAGCCAGTGCTTTTAATCACTGAGCCATCTCTCTAGCCTCTCATCTATTCTTAAACATAAATTAGCTTTCAGTTTCTACTTAAATTAACTATAATGTGCAATCTCAGAGGCTGGATTTGAAAAAAAAAAATCAATGTTTAAGCTAAAACCAAACTTCTTCAAAGTACGTTACATACACTGTTGATGTTAACTGCGTACAAACCAAGTAGAGAGCAGAAGAGTCCCGCTTGCTCCAGCAGTGCAGTCACTCGGAGATGCTTCCTCTCAGCCATCAGTCAAGAGAAGATGAGATGAACATGGTTTCCTACTTCTCACTCAGTAAGCCTGTTCCCCATTACAGACAATGAGGATAAAGGCATCACAGCCAAATATGGGAAACTGCTTTCTCTTTATTTAGACCTTAGGAGGAAAAATGAACTTTGGTCACATAGTACCTTAAAAAAAATCCAGTTTTACATATTTCTAAATACACAGGACTAAATGAGCAGAGAAATAATTTCTTCTGTAAAAACTGGCCAAATTTTATCAAAACTTTCCCATACAGTAAAATCAAATTATATAAAGACATTTTGGGTTTGTAACCTTTGAATGATGCGACAGGGCACTTCCACACACCAGTGTCCTGTGCTTGCTCTGGCCTGAGAGCAGAGACTAAACAAGCATGGACTGTCAACGATGGTCTGCAGCATGGCTGGTGACAGCCAAATCCATGATGGACAGGTCTACTTTAACAAAGTACAGTCAAGGGAACATGTCACAGTATCAAATGAATCACGTAAAAGAAAAATAGGAACAACCCAAAAGATGAAAATGAAAGAGCTCCCACAGACAAAGCAAGTGTCCCCCATAATGCACCTACAGGGGCAAACAGTGGGGAGAGGGCAGATGATGCTAATATGAAAGGAAGCTGAGTACAGTATTTATTTTTCATTTTATACAACTCCGACTCTTTACAAAAATGGTTATAGTCATGCCTGGAGAAATGTAACCCACGGCATTTGAAAGCAAACACTCTTTGTAGTTATTTAAAAGGGCCTTTTTAAAAATTATAATACAAAGGTCTGTGCTCTCTAAGCAGTCCTCCACTGTGCATTATAACAATAAGGCTTACTTTTAATACAAAGACTAAGTGTTTGGTAGTTATGAGCCACTGGACTTGACAAACATCATCTTATAATTGCTCTTCGCATCTTTTTTGCTCTTCGGGTCTTCTGTGTCATCAGGATGAGCAGCATGAAGCTCTTCTGCAGACTCCTCCTTCTCAGACTCAGAGTCGCTGTCCGAGTCATCTGGACTCTCAGCATCAGGAGAGTCGTCCTCATCGTCATCTCCAGCCACATCACCTTCTCCATCATGGTCTTCTACCTAAAACATCAACCAAAGGCCTATGAAGGAAAAATAAGCACCACTGGCCAGGACAGAAACTGGGAACTGAGACTGATCCTAACTATCTTAAAAACAGCCCACTTAGTTGGGCATAGTGGCACACGCCTTTAATGTCAGCACTCAGGAGGCAGAGGCAGGTGGATCTCTATGAGTTCAAGTTACAGCAGGGGCTACATAGTGAGACCCTGTCTCAAAACACCCCACATTCCAAAGAAAACCCCCCAAAGCAGTCCACTTAATAGTACAGGTCATTATTTCATAGATGAATTAAAATCCCTGGTGGCTGAGGAAAAGACTGTCATGGACCATACTCCAGAATCTATTTTAACTCTGAGTTTTGTTAGTACTCAGTAGTTAAGACATGGATTAAAATGAAAAACTCGCCGGGCGGTGGTGGCGCACGCCTTTAATCCCAGCACTTGGGAGGCAGAGGCAGGAGGATTTCTGAGTTCGAGGCCAGCCTGGTCTACAGAGTGAGTTCCAGGACAGCCAGGGCAGCACAGAGAGCCATTCCAGACTAAGGAAAGCTTCTCAGGAGCACTCCGTTGTTGTCTCCCGCCTCTAGCTTGAAATTTTCTGCTTTTCTCTTTGTGAAACAGCATCTGCTAGTAATTCACACCGTTCCAGTCACTATTACACATTGGCACTTACTACAGAGACCAGTCAAGAAACAGCTAAGAAACAAACCTAAGCCAGAATTTTAAACTTAAATCAAAGATTTTTTTTTTTAGTTTTTTTTTTTTTTTTTTTTTTTTTTTTTGGTTTTTTGAGACAGGGTTTCTCTGTGTAGTTCTGGCTGTTCTGGAACTCACTCTGTAGACCAGGCTGGCCTCAAACTCAGAAATCCGCCTGCCTCTGCCTCCCAAGTGCTGGGATTAAAGGCAAGCGCCACCACTGCCCAGCTGCAAAGATTTTATCTTATGAACGTTTATTCATATTTGTTAAAGGTCCACCTAGGTTAAGTACAATTTACCCTAAGCCAACATTAGAAAACTCATTTTAACTCCCTAAGAATATTTCCTGACTCTCTAGTGACAGAGACTTGCTGTAAAAGTATTTTAAGTAGTCAACAAGAAAGCATTCCCTCTATTAGGGTTCTTGGCTGCTCTGGCAATGGAAAGTGATCATGTTCCAGTTGTGAGCAGTCATACCTCACTGAAGCCAAGCCCGCAGTGCCGCCGGTACCGTCCTGACAGTTTGCTGTCCATGCTCTGCTGGTACTGAGACTCCAGCTCTTCATTAATTTTCTTGTCTTCTTCCCTGCGTGTCCATTGTACTTTGGTTATGATTCAGTCAAATCAACAAAAACATTTGATTACACAAAAAGACCCACAAAGCAGAGGCTATTCTATTCAGGGCTGAGTTCTCTAACTGTGATTGACTTCACAATGCCTTCTCTGGACAGTTTCTGTAGCACAGTTGCCACCCACTAAACAACACAGTAGCCAACAGACATATTTATGGGGACTTTTAGGAGCCAACCTTCTAAATTAAGTGTCTAATGATTACTCTGAAGGTTTTCTCCAAGTGACCTAAAAACCTCCGACAAACAGGAGCATCTGTTTCTGAACAGAGAGAACAAAAATAAGCAACTCTGCTCAGAGCATTCAAGGTCATTTCAAGGTGGCCTGGTAATGTTTCTTGGTGTCTGTCTTTGCTTCTCAGTTGATAAAAATAAACTAAAAACTCAAGTTATTTAATATGCAACATTTGTATGTTCATACTTACTCTGCACTAGGAAGAGGAACACTAACAGCCCTGTGAACCCCACTTAAAACAGATGGTCCCCAACAGTCTGTACTCAAGACTGGGCACAGTGCTTTAGTGTATAAACACAAAAGCAATTTTAGGTTCCAATCACAAAATTTTGTGCTTCTGGTTATTTTCCTCACAGACCTCTCTCTCAATGTCTTTGGCATTCATTATCTAGTGAGCACAGCAAGGACTGTCATGGTCTTTTCACACATTCCTGTCATTTCACTTTGCTACAATTCTCAAGTTTAAAAGGGGAAGTATTAAATGCCAAAATGCCTTTCCATTTTGCAAAGCTGATGTTCTGCCTTATGGAACAATGCTAATCATTCTGAAATAACTAATGTCAGAAAAATGACAGATCAAATGATTTCTGAAATATACTATGTAAGATAGGTCACATAAAGTTAAATGATTCGGTTAAAATTTTTGTTACAGTTAGTTTAGATTATGCTGTTAATTAATAACAACCAAGATTTTGTTTGCTTTCCAGCAGACTGAATTAAAATCCAATAATTTGCAGTTTTTATTAAAAATTTTTCCCATATTTTTTTTCCTTTTCTGGTGCTGCAAAGCCAGGGCTTTAACCATGCCAGGCAACTGTTTTCCAAATAGAATATATTTCCCTTGAGATGCTTTAATTAACAGAACTATGAACAGAAAAGGTCAAAATAATATAGATCTAGCACCTCTATTTTAATCATGTTTTTCTTACCTGTTCGGAAGTGAGATGTTGATTTGTGATCTCCTATAACAAGACGACCAGTGTGTTCTTTCTGTAAGAAGGTAGAAAATATATTGAAACTTGAAATTGCTCATTCAATAGAATTACTGGGTGTTCACTATAATGTAGTGGAAACTACTGCAGGCTTCTAGAATATTCTGAAGACTAAGGCATAAATCAAGAGCTCTGTCTTCATGGAGTTACATATTAACAAGAGGAAAGATTAAACAGTGAATTATACGATATCAGGAGGCAGTGCCATCAAAACAAATCAGAGCAAATCAGAGAATATGGTAACCGAAAACTCAAAGGGAGATCAGGTTCCAATATTTTGAGACAAGGTCTCACTATGTAGACCAGGCTGGCTTTGAACTCATAAAAGATCTACCTGCATCTGCCTCCCAATTGGTAGGATTAAAGGCAAGCACCACCATGCCTGTCCCAGGCTGGAATTTTAAGTGATACATAATGAGAAAACTAAGCTAGCCCAAGCATTTTCTTTCCTACTGAGTGTGTGCTGTCATTCTGTCACGGCCCCTTCCCCATCTCAACATTGATTTCTCTGTGTAGTCCTGGCTGTCCTGGAACTCACTCTGTAAACCACGCTGGCCTGCAATTCAAGAGATTAGATTACAATAAACTCTTCATTTCAACCTGTCAAAAACAGACCTTTAGCCGGGCGGTGGTGGCGCACGCCTTTAATCCCAGCACTTGGGAGGCAGAGGCAGGCGGATTTCTGAGTTCGAGGCCAGCCTGGTCTACAGAGTGAGTTCCAGGATAGCCAGGGCTACACAGAGAAACCCTGTCTTGGGAAAAAAATATATATATAAAAAAATAAATAAATAAATAAAGTCAGTTAAAAAAAAAACAAAAAACAGACCTTTTAAAACCATGTAATACAAAACATAAAAATACTTTGATTCAAAGAAACTACATAATTAATTTTATTATGTTAGTTCAGTCTACTTTTTATACTTCCCATTTCATTTCCTAAAGTAAAGAAAGGATCCATGAAAAGAGGGAAAGATTAAATCTAATTCCAAAGTAACATTAAAAAGCACCTGTGAGCCGGGCGGTTGTGGCGCACGCCTTTAACCCCAGCACTTGGGAGGCAGAGGCAGGCGGATTTCTGAGTTCGAGACCAGCCTGGTCTACAGAGTGAGTTCCAGGACAGCCAGGGCTATACAGAGAAACCCTGTCTTGAAAAACCACGCACACAAAAATAAATAAATAAAATAAAATAAAAGCAAGCACCTGTGGAGACACATGTATGTCTTCCTGTTTCTCCTACCTACGGACACATCTAAGCTCCATCTCCAGCCCTTGAGGCAAAGATTTACATGATGGTAGAAAGCCCATTAACTGGTCACCAAATTTTACAGATTCTGTTAGGATGTTTTTAGTCTGTCAGAATTTTCATCCTAGTACTTTATCATGTCCCCTAAATTATTACTTTAACAAATCTTTTTAAAGGGCAAGATAAAGTTGAGTACTATGAAAAACCGCAAATCATCAGGGAGCATGGATCATTGATTGACTACAGAAATGCCTCCTGACAGCTCTGAGAGGGTCTGCCTTCCTCAGGCCCTCTCTATTCAGAACCCTCTGCTGGGAGCTGAGCCTACAAATTTGCCTAATATTATTTCTGGAAGCTTTCTTGGGTGGCAAAGTCAGAGGTATCTGGCCACTACTGTATGCTCACACTAGTGACTCTGTGTTAGTTTCAGTTTCTTTCAAAGCACAATAGTCACCACGTTACCACTGGTGATACCCAGGACACAGAGCAGTGCTGGCATGTATTAGATAATCAGTAACTGCTGGTGAAACGCACCAGGCTTCCTGTGTACAACAAAAAACAAAGGGTGGGGTTTTATCTTGGGTGCTGAAAAGAAGAAAATGTTCTCCCAATGCTTTCAAATGTAGTTTGTAAAACATAACTTCTAGGAAAACAAAGGCTTTCAAAGAGTGCTTTCTTAGCACCCATAACTATACATTTAATTAAACTCGGTTGTATTACAAGATACATGTAACATTCCTAAAATTAGGTCTCTGATAAGGAATATTCTCTTGGCTGGTACTTTAAGGGCTCTGAAATACAGACTTCTGACTTTGGGCAGCAGCTCTAATTGCTTAGAAATGCCTTCTATGAAACCCATCAGGCAGCAAGCAATCAGCTAAGTTTATACAAATCCAATTTTCTTCATACAGTCTCTAAGCACACTGCCAAAGGTACAGAAAAGCCCAGTCTGGTTCAGGAACAGGATAAATGGAAAGTGTCTGGTTAGGCTAGGTATATTTCTCAAAGCCAAAGTTAAATCAAGAAGATGGAGCCCGAGATGCCCCATCCTCCTCACTTAACCCATAGAAACACAGCACTGTTTTAAAAGGATAAAAACAAGACATACAATGCTTACCTTTCCTGCACCCATAAGTCTCAAGAACTTTTGTTTTCTTTCTTCATTGCCCAAGTCTGCTGCCTCCCAATTGCTAGATCCAAGCTGCAAGACATTAGTTATCTTGGTTTTTGTTCTGCATTTACAAATACAAAAATATTTACAGTCAATCTGTAACTCCAAGTTTTAACTAACTGGGACTCATGGTTTTTAGAAGTTAATCAATGTATCACATCTGAGTTCTGCTAGACTCCCTTCCCTCATCTCATGGCAGAACCCGTAATTTTGTTACAGCCACAGCTCTGACTATAAAGCCTGAAAATGCCAGCATCACAGAGTGCTCATACATTACTGTGTTCACACTCCTGTGGATCCCAAGCTCCAGGATGCAAATCTGTGACACTTACTGCCCTAGATCAATCTGTAAAGGGGACTAGAGCACTTAGTACCAGAAGGTTGCCAGGACTGTTAAACAAAGTTTTAAAAATTCTGGGTTTGGGCCAGTGAGATGGCTCAATGGGAGAAGGTGCTTGTTACCAAGCCTGACAACTTAAGTTTGATCCCCTGGGATTCCAAGGTGGAAGGAAGGAACCTACTCCCATGTAGAGTGACATGGAATTATGCTGAGTGTACATGTATATACACATGTTCACATACACAAAAAATTTAATAAATCACTCAAAAATATACTTTGTTGATATTCTAATGAATAGCATGTCATCATAATCTTTCAGGGTTTTTTTTGGTTTGAGAAATTCCAATTATTTATTAGACCCAAAATGTTTTATTGTTTCTTAGAGATCTTTTAAAGAATAGAAATAAAGTTTACTCCAAAAAAAAACAAACAAAAAGACTAAAATTCATTGTATCTTTCAAGTAACAATGGGTCATAGAACCCTTTTGTCAATTTAAATACTATAGAATCATAATAACTATATTTTCCTCTACATCTTGAAACAAATGTAAGATTTCATTATAATCTGTCAACCACTTCCAGCCATACTAAGAACGACTAACTAAAAGTAAGGAAACAGAAAAGAGAAAAACTTTTTGCACTATATTGTGTCAAATACTTTACTGTCAAAATGTCCAGTCATTTTTTTGTGCAGAATTTTAAATGTTTTACCCAAAAGAAGAAAACTGACAAAAGGCATTTTAGAACTAGGATTTTAAAAAAAGAAGAGGGCCAGAGAGTTGTCTCAGTGAGTAAGAGCAATAGATACTCTTTAGAGAACCTGGGTTTCATTCCCAGCACTGACATGGCAGTTTACAACTGTCTGTAACTCCTGTTCTAGTGAATCCAGGCCCTCTTCTGGCCTCCATGGGTACACTTGGTGCACAGACATATTTGTAAACAACATGCTTATACACACAAAAATTAATAATAAAAAAAGTAAAATAGCAGGTAGTATAGAATTATAGACTAAAAATGAGGACAAAGTTATGTGCAAATAACTCAGGCCGATTCTTTGTATTATAAACGAATAGATGAGTTTTTCCAACCCACCAATCAACGTGAGACAAAACAGGAATAAAGAATGTGGTACCCTCATCCAGAAAGCCACTCAACGGGAAGGGCTCCGTTTTGCAGAAAGAGTTTCATTTTGCAAGAAGAGCTGGGACCATCTCATTTTTCTAAAAGGATGCTTGACTTTTACTTCATCTTTTATTATATGTGTACAACATTTACTTGATTTGTAATGGGCAAAGGCTGAAGACAGGTGTGCATACAAAGGTGACTAAAAGAAAAAGATGATAAAGAAATGAAGACATTCATTGGATTGATCATTCTAACTAAAATATAATAAAAAATAAAAAATGTTTTACAATTATGGAGCAAAGGTGAAAAACTTCCAACACAAAATGGTAAGTCTTCAGTTTTCAAAGAATCCAAGTATTACATTTTGACTATGAAAATACAAGAAATAGAAGTGATGAGAAAGCTAAAAACTATTAGGAATAGATAAGCAATCTTTAACCATGTGTTCTAGTTGATACATGACACCAATGAGCAATCAGCTCTATAACAGGATGCCAACTCTTTGGGTTTAAAGACTGTTAAAAATCAAAAACCAATAAAGTAGTTTAGATTTGTTATTGTTAAATTTATACTAAAATTCCTAGTAGTCAGTGATAGTCCCCTATTATTTCCCTGAAAATTATTAATGAAATATGAGGAATTTTTAAAACAAGGAGAACAATTTCTCCTGGGAATAAGAGTTAAAGCATTTGTACCACACTGCTTGTTCTTCTAAGTTACATTTGGTGAGAAGATTATATGTTCTTATAATTTTGGCTGCCTAAGTTACAAATCTCTATTCCTTTCCATGACCGCAGATCTTTTTATAGATCAATTAGTCTTAACTATTTCTGGCTCATTATAATAAAATACCACCAGTACCAATTCTTATTCTCACTAAACCACTTGCTCTGTCAGCCAAGACTGACATTTAACTTAGTTTTGATTCCTTATTTACTAAGACTTTTCAGAAGTTTGTTTTATGACTGGTGTGGTGGCCATGCCTATCTATAATCATGAGATGAAGGCAGCAGTGTCCTGAGTTTGGGGGCTACACAGAAAATTTAATACCAGCCTCAGGTACACAGTACCCTTGAATTGAAATCCCCATGACTGGGGACATAACTCAGTGGTAGAGAACTTGTTTAGCATGTATGAGGTCGTGGGTTTGACTCCTCACACCCAAAAACCAAACTAAACCACCACCACCAACAAAAGAAACCATCTCAACAATGCATAAAGAGTTGCATACAGGTTAAAAATTTAATATGAAAACCTGAAAAGCTGACTCCAAAGTTCTTTTGAATGCTAACATGGCACAACTTATTCAGCTGACCTTACAAGGTAACTCAGTCAATGGTAGGTGCACTCAAAATATTGTGTATAGTTACCTTCAGGCACATTTGTGTATTCATGAAATAGGTCAATCTCTTACCTATACTCAAGCCTTATCCTCAAGATAGCTCATTATAAATATGCAAACATTCTCAAATCCAACAAATTTTGAAGCCTGAAACCCTCCTGGTTGTCAGTCTAAGGGGTGCTCAACATGCAACCTTCTTTAACTTACAAATAACCTCCCACCCCCATTCCCTCTAGAGCAGTGGTTCTCAGCCTGTGAGACTCCTTTGGGGTGGCATACCAGATCTTTTACACTATGGTCATAACAAGAGCAAAATTACAGTTATGAAGTGGCAACAAAAAATTTTATGGTTGGGGTCACCACAACACGAGGAACAGCATTAAAGGGTCGCAGCGTTAGGAAGGTTGAGAACCACTGCTCTAGAGCCGCTCACAGTCCAACAAGCAAACCAACAGGCAGGTAGGATGATAAGGACACTAAGGCTCAGGAACCGCCTAAGTTGCTCCCATGCTCTGGTCACAACTTCTGCTTCTTTCACACACTGCACCAGGCCAATTTAGCTCGTGGTCTACAAGCCACAGTTGCAGAACTGTAGAAAGCTAAAAACACAACTATCTAGAATCTAACTTTTCCAATTTCCCCTTCTATTACAGAATACACTCAGGCTGGGGTTGTAGCTTACACACAAGGTTTCAATGACCAGCACACACATACCCAACAAGAACACAGCAGCAAACATCTTAACGTTTTTACCTAAGTAACTCTATCTTTTACAATTTCTAATCTTATTTTTTTTTAATGCACTGTTGTTGTTTTTGGTTTTTCCTTTCCAAGAACAGCAAGCACCTTTCCAAAATACTACATTCTGAAACACAGTGCCTAACTAGTATTTGGGTTCTCCCACTCTGATAGAACAGCTTTCATTATCCACTTCAACAAAACCAATGAAACCTCAAGAAGCTATTTTCATTATTCCTCACTATAGACTGCAGTCATGTTTTGCTCCTCATAACATATCCCACTGACTATATACTTGAGATTACTTCTGTGTCACCCTTTCTTAGCAGTGCATTCTGAGATATGATACCTATTTCTAGTATCTTCTGGTTTTGTTGCCCTCAATTATGCATCAAGTCACTGAACCAAAAAAAACCTTGCAGTAGATACTAACACATTACTGATAGTTGATTTTCTAAAATTACCAGGTGTATATTGAAAATACAGATGAGCTAAACAAACAAAAATATCAAGCAAGGTAACATCCAATTAGCAGTAAAAATAATAAACATATACAACAGAAACTGAGTTAAGAAAACTACTGTTTAGGGACAAGTTACTGTACAATACCATAACATTAAGAACACAATCATTTTTATGATAGTATAGGCAAAGTCTCAGGTCCCAATATTGAAATGGAACTATAATCACCTTTAAAGACAACAGTTATAGGATCCGAAATATATCAAAGTTCACCTGGCTCAAAAGTTGTTTTATTTCTGAGTCTATCAAAGAAAGTATGTGTGACATCTTAGCAATCAATTCACAGTTGGTAGTCAGGAGGAAAACTGTAACAGTTCTTTTAGATCTAAAGTTTAGATCACTGAAAACCCTAGACAAGTTCCTAACAATGCAGAATGACCATATTAACAATGTAAGATCTAAATTCCAGTAGCAGGGAAGACAAGGGACATGAATTAATCTCACAGACAATCAGTCATTCCTCCACTCTTTTTAAATTGATTACTAATCTTCCTTACAGGACTAAGATTTATTTAAGAAGTCTTACTATTCTGGTCTTCACCTCATCTTTCAACCAAAGGAGTGTGGTTCTTAGTATTCTATCATTAACTACACAATAGTTCAGGGAACCTATTATGGCTCACAAAGGACTTATTAAAGACACCAAATTGCACTAAAAATTACAATTCTGAAGCTGACAGTGTATTTCATCTGTCTCAAGGATGATTTCCTCACGTTCCCTTCCCACTAATTTTCCCATCAATGTTTTCAAAGGATTTCATTATAGAAGAACCTAATTTTACAAGTACAAGTTACCTGCAGTTTCCATGACACTATGCTAGAGCTATGACAAAGATAACATAAGCATCCTCTTTATTAATCTTTCAATTCCAGTATCTGGCATTGCAGTCAATATTTAACAGTTTATTATTTAAACCGATAACCTGAAGGCACGAGAAGACAGGAAAAGGTATTCGACATCAAAATGAGCTTCAGGGTCTCACTCTCTCTGACCTCGCCATTATTCTATTACCAAACTGTCTACCACAATCTTCTGCTTAATATTGGTTTCTGTTTATTATGAATGGTGTAGAAAAGGGCAGCAATTACCAGTACACAGCAAAAAAAAAAAAAAAAAAAAAAAAAGATTCGGGCTGGAAAATTTGTCCAAATGTGATTGAACATTTCGCCATTGTCAGAGAAGCATTTTAAACCTAAATCAGGAGTATGACATATCCTGAAATGACTAAGAAATGAGCTTCACCGGTCCCCCAATACGCAAAGACATCTAAGCTCTTTTTCTTTTGCGACCCTTCTCAGGATTTCTTTCCTCAACCCCACTTCCTACGCAGGTCTCTGGATCTCAGCTCAGGGCCTCTTCAAACCTTTAGATTCTAGTAAGAAAAGGAAGACATCCCTCGTCGCGCCCCCTTCCTTCGGGCGCTTCTTCCTCCATCCACCCTTCCGGCCTACCCAGCCTTCAGTAGGCCTCAACCCTCATCCATTGTTATTTACATCGTCGTCTGGGGAGGCTGAACGTTTCACCCCGTGCGGGTGAGACTCCCGGGCAGAACTCATCGTAGCTGGAATCCCGACGGGGATATGCCAAACAGACTCGCAGTTCTCCTCAAACGCGAAACCAGCAGCCCTCACCCAGCCGCCGGACCAAGCAGCGCCACTCCAGAACGCAGAGCCCCTCCGGGCCTTCTCCGCCACAGTCGTCACTGCTGCGGCCGCTCGCCACCCTGGAGCACACCGGGAGTTGTAGTTTTTTGGACTCACTCTTTACTGGCCTGACTAAGCCGTCTTCAGTGACTTAAACTACAATTCCCAGGAGGCCGAGCGAAGCATCTCGCGCGGTGTGGCGGGAGTGCCCTCGGAGGCTACGCTTTCTTCGGCGTGTAGAGGGAGCTTTCCCGCGGATGGGTATGATGGTGATCGTTGGTGGAGAACTTCTTTGCCACAGAGAGGCCTAGAGTGGGTTTTCGCCTTTTTTGTGTGAGGTTCTGCAAACACATTCATCATAGTTAAACACATATATTTAAGTGTAAAGTTTGAGCCTTTTTGAATACGAGTTCTTGGCCCAAGACAAAAACCTTTAAAAAAACGGCTTCTTTCCCCACCCTAATGTGTGGTCTCTATTGCTCACACGAGATATCCAAGCAATTCTGATTAATTTGTTTTCTTTTTTTTTTTTTTTCGTAGTCACTGAAATGAGTTCAGTATGATGCTGAAGGCTTGTTAATTGCCTGTTTGTTTGTTTGTTTGTTTGTTTGTTTTAAAGAGGCCCACCTTCAAGAATTGTGGACCGTTTTCCACAGGACTTAGGGTATTCTGGGTAGGAGTGACCCAACCCTCTGACCTCTTTCTTAAGGTAGATATTATTTGAAACTTCTTCGACTGAAGTCTCTGCCAGAAAATCCTGTATCTTTTTTATTTTTCTTCGGGTGGAGGGTGAGTTTCCTATAAAACAACCCCCTTTAAAGTTACAGTACAGTAGTACTCAACCTTTTCCAACTGTCTCTTCAGTCTAGTTCCAAGAGACCACCACTCTTAGAATAGACACTTCGCTGCCCTTCCCATTTGCAACCCTGTTTCTATTTCCTTTTTCCCCATCTCCCTGCCCCTTTCCCAGCCCCAACAATAACTAAGCTTCCGGTAAGATCTTGTAGTCCAGTGTTCAGATATTGAAGATAAACTTCTGTACATGAGGGTGTCTGATTTTCACCCACAGTTGAACCTAACATTCTGTCAGGATGACTTTCCCTTACTTATTCTGAAGCTTTCCAGCCTTGAGTAAAAAAAAAAAAAAAAAAAAAATTTTAAAAATATAAACAAATAGTATGATAGTACATGTTGAGTATGAATCTCCATACTGAGTGGTCTGTGAAACACCTGTCATGTACTCAACAGTTACTCTAGTTGAACTGTTTGTATAGAAGCACTACTTTCCTAAATTTCAGATGATGATGAACAATTGGTAGACTTGTGCCCAAAGTGAGGCCTGGCTATGCCTGTAAACCTAGTATCTGGGAGGTGGTCAGATACTAGGAAGATCAGAAGTTCAAGATCATCTTCTCCTATATAATGTGTTGTAGGTCAGCCTAGGCTACAGTGAGACCTCCTCTTGGAAAAACAAAACACCTAAATAAAATTAGCACCATTCCACACCTCCAAACATCAGAGCTTAGAACTATACACACTAAGACAGTTTCTTTTTTTTTTTTTTTTTTTTGGTTTTTCGAGACAGGGTTTCTCTGTGTAGCCCTGGCTGTCCTGGAACTCACTCTGTAGACCAGCCTGGCCTCAAACTCAGAAATCCACCTGCCTCTGCCTCCCAAGTGCTGGGATTAAAGGCGTGTGCCACCACTGCCCGGCTGACAGTTTCTTAATTTATGCAGTCGTAGATCCAATTCTATTCCTTTATTTTGAAGCAGAGAATAGCTTTTAAATAAATTATATAAAAATACAGTTTGAGCCATACTTAATAAGCCTAACCAAGCAAAACACAGATTAGTCTGTTATTTCTGTATTAAACCACAATAAAGGAACAAACCTATGAGGGAAATATTTTTAGAAGTGGTTTTTAGTCACTAGAAATTAAAATATTTTACCTACTAACTTCATGAACCTACTTAGTTTTTATAAATGCAATTACAATAGAATTCCATCTAAGTATCAAAGTAGGATGATTATAATTCACTTCAAATAGATTTGGAAAATTGTAATAAACACAATTTAGAACTTTTAGCCATGTTACTGACATAAATAAGATGGCCCAATAGCTACTTAAAAATAGTTAAATTATTCTAAGATGAAGAGGATTATCGTGAAGGTTAGTAGCTAGTAAATAATTTTAACTTTAGTAATAGATAAAAGTCCAGAAAAATTTAATGGGTTAATAACGTGTTTTTTATTCACCAGATTTGTGGCACATCTGGATGGCCATGTCTTCAAGTTATCATAAAACATCATCGAGCAAATCAAACCTTAGAATAACATAGATTGTGTCATCTGAACAAACTTTACTCGTTCATGTTCAGAAAGCTAGATGTGAAGATGAAACTGTATAGTAGTAGCATTATATGACACAGAAACTTAGCAATACTCTCCCTTGTTAACAAGAAGATACTGTCATCAACGGAGCTATTAAGTACCTTCTCTAGTACTGAGAGCATTGCAGCTCCACTTGTTTCTTTGTTTTCTAGTACAATGCCACAGGGTGGTTAGTGAATGTCTTAAGTTTGTACTACCTCAGATATTCTCTGCTAATCCTTAAATTTTACCAAACACTCTCAGTGGGTACATAAGGGACATACTTTCTGCATTCTAGGAATTTAAATTTTAATTGTAACAGTTTAAGTTCAGTTTACAGATTAACCATATACATCAAGACAATTTGCCAAAGATAGAAATGAGCAAAAATGATTACTGAATTACAATCTGGGGAGTGCTGAATGCTTAGGAACTGAACCTCTAAGGATTATTTTATTCTAGATGAGTGTGCACGTCTATTGTTAAGAAATACCTAACTCTTCAGGTACATTTTTTTTTTTTATAGTGAAAACATTCAAAATTCTTTCTCCTATCTTTTCTTTTCTTCTGATGTTTGGAAACAAGGTCTCACAAGCCCAGCTTAGCCTGGACTTCTATGTAGTGCACTGTTGTTGAACTCATGGTTTTCCTATCTCAGCCCCCCAAATGCTGGGATTACAGATGTATGTAGTCTTACCTGGCTTTTACCTACACCAGAACTTCTTACCGGTATTTAATTTTAACTTAGTGCCTGTTCACCAACTTGCCCCCACTTGTTTTTCTCAGTTTTCTCTTTATTCTCTGGTAAACACTCTCCACTACCATGAGGTCAACTTTAAACAATCCCTGTGTGAATGACTGAATCGCTCAGGACTTGTCTTCTGTTTCTCATTTATTCCACCTGGTGCACTCCGGTTCTATGCATAATGGCACATATGACAGGATTCCGTTCCTTTGTAAGGCAGAGTGTTGTGTATATATACTATGTCATCTGTTCATCATTGATTGATGCTTAGCTTGCTTCCATTTCTTGGCTATTATATAAATAATGCTGCGATAAAAATGGGAGCACAGATGTCTCTTCAACACAGTGCCTTCATTTCCTTTGTATACATACCAGTTGGATGATTGCTATGCACCATATGATAGTTCTATTTTTAATTTTCAAGAAAGCTTCATGCTGGGTTGGGGATTTAGCTCAGTGGTAGAGCGCTTGCCTAGCAAGCGCAAGGCCCTGGGTTCGGTCCTCAGCTCTGGGGAAAAAAAAAAAAAAAAGAAAGCTTCATGCTGTTTGCTATAATGGCTGTACCAACAGTCATCCATTAGTAGTGTGTGAACTTCATCTTTCCTCAGCATCCTTGATAGCAATACTTACATACATACATATGTACATACATACATACATACATACATATATAGTACATACATACATACATACATATATTCAATACTAGTTTTTTCTGGATTGAGGCAATCTGCTCTGTGATTTTTGTTTGTTCTTCTCTAATGGTTAATGATGGTGAGCATTTTCTCATCTATCTGTTGGCCGTGTGTCTTCTTTTGAGAAATGTTTATAAGTTCTGCTAGAGTTTGACACCCCACAACACACTCTAAAGGCCAAGTTCAATTTTTTAAGTTAATATTTTATTGTTTTGAGACATGTTGTGTAGAGCTCGGCAGGCCTCAAATGCCTCATTCTCTCCTTTATTTTTTCAGTTTATTAAGTTTGGAATACAGGCATTGTACCAGCCATGCCTGATTCAATCCAATTTTAAATTGAACTCTCAGAAAAATATTCAGCTATTCCGCCATCCCCTACCATTCATCTTTAGTTACAGATGGCCACTTGCCATCTGATTTTTAAAGATATGTCTCATATATCATCATCATCATCATCATCATCACCTATGTGTGGGTGTATATGGAGTATGTGCATGTCAATACAGTTGCTGGAAGAGGCTAAAGGTGTGGGGTTTCCACTAGAAGTGAGTTACAGTTGGTTATGAGCTGCCTGATGCAGGTGCTAGGAAGTAATCCTTCATTCTTGCAATAGTAGTATGTACTCTTAGCAGCTAAGCTATCTCCCCAGCCTCATCTGATTTCTAGTACTATACACTAGTGAGACAGGGTTGGTCATAATGTGCTTTATTTCTTTTTAGTTTTCAAAGATCAACACACATGCTGGACATAGTGATATACAGCTTTAATCCCAACACCTGGAAGGCAGAGGCAAGTGAATTCCTGTAAGTTTGAGGTAAGCCTGGTCTACATAGTTCCAGGACAGTCCAAGCTATGTGGTGAGACCCTGTCTCAAAACCAAACTAAACCAAGAACAACTGCCCCCCAAGCCCCACATAGATAATGAGTTTCACTGTGGCACTTTTGCACACACTTTGTTTTCGCTGATATTCCCTCATCGATATTCCCATACCCCCATTCTTGCTTTTACCCACCCCAGCTGGTCCTCTTCTTTTCTCTAGTAGATGCCTTCTGCATTTAAAACAAGTTTTAAACATCTATTTAATTTGTTCATTTTGTATTTCTGCATCTGTCTGTCTGTCTGTCTGTCTGTCTGTCTGTGAGTTCAGGTCCCTGAGGCTAGAAGTAGTTGAGCCATCTTGGGGTAGATCGGGAAGGATGACCAAACCTTGGGTCCTCTGCTAAGAAGTATGTCCTCTTAATTGCTGAGCCAGCTCTTCAGTCTTTCCCTTCTATCATGGATACTCTCTTGTCTTCTTTAGTAGAGATTTTTCTACCCCTCAAGATTTCTTTTTCTCTCATGATGTATAAAAAAAAAAAAAAACAGTACCATGTTGTTTTTCATGTGTATATGTGCATGGGTATATACTTTAAAAAATTATTTTTCCCTTGTCACAAATAAAGCATATGCTTTGTTTTCATTTTTTTATTTTTGTTTTTGTTTTTTTCGAGACAAGGTTTCTCAGTGTAGCCCTGGCTATTCTGGAATTCACTCTGTAGACCAAGCTGGCCTCGAATCAGGCTGGCCTTGAACCAGGCTGGCCAGAAGGGAGGGGCTGAAGAACTGCTTCTGCCTCCCAAATGTCAGAATTAAAAGCATGTGCTTTGAAAATAAGTTAAAATATTTTAAAAAATAAAAATTAAAAGCATGATCTAGGTGTGGTGGCACATGCTTTTAGTCC
This sequence comes from Mastomys natalensis, assembly GCA_021653895.1. Classification (NCBI taxonomy): domain Eukaryota; kingdom Metazoa; phylum Chordata; class Mammalia; order Rodentia; family Muridae; genus Mastomys; species Mastomys natalensis. Next base: position 267,723 of record JAJTUV010000156.1, read on the forward strand.
CATCACTTGAGAGGCAGGAGGATTATGAGTTGGAGACCATTCTGGGCTCACTAGCAAAATAAATCAAGAAATCATGAAGTGCATTTATAATTTCAATCTTTCAGACTTTGTATTTTGCACACAAGTAATTCTCTTGTAAGCTAGGCTAACATAGCACATATTGGTTGACATTCTTTCTGAAATTTAAGAGTATAGAGATGAGCATGGTTTTGATGATTTTATTTCAGTATTTCTGAGGAGAAAAGACCAAACATGTTTACCTGTAATAACTTTCCATTTTGAAATGAAGCATGTTAAACTGACATCCTAAATCCCCAAGCATAGAATTAGAATATTTTAGTTTTATAGAAAACACACACTTCATATGGGCTTTAGAAGTTGCCCCTGCATGTTTAATAGTGAATGAATTCCTTTTTTGCTGTTAAATTGTTGTTTTGTTTGTTTAAAGACTGGCTCAAGGTTATTGGGGGTTGAGGATAGGAAGAACTCAATACTACAAAGGAAGTAAAGCGGGAATGTCAAGTGCACGCTGGTGAGCAGCCCTATCTGGGCTGTTAACATTTAAAAAGCCCTTTCAGGGACTAAGGAAATAATGGCTACAAATGTCTGGAGCTTGAAATGGCTTTTATACTTTTGAACCTGTTATAAAAGCTTTTCTTAGAACCCTGTTTCATCCCACCACTCCCAAACAAAATAGTGGAAGGAGGTAGGGGGAAGAAAATTAAACTGAAAAAGACCAGACATAAAGGATGCTGCTCATAGCTTATTTTAAATTTCTGAACTATTATAAATGGGAGAAAATGGAACAAAAGAGGGAACATGGCCATATTTGAAAGTAAGGGGAAAAGTTATGTCCTTGGCAGAAGGCTGTCAGTAGCTAGTGGCACCAACAGGCACATGGATTTCCTGCAGGAACCACGCCTCTTGGTTCTGCTGCTTCTAACTTGTTTGTATACAAGCTGCAAAACCAGGCTGTATATTGATACTCCTTTCTGATTCCCTATTTAAGTAAACAGTGCCCTGTGCCTTTCAACAACAAGTTTTTAGAAGTTGATCAAAGGGCATGGAATTGTGGTTCTTGTAAAGTTCTTTACAGACGTTAGGACTTTCCTTCTTTGTCTTATGATTTGTTTGTTATTTTAAAATTTTTATTATTTTAGGAGTGCTGCTGTTTTGCCTGCATATATGCCTGTGTACCACATTTATGAGTTAGACCATTGTGAGACACCATGTACGTACTGAAAAGTGCACCTAGGTTCTCTGGAAGGGTATAGTTAGTACTGTCAGTGACTAAAGTTTATCTCTCCAGTTCTTATTCTTTTTATTTTTTATTTATTTATTTATTTATTTATTTATTTTTTAAACACTGAAAGAAGAACTGGTAATTGAGGCAGAGATAAACTTCAGTGATAGGTCCTTTCCCAGAATGTTTAAAGTCCTGGGTTCAATATCTACTACAAGAAAAACAACAAGCAAAATGAAGATAACACATACCTAGTGGCTGCAGGCACACCTTTAATCCCAGGATTTGGCAAGAGGCAGGTGGAGCTCATCCAGTCTGCTCTGGTCTACACAGTGAGTTTTGTTTGTTGTTCTTCTTTTTCTTTCTTCCCCCTTCTTTTTTTTAGCCATCAAGATTTCAGAGAAAATCCAAATCAACCTATGGACTCTAACAGTACTTAAATTATAAGCTTTAGCCGGGCGGTGGTGGTGCACGCCTTTAATCCCAGCACTTGGGAGGCAGAGGCAGGCGGATTTCTGAGTTCGAGGCCAGCCTGGTCTACAGAGTGAGTTCCAGGACAGCCAGGACTACACAGAGAAACCCTGTCTTGAAAAAAAAAATTATAAGCTTTAAAATCCTGCAGTGCAGTATAAGTGCTAAATTTTTATTTATATATTTTTTAAAAATCTGTTAATGTGACCTTGGCTAAACAGCTTAACTTTTTACAGATCTAAATTAAGTTTATTCTAAGGTTTTCTGTTTCTGAACTGTGCAATTCTTTTAATTGAATAAGTGTGAAAATACTTTTAACAAAGTCTTTGAGAAACAACTCCTACAGTGGCTAATGCCTGTAATTCTAGCCCTCTGGATACTAAGGCAGGAGGCTTACTTCATCCTGGCATAGAGTTTTAGGCCAGCCCCATACACACAGCAGCACCTTGTCTTGGAAGAAACTCCAAGATCCCAAACTCAAATAACAATTAAAAAACAATTCAAGGAATAGCAGGAGTCTTAACCAAAACCAAGAATGCATGAAAAAGACACACAGAAACCTACTGATATGTAAACTAATTAAAGAATCATAATTTAAAAATTTCTTAATTTCAAACTATTTTGAATTAGAAATATAAAACATATTTGTATTTTGTGATTTTTTTTTTCTTAAGCAGTAGCATACAAAGATGAGCATACGTCACAAGTGCTCCTTTGTCACCAAGTGAACATGTCCATATTGCTGCTCTTGGTCAAAGAATAAAGTATTTTCAATGCCCTGAAGCCTCCTCTCCCGGTTGTTACCTTCTGTGAAGATCTAGATTAACTTTCTCATTATTTGAGTTTCCTTTAACTAGTGCAGTGTATATGGTTTTCTACAAAGTGTCTTCTCTAACAGTATTCTTTATAAGGACCATTACTGTTCATATGTGATAGCATCTGCCTCATCCTGTTTCTGAGTCATTGTCTGCTATATAACTTTACTGCAACCATATAGTATAAGATGAGGTGTTTCCAGTTTGTCACTGTCATGACTTATCCAACTACAGAGACTTTTGTATATTTTACATATATGCACTGGGATTATGCTTAGGAATAGAAAATAATCCTAATTGGTTTTCCAAAGCATCTGAATCTCTTTATACCTTTATACTCTTTCTCTTTTGCTTAGATTATATAATTAGATCAGATTCTTTATGTCTGTTACAGTAAAGCATTTGAAGAAGAAATGAATATGTAGATATATTAGCTTGATTATCACACACACACAATACACACACACACACACACACACACACATATATATATATATATATTGAATTCCTTACAACTAATGTTATAGGAGTTGATTTTTGCTAATTTTTGTTCTCTCAGAGAACTGAGTAGTTAGAAAAAAAGTAAGACTTCAAAATAAAAACTATTGTTATATTATTTACTTTCTTAGAAGAATAATTTTTGTTTTCTGAGACAAGGTTTTTCTATATAGCCCTAGCTGTCCTGGAATTCTCTCTGTATACCAGCCTGGCCTTGAACTCACAGAGATCAGCCCGCTTTTACCTCCCGAGTGCTGGAACTAAAGGTGTGTGTCACCACAGCCTGACTCAGGATAATATTTTATTTCCTTTAACTTAGTTTTCTTGAATGTATAGTGTTTTCTACTTTGAGCAGAGAGATGATTGTTGTGTATTCTTTTCACTCTTAATTCTTACTGAAACTGTAAGTTTCACTAAGAATTTTGCTTCCTTTAGACTATCCACAACAACATATTAATCATAAGCTGTTTCTTCAATAGAAATAAAATACCACAAGCTAATTTTTAAAATTCCATTTATTATGGAGATATTTCAAATTTCTCTATCGCTATACTGTGGAAAGTAAAAAGAAAGGGCTGGAGAGATAGCTCAGTGATTATGTGCACATACTGTCCTGGGTTTAATTTCTAATACCCAGGTTGTGCAGCTCATAATCACCTGTAACTCCAGCTCTAGGGGATCTCATGTCCTCTTCTGGCCTCCTTGGGCACCACACACACACACACACACACACACACACACACACACACACAGAAGTAAAAATTGAGTCTTTTTAAAAAGTAAAAGAGAAACAGGTAAATTAATGTTAATGTAAGTTTTAGAAGACCCAATATTCCTAAAATAGTAGAAGCATAATAATCATAATCACATGTAATCATAATAAATACAACTAGTGAGTATCCTCTTTTCTTCAGCAGTCCCGTATGTATTTTAATATGACAGCACATCTCAGTCAAAGTAGTCACATGTCCAGTACCCAAAAGTTACAGGTGACCTTTGGGCACCATATTAGACAGCAGAGGTTTGGGCTTCTTGTGATAGAATGGGGGTGCTCTGTGCTGAAGAAGGTAGCTGTGACTGCTAAGCATACTTTTAGCAGTGTTCCATCCAGATGGACACTAACAATGGGCAGTTGGTCAGGTTTCCATAGGATTTTGAGTTTCTAAAATGAGCAGGAAAGTGCTCTAGACTCCAGTACTAAATGTCTCCTTTTGAAACTTTTTTTTAACAGGGCTGTTTCGACAGATTCGGAACAACAATTTTCAACTTAGAGCTTTGAAGATGAGAGAAGTTCAGAGTATTCTGTATTAGGATGAGCAACAGGAAGACCCATGTCTGGTGGGCAAGAAGTTCCAAAGAAAATGAAAGGATCCAACACGCAGAGCTGCTGGTAGGTAGACCGTGGGGCATATAGAAAACCATCAGGCTTTTATGGGGAAAACAATGAACTTGACAAAAGGAACTTGGAAAATTTAGTAATAGTAGGATAATTGGGAAATTAGTCAAATAAAAAGGTTCATGGAAGTGATATATTTTTCTAGAGCAACTGTATACAATTAAGTTTCTTGTTCAATAAGAAACATGCATAAACTTAGAACTATAGTATAGCTGAGTTACCATTTTTAGAAATGAATACTGTTACAGTGCTAAAAGTAAAATAATTCATATTTTATTATTGCTTTCTAAATTTTACTTTATTCTTGAAAACTAAAAAATAAATTACATCATTATTTTATGTGTAAGAGTGTTTTACCTGTGTGTATGTATACCTGGTGTCTGCTGAGATCTGAAGAGAGTATCAGATTCCGGGAATAGAATTACATAGTTGTGAGCTGCCATGTGGGTACTGGGAATCAATCCTGAGTCCTCTGTAAGAGCAACTCTCCTATTCCTATTTTATCCTTTTCCCTCCCTCCACCCCTTTCTCCCTCCCTCCCTCCCTCCCTCCTCCCTCCTCCCTCCCCCTCCCTCCCTCCCTTCTTTCCTCTGTCCCTCCTTTACCTCTCTCTTTCCCTTTCTTCCTCTCTTTGTTTTTCCTTTACCTTCTCCTTCTGTGCTCTATATAGCATAGCCTGGTCTGAAACTCTCTGGGTGATCTTGTGCCTCAGCCTCTTGTGTGCTGAAATTACAAGCATCAGTTATCACACTAGTTTATTGCTTACTTTAACAGTTGCACATATTTTACATTTTGTTTCAATTTTAAAGACTTAAGCTGCCTATCAGGAAAATGTAAGTACATTTTTAGGGACAAAATGTGATTTCCCCAAGAAAGTTTATTTTAGAGAATATTGGAGATGATGGAAGTGAAGCGATGGCTGGCTCCTGAGTTTCTGCTTTGAGTAACAGATGACTGAGTAGACAATAGTCAAATTTGATTTCATATTAGTTAACACAGGAAATAGATAATCAACAAACCAGGACTTCAATCAGATAACAGCACTGTATCTTATATTTATTTTTGTATTGTTTCCCAAAATGTTGTTATTCTTAGGGGCAAGGGAATGATGTATTCTAAATAGAGGTGTATTAAAGCCAAGATAGTGGATGAAGTGCATTGAGTGCTGATAAGTAGTTAGGTAGCAGAGATGCATTTGGAAGCATCTGTTTTGAATTGTGGCTCTCTGATGCTTACTAGTTGTTTAAGTCACCATGTCCTGGTGTTATCATCTTCAGAAAAAGGGATCACCCCTTCTCACACATGCTCGTGAGGAATAACGAGCTGTTTGCCAGAATTGTCTGACAAACGGAAGATGCTCAGTTCATACTAACTAGTTTCTTTCTGTTCTAACTTTGTGATACCCTTTGAAACTGAACTGATTGTGCATAGCCACCAGTCAATGAGATTAAATCATTTCTGCAAATCCTGCTGTTTTGTGAAAAGCTGTAAGAGATAATGTTGGGGCTGAGGATCTAACTCACTGGAATACTTGCCAAGCATACTCAGGATCCTATGTTGAATCCCTAGAACCACAACAAAAAAACCACACAAAACTCTAGAACTAAACTATATTTTAAGATTAATTTTAAAGTTAGCATAAAAATATAGCATAGCACAACAGAGTATTCAAAGTATTTTTACACTATAATACCACACACACACACCACACACACACACACACACACATATATAAATTGGACTGAGTGTGGTTGCATTTGCTTATGATCCCAGCACTCAGGAGGTTGAGTTAAAGGTCAGTCCAACTACATAATGAGGCCCTACCTCAAAAAACAAAACAAGACACATGAAAAAATTGATGAATAAGCAAGATGGCTCACTTTATGGTGCCTCCAAGTCTGACAACTTTGTTCCCTAGGGTTTACAAGGTAGAAGGAGAGAACTGACTCTTGAAAATTGTTCTCTGACTTCCACACATGCACTGTAGCACAAGTGTCGGCATGAGTGCACACATGTATACATATACTTGATAAATAATGACAACAAAGTTATATAAGTAAAGTATCATTTGCAAGTGAATTAAATGTAGATTATAAGTGAACCATATATCAATCAAGGTTTTCTATTGTGCTTACCAGAGGAAGCAGAGAGCTGACAGCAAGAGATGGAAGGTGAGGATGAGTGTGATGTGTTTTGGTTTTGGAAGGTACAGAAAGGCACAATCTTTTTTCTGTACTATTTCTTCTGACTCCTTTTTCCTTTTGGAGACCTGTCATTGTCTTGCCTTCATTTGAACGTAAAGTTATAGCCAGAAAACTGCTTTTAGAGTTGGTAAGGTGCTGCCTCCTCATTTCATATCAACCATAGAAAGCATGAGGGAGGGGTAATTTAAACATGAGCTATGATACCAGTGTTTTTCAGATAAGAATCTCTGGCTAGAAACTGTGTTAAGTAGAGTTCTGTGTGCTTTGGCTGAAAGTAGTGTCAAAGCACCAGGCCTTATATTTATTAATATTGTGTTATTTGTTTGCAAAATAGCTATTATTCTGGGAATGATGAGATCATCTGAATAGTGATAAAAACTTCTCCAGAGCCATTTTAAGTTACTAATTTTAAGTTATCTAATTTAAGGTCTAATGTACTGATAATCTGCTCCATGCATAACTATTCTAGACTCTTATAAATTAAACTATAATTTAATGCATAGTATCTAGCAGGCAATATTTTTAGAAAATTCTTTTATTCTATCTATTATCTATTTATCTATCTATCTATCTATCTATCTATCTATCTATCTATCTATCTATCTATTATCTATCTGTTATTTATCTATCTGTCCATCTATTATTCTTGTCTTGTATAATAAAAAATGCCATTTATTAGTTTTCTTCCTCTTTCATTGAACTGAACAAAATCGCAATATATCTTTCTAGACAAGAAAGAATCCTATTAAAAATGTAGGTGATTTTTTTAAAAATTTACTTTTATTTTTTAACTGTGTATGTGTCTGTCTCTGTGTAAGTATGTCCATGTGAGTGTAGGTGGCCTTGGAGACTAGAAGAAGATATCAAATTCCCTGGAGTTGGAGTTAGAGGCATTTGTGAGTTGATGGCTATGGGTGCTGGTAATCAGCTTGGGTCCTAGAAGCACAGTGCTACTGTGGTCTATAGGTAGGGGTATGGATGCACTAGGAGCTACTGTTCATATAGGCTATATATTTAAGGTATACATATTTCCTAGCAAAACTATGAATTTCTTACATAAAGGCTTGGCTTAGACAAGCAGACTGATGAGTTACTAAAGTCCCTCTGTGTTTTAGGTATCTGTGCCTAACTTCTATTGGCATGGGACTTTAAAGCAAATGTATCTGGTAAATTACTTATTTCCCCTTTCAAAACAAGAAGTTTCTATCTGGCATGTGGTTGTCCTTACTAGTTGCTTTTGGATAGACTTTGGTCCCAGAAGAGCAGTCTGTGCATATTGAAAATCAGCCCAGAAGACTTTCAGGTGACTATTACTAAGTTTTATTCTAATTCTGATCATTTTCCTTTTTTTCTTAATATTAAATTTGCTCCCCAGTTTAACTGTCACTCAGTGATTGTAGGAATCTCCAAAACCTGAAAAGGTACATTAAGATTAATGCAGGGGCATTCTGTACTTTGCTAAAAGTAATTCTGTATGTCTTATTTTACTTTATTTACTTTTTTTCTGCAGAATTACTGTAAAGGTTTTCTATTTCACTCATTACAGCACAGTGTTTTTCACATTTGAATAGACTGCATCAACATGAATTCTTTATAAGGACCTTAAAACAAACTTTGCCAAGTCCCAGAATACAGAAGTGAATTCACATCCCAATACTCAGCTGCCTCATGAATAAAGGAGAGCTTGTGCCTGACACTTTGAAGCCATAGCTGTTAAACCATACAGAATATTTACCTCAATAAATCATTATAAGAAAATAAGGTACAATTATACCCACAGAGAAAGAGAATTCAAAACACCGATTTATGTGTTTCGGTGCCTACTCCCTCTCCCACCGTGTTTTGAATTTCAGGCGTGTTTGTCATCTTTGGCTGCTCCTTGTATCTTTAAACTAATGGGTTCTCCTTGTTCTTTATTTTATTTCTTACATTCCTCATTAAGTTTGTTATTTTTCTTTGACACACAGGCATGATTTGAATAGTATACCATGTTTCACCTTTAAAATGAACTATATCTCTTTTCTTAGCTAAACAAAAAAATTAGAAAGAATTGGTGTACTTGCTTAAATTTGTGACTTTTTTTTTGACATCATTTTGAAGTATTCCCGAGAAAGAGGAAGAACTGGGCTACAATGGAAAGAAGACTGCTACTTTAGCTCCAGCCTTGACTGGGAATGGCAGTTTGTCTATAATCCTAGCACTCAAGCCACCTGGCCAGGATAACAATAAGTTGGAGACCAGTTTGACCCACACAATGGGAGAGACTTTTCTCAGTTGAACTAGATTACTTATTTACAGTGATAATAGTGTTATGGAAAGATAAATTTGTTCACATATGCCTATTTCAGGCTTTTGAAAAGTAAAATATCCCATTCCCAGAAGTGAAGTGGTAATGTGGCAAAAGGAATAACAGTAAGTTCAACAGAGTCCGGCAGCCGGGACTGGGAGGCAGGGGCAGAGGGGCCGAGGGGCCGGGGGGCCAGGGGACCGGGGGGCAGAAGGGGGCAGAGGGGGTCAGAAGGGGCAGAGGGGGTCAGAAGGGGGCAGAGGGGCAGAGGGGCAGTGGGGCAGAGAGACAGGGGAGAGGCAGAAGCAGAGGAGGCAGAGGAGGCGGAGGCGGAGGCAGAGAGTGAGAGAGGAAGAGAGAGACAGGTAGAGGCAGGCAGACTCTGATTTGAAACCAGCCTGCTCTACACAGTAAGCTCCAAGCCAGCTGTGCTACCTAGTGAGACCTTGTCTATAAGTAAGTAAGTAAGTAAATAAGTAAGCAAGCAAGCAAGCAAATAAAAAAATATCAGATAAGGAAATTTGTGCCTAGAATAAAACTTAGCAGATGTTGTTGTAAAGAGGACATAAAGTGTTTTTTTTTTTTTTTGAGACAGGGTTTCTCTGTATAGCCTTGGCTGTCCTGGAACTCACTCTGTAGACCAGGCTGGCCTCGAACTCAGAAATCCACCTGCCTCTGCCTCCCAAGTGCTGGGATTAAAGGCGTGCGCCACCACCGCCCGGCTACATAAAGTGTTTTAAACAACTAATTTATCAAAAAGTATAAAAGTTTTACTGATTCAATGGAAGACAATTTAATTTTTTTACTGTATATAGAATAATCAAAGCAAATGCTGTTCTTAAAGCTTACCAATAGAAACCATAGGTTAAATTTAAATTGATTGAAGTTATGATTACTTTTTAATCAAAGAATTATACTTTTAAGTATAATTATCTAAAAATTATCAATCTGTGAAATTATGGATGTTAGTGATATTACTGTTAGATTTTTTAAAGTGGCTGTTTTGAGGGATCTAATTCAGGGCTTTATACATGCTAGGAATTTACTGTACCACTGAACTAGGACTTAGCCCTAGAGTTAAATAGACTTGTAATGTATTTTTTATTACCTAAGCCTTTCATTAGTTACTTTTCTTGTTGCTGTAGAAGAACAGAGAAGAAAAGTGTACTTGTGCAATGATTGCAGTCCATTGTGTGGGGAAGGCCATTGTGGCAGAAGCTGCTTAGTCTGTGGCTGGGAAGCAGAAAGGATGGCAGGAAGAAGCCAGGATAATTTACTCACAGGGGCTTATGTTAGTAAGCTGCTTCCTTCTGCTAGGCTCAGCCTGCGATAGCTTCTACAGCCTCCCAAAATGTGCCACCAGCTGGGAAGCAGGGCTCACAGCATGTAAGCGTGGGTTAAAACTTTAACAAAGTTTATAGGTTGTGTGTGTGTGTGTGTGTGTGTGTGTGTGTAAGAGAGAGAGAGAGAGAGACAGACAGACAGACATAGAGACACAGACAGACAGAGCCAGAGAGAAACAGAGACAGACACAGAAACACACACACACACACACACACACACACACACACACACACACACACAGAATTATAGGAATGACTATTACTTAAAAGTTTCTGGGCCAGTGGCGGTGGCACAGTGAGTTCATCTCACAGCCTGCGGGGAGGGGGGAGAACCTTAAAAAAATTAATAATTAAAAAAAAAAGTTTCTGGGATCCTGGGATGGTCCATCTCCACTTTCTCTAGTATTAAAACCTGTTTTATTCTTTCCATCATATCTGTAACTATCTTATTTATTGTGCCTTGTTTATTATGTGTCTTTACAACAAGAGTTCTATGAACCAAGATCTAACTTATTTTGTTTAATATTATATTCTCATTGCCTATACAGGTATGTGTGATGCATAGTGTATTCTTAATAAATATTTATAGGATGAAGGGATGAACATTATTATCATTTTAAATAAGTAAAGTAGTTTAAGTTTTAAGAGTCCCTCCTTTTTGTCTGCCCTAGCTATGAGTACAGGCTAAGAAAGTTAAGTAAAAGCAGATCGAAAGGTGAATTAGTAAGCCAAAGAAGGAACCAACCTAAGACAAGAGAATCCAAATAAATAAAAGAAGCCAACTAGACAGTTAAGGACATTGGCTACCAGATCCAATGACCTAAGTTCTACACCCTAGATTCACATGGTAAAGGGAGAACCAACTCCTTCAAGTTGTCCTGTTATCTCCACATACCCCCTGCCCCATGATAACTGTTAAAACAACAATAGCAGCAGCAACAGAAGGCCTAACTATTAAAGAGGAACAGAGACATTCTCTGTCAATCTTCTTTACCGTCCTTTTGGTTTTTCAAGACAGTTTTTCTATGTAGCCCTGGCTGTCCTGGAACTCACTCTATAGAACAGGTTGACCTCTGACTCTCAGTGCTGGGATTAAAGGTGTAACCCAACACTGCCCCAGTATTCTGTCAGTCTTTTATCTAAAATTTTGAAAATTTTCTGACAGTTTACACACACACACACACACACACACACACACACACACACACACACACTGTATCTGGTTACTTTCACCCAATTACTTTCTCACCCTTCCCACTTCTGTTAAACCTCTTCTTTCCAGCAACTCCCCCCTTTACTTTCATGTTTTTTGATGTTTTGATTTTGATTGTGTGACCCACTGAATTTAATCAAGTTGCTTGCATGAGCATAAGTGGCTGCTATTTGTTGTTGCATTGACAACTTAACAGTGGCTTTATTACTGAAAAAAAAAATGGCTCTCCCTTCCCCAGCAATGATTAAATATCAATAGTTCCTGAGAAGTACAACCTCCTGAACCTCTACACCATCCATGGTGGAGTGTTCCCAGACCCCATCTTGTACAGGTAATCATGTCTGCCATGAGTTCATGAGTTTGCAATGGGCAGGCCCAGAAGATGGGGTTTCACAACACTCTTTCCCAGTCTCCTGCTCTTAAAATTGTTTCTTCTCCCTTTTTCTTGTTGTTCTCTTAGTTTTGGAGGGTTATTAACTTTCTATATAGAAAAATAAAGTAGTTCATAATAAAAAGTAATATGTTGATATTCAGGGAGTAAGATGAATGAGATTAAAAAGTAAAAAAAAAAACAAAACTATAGTGAAAGAGATCTATTTACTCATTTTCAATAGTTGTTTTTCAAGTACTTTATGAAGGATATTGAAGGTGATCCTAAGTACTCTTTTTCTTTTTTTTTTTTTTTTGACTTGTGTTTTCTTTTCTTTTTTTTTAAATTGGATATTTTATTTGTTTACAATACAGATGTCATCCCCTTTCCCCATTTCCCCTCCCTAGAACCGCCATCCTAACCCCCCTCTTCCTTTATGCTTTTATACCATTTTGATTACATGCATGTATTAAGGTCAGTTCTAGGTTGAGGGTCTAGCAATACAATAGATGCAAATAGTCAAGGAACAAGCAATACAATAAACACAAATAGCCAAAGAAAACAGCAAGGCATTAAACCCAATTACATGAACACTCCCGTGATCACTGTTTCTAAAGACTTATCAGGATGACCAAAGTATCTGAGCCTACTTCCCTATCCTAGCCCAAAGTCATTTTCATGTCTGAAGCCTACTTCCTTGTTTAGCCTAAAATTTCAATTCCTGTCTGAAATTACTTCTTTATTTTAGCCTAATATTTAGATTCCTGCTTGAGATCACTTCTTTGTTGTAGCCTACGATTTAGATTCCTACCTGACATTACTTTTTTGTTCTAGCCTAATGTCAGATTCCTTGTCCTTGGCCAATGTCAGCTTCTTGCCAAGCAGCCCCAAAGGCTCTCCACCTCTCCCCCTTTTTAATACTCTTCTTCTTTCAGTGAGCTTAAACCTAGAGGGCAAATAAATTGTGTATATTAGTAACAAATGAGAATTATAAGGTAAAATTTATGACATTGAAAGTAGTCACAAAAGACTACATAGTATGTGATGTGAAATGGCCAGAATAAGTGAATCTACAGATGAAAATAGACTGTTACTATTGAGGTGGGGATTGAGAAGTAGGAGTTGCTTCTCATGAGCATGTGGGTTTATTTGAGGGGTTGACAAAACCTTCTAAAACTGGTGACGGGGCACATTTCTACAGATGAACTAAGCTTTACTGAATGCTTTAAATGAGAGAACAGTACAGTATATAAGTAGCATTATCATAGACTGTTGTATATGGTGTATGTAGGAGGGCTGGGGAAGGGACACTAGAGATGCTCAAGATAAGTGAAGTGAGAAGAGGCTGGGTTGTCAAGTGGCACATAATGGAATGGTTGGGTTTATTTGTAGAGAAAAAGCCTTTTAGTTTTAAGAACTGGACATCTCTGGGAATAGGACAGAGGAGTAGCTAGGATCCTCAATAAGTATTTTTTGTTGTTATTCCTCTGTTTGAGACAGGGTTCCCAATATGTAGCCTTGGCTGCCCTACAACACTGTAGTCCAAGCTGCCCTTAAACTCACAGAGATCCACCTACTTTTGTCTCCTGAGCACTAGGATTTGTGTACCATAATCCCTTTTGGCAAAGGATGTTTTAAAGAAAAATTCACAAGTCCACAGCTGGACATGGTGGTGTGAATCTGTAATTCCAGGTACTTCAGAGGCTATGGAAGGGTTGCTTGAGCACAGGAGTTTCAGGCTAACCCAAGCAACTCAGTCAGAGTGTCTCTCTTCAAACAAACAAACAAACAAACAAACAAAACAAGCCAGCCAGCCTTATTGTTTAATTCTCCTTAGATATATTCTACTGAGTGGATGAAAGAAAGAAAGGCTTGAAACTAAAGAAAGGGTTGAAACTAAGAGTGAAGGGGTTAGGGATAGACTTCAGGAATACAGGAATGTCTAGCATGCATCAGCTAGGCTCATCCCCAGCATGTCAAGTGATAAAGCCTTCTTCCTCAGAAAATGCTCAAAACAGTTGAGTAATTGAGTATGCTTGTGTTAAATGTGTGTAGATGAGCGTAAAAAGAAATGAAATCTGAGTTAATGGTGGAGTATAGGACCTAAATCACACCGAGAAAGAAGCCTATGATAATGACCTGGTTTGTTCTAGTTGCTCGAGCATACCTGGTTACTTTTCTGGTTCTATATCCTCCTTCCATGACTTCACCATGTCACAGAGACAGTGCCTTTATTTGATGTAATCTTATTTAATTCCAGGAGGTTAGGAATAGGTCGGGCAGGGTATTTGTCACCCTCCATGACCTATCATTTTTTTCATTTAAAAAAATGATTGATTTATTTATTCCTATTTTATGTAAATGGGTGTTTTGCCTGTATGCATGTCTGTGTACCACCTGGAGGCACCTGCAGAGGTCAGAAGATCCTGTCATATTCCCTGTGACTGGAGTTACAGATGGTTGTAAGCCACCATATGGATGCTGGGAACTGAACCTCGGTCCTCTGGAAGAGCTACTTGTACTCTTAGCTGCTGAGCCAGCTCCCTGATCTTTCATTTTAATTAGAAGGAAGATTATAAGGAGAAGACAGTGTTTGGCACAGGGATGAAAATTATGAAATGTGGGCATCTGATTGGTAGGTTAACTGCTGTCTAACAGGTGAAAGAGAAGAACTTTTTCATCATTGGCAGATTCTAATTTCCATGTGAGTAATGATCAGGGGCTGAAATCCAGATGATCTTAGTCTCTGTTTGCTTCATGGAAAATAGATACTTTTTTTCTGTTAAATAATGATTTTAAAACCTAACATCTGAGTAACCTTAAGTTGTCATCATATTCCAAAATATTTCCTATAATGTTTGTTGTACCTTAGATTATTCAGAAGAGTTGAACTGTGTTTTATCAAGTTTATCGTTCAACTGGGGAAGAATTCTTATGACATGGTAGCCATTGACAATAAGTTAAGTTATAGAGGATCACAGCAGAACAGGATCCACTCTTCAGATCCTTACAATAGCTATGCATTTATATGTATGCATAAGGAGAAAGAAAGACTATGTTTTTCCCCGTATAATAATCTTATATGAAACCCTTTACATTTCAAGTATGGATAAAGACATTTAAATATGTAGCCAAGTTTCTGAGAGAGGTAACATTCAAAGACTGAAGTGGGAGGTGAAGGAGAGCAACAGTGCTGGACGTGCTTTCCAGGGAGTCCAAGCCTTGCCTCAGGCATACTTATATTTGATTTCTACTAAAAATACATAATCTTAGCGCAACATAAAACATTTTGATGACTTAGTGTATTTCTGGTTTCTGGTGTATGTACAGTTCCATACAACCATTGCCACAATCAGGACACAAAACAATGTATTCAAGTCTTAAGTTTCTTTCACCAAGTTTTCTCCCTTCTCAGTGCTTGAATAAGACATGTTCCTTGACATTTTGTCTTACCTCTTTTTGACAATCCTATAAGGGGAATAATTTTATTCAGCACATGCCTTTGACCTGTACCCTTGTCCTTGAGTTTTGCGTGACTTGGGTCCTATCTCTGTTGAGTCAAATTCCATTGTACAGAGGTCCCACTTGCTACTGAAGAGCATTCAAGTTGTTTCCAGTTTCAGTTATTTTTGAACTAACTTTTAGTTTAGCAAACAAAGAAATGACTTTCTTTGTGTCATTGTCATGCATACACCTAAAATCATGCCTTGTTCTTATTTGCCCACTTGTCCTTCTCTGTCCCTGCTCCATCCTTGCTGGTCCCCTTCCTTTTCCCAAATAGTCTCTTCTGCTTTCAGAACACAGGCTTCATTGCTTTTTCCTGCTTTCCTTCCACTCCCCTTAGACGACTTCTCCTCTCAATGATACTTTCCACCTTCATGTCATGGATATGCACACATAATTTAGTCTAAATTATACATATGAGAAAAATGTGATATTTGTTTTTATAAGTTTGGCTGATTGCTTCATGATTTTCAGTTATATCTATTTTTCTCAAGACACCATGATTTCAGTCTTCCTGCAACAGAATTCCACAGTGTATATATGCCATAGTTTTTAATCCTTCCATCTGTTACTGCTAGTCTACTGTGACTAGTTAAAGCAGTTAATATAGGTGTACTGGTGTCTCTGTGGGACACTGACTTAGACTCTCTAGAGTAATAACCTAGGAAGGCTACATCTGGGTCATACTGTCTTTCTATTTTGAGGATCCTCCATATTAACTTTCATAGTGGTTACACTAATTTATATTCTCTAGTAATATATAAAGTACTATCATATAAGGCTTCTTTGATTTCTTTGAAGATGGACATTTAACTAAGTTGAGATGGAACCTCAGTGTAGTTTTGGTTTGTATTTGAGGATTATATTTCTATGTGAAAGTGAAAAATGTCACTGATGTGTTGAAAAGATTACAGCAAATATAAAGTATGGGCATTTTAAGAGTATTGGTTATTCTAATCTATGAATGTGACATGCCTTTTCCATGTTTTTGTGTGATCTCTTCAAAACCCCTCTTTGCTTTTGTCTCTCAGTTTTTGAGATTGAACCCAAGCCTTATGTGCTCAGAATGAACTCTCCCACTGAGCTGTGCTGTGGTCCCTGTCTAGTGGCTCTCAGTAGTGTTTTGATCACTTTTTTTGTGGGTGTGCTTGTGTGGGTGTGTGTGCTTGTGATTGTCTGGACTTTTGCATGTGGAGAACAAAGGTCAACCTCAGATGTCTTTCCTGAGGGGCCAATCACCTTTATGCTTTTAAAAAGAAATTTTTGTGTACTTGTTTATATTAATTTTCATTTATGTCTGTGTGTCTGAGTGTGTAGGTGCCATGTGTGTGGATGCCTGTAGTGGCCAGAAATCTATCAGCTCTCTTGTAATGGGGGTTTCTGAAAGTTGTAAGCTGCCCATCATTGGTATTTGGGAACTAAGCTTAGATCCCCTAGAAGAGTGGCAAGCAATTTTAACCACTGAGCCATTACTCCAACCCCCAAGATTGTGTTTTTATTTTTAAATTGTGTGTGTGCATGTGTGTGCCTGCCACATATGTGCGGGTACCTATGGAGTCCAGAAGATGGCGCTGAATCCCCTGGAACTGGAGTACAGGTAGTTATGAGCTGCCCGACATGAGTGCAGGGAACCAAACCAGAGTCCTCTGTAAAAGCTAGCAAGAGCTTTTAACTTGTAGTGTCACCTCTCCAGCTCCCAGATTCCTCTCTTTAAAAGATGTGGGTTTTAGGGCTCAAACTCAGGTCCTCATGCTTGCCAGGAATGTAGTTACAGACTGAAATCCTTCCCAGCCTCTCATCGTGTTTGTTGTACAGATATTTTACTTCCCTAGTTAAACTTATTCCTAGGTTATTTATGTACTTATTTCCTAATTACAAAAAGTTATTAGTTTATAAAAACACTACTTATTTTTGTATATTTAGTTTTATGTCCTTCAAAATTGTGACATTTATTAGTTTGACAGGTGTTTGTTAGGCCCCTAGGGTTTTCCATATCATGTTTTCTGAACAGAGGTAGTTTGATACCCTCTTTCTGGTTTTGATGCCCTCTATTTACTTCTGTGGTTTTGATAGTGTTGGTGAAGACTTCAGGATTATGTTGAATGAAAGTAAGGGAAAGCATTGGATTGTGTACTGGTGATTGTGGATATAGCATGTTCAAGGCTCTGGAGTTCTGTTCAACAACATAGAAGAAAAAGGGTAGAAGTATGTATCCTTGTCTTGTTCAGAGTTTAGAGAGAAAGTGTTCACCATTTCCACCTTTAGTTTTATGTCATATGCTGAAGTACCTAAATTGTCTCTCTCTCTCTCTCTCTCTCTCTCTCTCTCTCTCTTCTCTATATATATATATATATATATATATATATATATATATATATATTTATAAAATTTTTTTTTTTAATGAATGGATGACGAGTTTTAAGGAATATTTTTTCTGAACTGTGGAGATGGTCTATGGTGGTTAATCCTTGGTTCTGTTGGGTGATGTACACATTTATTGATTTGCATGTGTTGAATCTTCCTTGTGGAGGCATGCAAGAATGCACTGACCCTTTAAAAGGACTTCCTTAGAGCCCCCTAAACATGTGAGCTGGATTTTTGGCAAATGTGGGCTTGGAGATCCCTCTAGTGCTGAAATAGTAGCAGTACACTGAATGTAGCCACAGGAAACCTTGCCATCGGGATGCATCAAATACTGAGATAGTGGCAGTGACTTACTGTGACAGGAAGCACCCTGCTTAGAATTTCTAGGAGGATAGGCACAAATCCAGACTACAAAGATTAGAATAAATAACCAATTCTTCAAAGTAGAAACATCTCCATATACCAACATGGTTTCAGTAGCATCCTACCTAATGGATTAAAATAAAGCAGCCAAAACTATTCATTAAACTGTCAATATGTATGAACTTTGGGCAAAAATGTTTCAAAGAGTTGTTTTAAGAAAACCTAGTAAACTTCAAGAAAACTCAAAGAACTCAGTGCTTTTATCAGAGAAACTTAACAGAAAGATTGAAGTAATAAAAAAAAAAAATCAAACAGTAATCTTTGAACTAAAAAGTACACTCAGTGAAATGACAAACACAATGGGAGGTGCTCATAGTAGAATACACCAATGAAGTGATGAACACAGTGGAAGGTGCTCATAGTAGAACACATCAATGAAGTGATAAACACAATGGAAGGCTATAGCAGAATACATCAAACAGAAATAATCATTGAGATCCAGGATGGGTTATTTAAAAACAGTTGAAGGAGGTAAAAAAAGCCCCAAGAAATAGGAAGATTGAAGGACTCACAGAAAGTCTGGTACAGCATTAAAAGAGCAAGTATTTTGAAGAGAATTGCATGTATGGATCATACTGGTAGTATTCAGGCTGTTAGGTTTCAAGTGAGCCCTGACCTTACCAAAGGGACAGTAAACATGTTAAAAAAGTATGACCTAGAGAAAGATGTAAATACCCAAGTACACGAATGTAAAAGGACACCAGCCAGATAGAATTCAACCAAGTCTACCCTACGACCTATCATAATAAAGCTTAAAGATAAAGATAAGAACCTCAAAGTAGCCAAAAAAAAAAAAAAAAAAAAAAAAAAAAAAGCAGAGGGAGGGACATAAGGGTGTTTCTACTTGACAGCCTACTTCTCTGTGGAAGTCACAGTGTAGACAATGGGGAAGTAGAAGGAGTTATTCACAGTGCTGATGGGGAAAGAACTACTATATGCAGTAAAGACATCCTTTGGAAATGAAGGAATGGGCTCTGAGATGGCTTAGCAGGTAAAAAGATGCTTGCAACCAAGCCTGGGGACCTGAGATTTCTCATCAGAACCTCATGGTGGCAGGACAGAACTGACTTCCACAAGTTGTCCTCTGACATCCACAAGCATGTGTTATATACACACACACACACACACACACACACACACACACACACACACAACACAGAGAGAGAGAGAGAGAGAGAGAGAGAGAGCCCCAACAATCCCTGATGAGTAATTAAAGATCTCTCAACACGGAAAAGGCCAGGGTCACGGAAAAGCAATGAGAGACTCATTGCTACATTTTTATCCAACGTTTTAGAATTGATGCCAGTTTTTAATCAAAGTATTCCAAAATGTCAAAGAGGAGGAATTCTTTCCTCCAAACATATTCTGTAAAGACAGAGTTTTCTGGCAACAAAATCTGACAGCACTCCCCAAAATGAAAGCTGTGGGCAAATATTCATGGATAACATAGTTGAAAAAAAAAAATCCTGAACAGAACCCTACCCAATAGAGCACAGGAGGATGTGATGCCATGATTAAGCATGTTAATTGCCAGAGTACAAGGAAGGTTCAATTCAGGCAAACCCATAGATGTGATACCTCACATTAGCAGAATGGTGGGTAAGAACCACGTGTCATCTCAGTAGATGTAGAAAAGAATTCCTTAAAATCCAGCAGCCTGAGAAAACTTCAAACAGATTGAATATAGGTTGATGGCAGAGAGAGGCCACAAAGAGGCCCACAGCTTACATCATACTGGATGTGAACATAAAAATTTCTCCCTAAGACCGGGAAAAAGAGCAGAATGTCCATTTTTACTTCATTCCTTCAACCTTGTCTTGGAAGTACAGTCAGAATAACTGAAATCAAAACACAGTAGTCCAGGGAATCCTGAGGCAAGAGTAAGTGAACAAAAGAAGAAACAGCTCAGCAGGACACACAACAGAGAATGATGATGCAGTAGCCACAAAGTACAGACGTAATACTGCTTATTGCATATTATCTGATGACATCAGAGATATATGTGGGACTTATGGAGCTATTGATGAAACAAAGACAGGGTGAAAAATAGAGTATATGAAAAATATTTCAGCAAAATAGAATGAGAGAGAAATGCACTGTAACTACAGTCATAGAAGTTGCAAACTACAGAAATAGTAATCATTAGAGATAAAGTAATTATATGATAAAAAATAGACTACTATTCTTGAATATTTAAAAAGACAGCTTTTCACCTCAAATACAAATAATTGTTTTTATTTAAAAAAATAATGAACATGTTGTTGCTACAAAATAAAAATGGAAGTGATTATATTAAAATGAAAAGAACTACATATAATAGAGAAAAGAAAAATTAAAAAAAAAGTTATGAAACAACAGTAGATCCAAATTTAATTTGTTTGTGAGACAGGATCTCACTGTGTTGCCTCTGTTGGCCTCAAATTGGTGATCCTCCTGCCTTCAGCCCTTTGAGTGCTGGGATTATAGTTATATAGTATATAATTCAAAATATTAAATTTTCATTTTAAAAAGATTGAATTTTCACTTATGTATACTTGTGTATAGATAAGGCTCAGAGGTCAGAAGGTGTCAAATCCCCTGTAGCTGGATAACAGACAGTTGTGAGCCAAATAATACGGGTGCTGAGAATTTTATTCAGGTCTATGGAGGAGCAGCAAGCAGTCTTGACCACTGAGCCATCTCTCCAGTCCGTAGTAAACTGTTTGTTTGTTTGTTTGTTTGTTTGAGACAGGGTTTCACTGTGTAGCTCTAGCTGTCTTGGAACTAGTTCTAAAGAGCAGGCTGATCTTGGACTTACAGAGATTTGCCTGCCTCTGCTTCCCAAGTGCTGGTACTAAAGCTGTGTACCATCACTGCCCAGCTCCATATTAAACTTTTAAATGTGTACTCTTCTAACTGAATTTGACTTCAACATATATCATTGTAAAGTTCCTAGAACTGAAAGGAGAAATTGGCAGATAATTCTAACACTTCTTCCTTGGTATTTATCAAGCAGATATAATATAGTAATGATACAAGAGACTTGAAAATAACACAATTAATAAGTCAATTCAATGCACATTTATCCACCAATAGGCTACATTTATCCCTTTTATTTATGCATGGAATATATTTAAAATTGAGCATATATTAGACAACAAAATAATCTTAACAGATTTTAAAATCATACTGAATTCTTAGTGTAATTAACTCAGGTCAATATGATGAGTAGGTAAAATGAGAAAAAAGAGTCACATATTCAGAAATTGTAAAACATTAATTAAAGGATTGATATTGTAGAAAGTATTAAAATGTAGTGTTGAGAATTTAATGGTTATAAAACATCAGACAAAGTAGTGTTTATTATTTTAAAATTTATTTTTATTTTATTTTATATTTTTAAAAAATAATTTTATTTTATTTTACGTGTATTGATGTTTTGCTTGTGTATGTCTGTGTGAAGGTGTTGGTTCCCTTGAATCTGGAGCCACAGGCAGTTATGAACTCCCATGTGGGTGCTGAGAACTGAACCTGGATCCTCTGGAAGAGCAGCCAGAGCTCTCAACTGCTGAGCCATCTCTCCAGCCCCTTAAAAATACTTTTAATTATTATATTTTTATTGCTGGGCATTGAATCTATATCCTTGTACATACAGCAAACACTCTTGTACTCACTCTTATATCTTAGCCCAGACATTTTATAGAAAAGAGGAAAAACATCAAATAAATACATTTGAAAAACTAAGTACTCAGCAGCAGAAATTAGAGACGAGAACAGCAGAATTGCCGGGGTCTACTCAGGCTGCCATAATAAACCGCAGAGAAAGATACAAGCATAGTACTGGTAGAAGTGTATTGCTCACTTTTCTGAAAGCTAGAGGTCCCAACCCAAGGCTAGAAGAGCTCTATTCCTGGTAAGGGCTGTCTTCCTGATTTGCAGATGGAAATCTTACTGCTGTGTCTGCCATGGTGGGCAAAGAGAAAGTTTGGGCTCTCTTTTGTCTTTTCTAATATGAACATGAATTAGGACCAGGACCAGTCCCACCCTTATGGCTTGCTAGAGTTTGGATGTCAAACATCCCATAGAGGTCCATGAATTCAAGGTCCATTAATCCTAATGTAAATGGTTTATTTCAGGTACATACTCCTGACACAGTGCTATGTTACCATAAGGCTACAGCAAAGGAAATAGTAATATTAATCAGAACCTTAAAAATTCTGGGCCACAAAAAAGCTTTTTCTTTCTTAGTTAATTATCTCAGATATTTTGTTACAGTGACAGAAAGCTCACTAGCGTACTTTAATATAGGCCTCAATTTCAAATACAGTTAGTTACATTGGAAGTTAAGAGTTTTAACACATGAGACAGAGAGCATACAATTGAGTACATTAGTAAGAATAAATTCAAATAAATCAAAAGAAAGTAAAATATCTGTTTCATTATGCATTACACTAAGTTAGGTACAAATCACTAAGTCTAATTACAGGTGATCCTGTGGGATAATTAGTGTGCAACTAGAAAGTTGTATTTTTCAATAATTTTATATGTCCTGTATTAATCAGATTGATCAGACATTTCTGTGTTTGTATTCTTCACACCTGGATATAGGGCAATAGGCCAATTTGTATTTAAAACATTGCTAGTTGTCACTGTAGAAGAAAAAGAGTAAATAATAAATCCTTTCTAGGCTATTACAACAAGTACTAAACGGAATCTAGTTGGTCATTAAGGAACATCTTGAAACTTTAGAAGAATGGACAATTTAATAGAAATATGTAACCTATCAAAATTAAATCAGGAGGATATAGATAACTTAAATAGATTTATAATAAGCAACAAGACTGAAGCAACAATAAAGTGACTTCCAATCAAGAATAGCCCATCACTAGATGAATTTGATGCTAGATTCTATCAGTTATCTTAAAATAGAATTAACACAGATTCTTCTGAAACAATTCCATAAAACAGAAAGGAAGGAATTCCATCCAACTCACTATATGAACCTTATCCAGAAACCAAAAGTAAACAAGGATGCAGCAGAGAAGAAAACTATAGGCCAATATTTCTGATGAACATAGATACAAAAATTCTTAAATTGCTTACAAGCCAAATTTCCTAGAAAGACTGAAACAGAATAGAGGATCTAGAAATGAAGCCACTCAGCTACAGAAATCTACTGTTGAGCAAAGGGGCCAAATCAACTACTTGAGAAACCGTGGTCATTTCAACAAATGGTGTGGGGAAATGGATACTTACATATAGATGAATGAAATGAGACCGTTCCCCTTCCCTGAGCAAAAGTTTCACAAGCACAATCAAGTTGGTTGCATTATAATCTAGCACATAAACTCAGAATTAGAAATCACATGGTTATGTCAATAGATATAAAATACCTTTGGCAAAGTCTAATACTATTTATGATGAAATCTCCAAGGAAACTAGGAATAGGAAGAACATTTCTTAGTAGGTAAATCTAAGGCAAATTCAGACTAACTAGGGACAACCTGAAAGTCATTTCTGAAAGTGTCAGAAATGAGACAGGGGTGTCCATTCTGCCCACTCACATTCAATACAGTGCTTGAGTCCTTAGAGCAATGAGCTAAGACAAAGAAAGAAATGATATATTGTCGGGAGCCGTTCCGCCATCGGAAGATGGCGCCGGTGATGTCGGGAGCCGTTCCGCCATCGGAAGATGGCGCCGGTTCCCTGCTTCCTGGTTACTCTCGAGAGTAACCATGCGCAGTTGTCCATTAGATTTTGCAAGCTGTTTCCCTCTGATTGGCTTACGCTAAAGCACCAATGAGGGACGCACACGCCATACCGAGCCCTATATAAGTGACGAGCTCCTCGAGCTCGTGGTCCTTCTCCATCTTGGAACAGAGCGGCATAATAAAGAGTGCTGTCAGAAGAATCCTGTTTGCCGCGTCTTCTTATCGGCGAAGTGGGCGCGACAAAGTGGTGCCGAAACCCGGGAACGGCCGAACCCCGGGCGAAGGAACGACTCGAAGGACCCCGGACTGCTCGTCGGGAGAGGATTCAGAACTGGCAGCGTGAGGAGCCTAGGTGCTTTTCTGCAAGGTATGATTAGTTTTGTGTGGGTCATTCTGATTATATTGCTCGCTTTCATTTTCGGCTTGTTCTGCTGTTTTTGTCTGAATTGTGGGAAAAAAGACAAGATCTGCACGTACCCTTTCTGTAACATCGAATAGCTAGCTGTAAGTCTCAGGTAGGTAACTGAGCAGGCACTCCCGCTCCTGTAGAGAAAGGAAGTATGGGAAATCAGCAACTGAAGCCTATGTCTGAAGCGGTGCGGGCACTGCTTCGGGGAAGACATTTGAAGGTTCCAGATAAGGTCATCGTAGATTTCCTAAAGGAGGTTGATAGGATCGCTCCATGGTTTATTACTTCTGGGTCCCTGACTATAGGGTCTTGGACAAAGTTAGGGAGAGATCTAACTGTGGAGAAGGAAAAGGGGAGATTGCGACCGGGTACGTGGCCATTATTCAAGCTAATTAAATCCTGTATAGCAGATGAGAGATGCGAAAAGCAAGTGAAAGAAGGGCAGAAACTCCTGAATGACCACCAAGACAGTCTATCAGAAGCAGAAAAGAGAGAGGATATAAAAGGGAAAGAAAAGTCACAAAAGAAAATAACAAAAGACAGGGTCAGTAAGACAAGACAAGATTTAAAGCCAGGCTTAAAAGAGAAAAACCCGCCAAAGATATATCCGAGTTTAGCGCAATTTCGAGAACCCAGGGCCGAGTTATCCTCCGAAGGGGAGACGTCCTCTGGAGATGATGACTCGATTTTGGGAGATCTCGACCCTGAAGAGCAGGCAGAACTAGAAGGGGAAGCCGCAAAAGATCTAGTGCAAGAACAGTTGCTTGCTGGACATCTAGAACAGTCTTATTCCCCTTGGAATACCCCAATTTTTGTTATAAAGAAAAAATCTGGAAAATGGAGATTATTACATGATTTGAGAGCCATAAATCAACAAATGCAAATTATGGGCTCGATTCAAAGAGGTTTACCCTTATTGTCAGCCCTACCCAAAAATTGGCATATTATAATTATAGATATTAAAGATTGTTTTTTCTCCATCCCACTACATGAAAGGGATCGAGAAAGATTTGCCTTTACATTACCAAGTATAAATCATGAGGAACCTGACATTAGATTTCAGTGGAAAGTACTCCCCCAGGGGATGGCCAATAGTCCCACTATATGTCAATTATATGTGGCGGCTGCTATTCAGCCTATCAGACAACAGTTTAAAAAGATTAGAGTTGTTCATTATATGGACGACATTTTATTGTGTTATTCTGATAAAGAGCTCCTGCAAGAGGCATTTTTAGTCCTGTCTAAAACCTTAAAAACCAAAAATTTGTTTATAGCCCCTGAGAAGGTACAAGAGGGAGCTTTAGGTAGTTTTCTAGGCACTATCATAACCCCATTAATAGTTAAGCCACAAAAATTGACAATTAGGAGAGACAACTTGCAAACATTAAATGACTTCCAAAAATTATTGGGAGATATAAATTGGGTGCGGCCCTTCTTGAAATTGTCCACCTCCGAATTAAAGCCTTTATTTGCTCTCCTTGAAGGTGAAGCTGCTATTACCTCCACTTGTACATTGACTCCTGAAGCAGCCAAGGTGCTAGATATGGTAGAGGAGTCTCTTAAGAATGCCATGCTCGTTCGCTTTGGTCCTAATGCTCCCTATCAGTTATGTATTATACCTTCTCCACAACAACCTACTGCGGTATTATGGCAAAATGGTCCGTTACTTTGGATACATCCCCATATTTCTCCAGGAAAAGTGTTGGGTCATTATCCTACCTCAGTTGGTGATCTGGCCCTAAGAGATATCCAACAAGCTATAACTCATTTTGGTGTTCCCCAGATTCTCTTATTGTTCCATATACAGCACATCAGGTACAAGTGCTGTGTTCTACTATTGATGTATGGGCTATTTTAAGATGCTCGTATTCGGGCACAATTGATAATCATTTTCCAAAACATCCTCTGTTACAATTTGTTTTAAATAATGCTGTTATTTTTCCAAGCATGACCAAAGTTAAACCCATTGAAAATGCAATAGATGTTTATACAGATGGATCTAATACTGGAATAGGAAGTTACGTTGCTGAAGGTAAGATTGTTAAAATTCCTTTTAATTATACCTCTCCTCAATTAGTGGAATGTGCAATGATTGCAGTGGTTTTAAAACGATTTGATCAACCCCTAAATATAATTTCAGATTCCCATTATGTAGTGAAAGCAGTTCAAATATTGGAGACGGTGGGTGTCATTCAGTCTAAAAGTACTGTAGCCCACTTGTTTTCTGAGATTCAACATATCATTCGAGGTAGGATACATCCCTTTTGCATTGTTCATATACGAGCACATTCTCTATTACCTGGACCCATGGCCGCCGCTAATGAATTGGCAGATAGAGCCACCAGACAAGTTATGCTAACTCGAGATCCTATTCAGTTAGCCACAGAATTCCATCAGTTATATCATGTACCAGCAAATACTCTTAAAATCAAATTTAAATTGTCTCGCTCGCAAGCCCGAGATATTGTTCTTAAATGCACGGGTTGTGCAGAGTTTAGACCTTCACCGTCCTTGGGAGTGAATCCTCGAGGACTTTTACCATTACACCTTTGGCAGATGGACGTTACTCATATTCCTTCATTTGGTAAACTAAAATATGTTCATGTTTCCATAGGTACCTATTCTGGCATCATTCATGCCACGCCTCTCTCAGGAGAAAAGGTGGCTAATGTGATCACCCACTGCCTAGAGGCATGGGCAGCTTGGGGGAAACCCCAACAGCTAAAGACAGATAATGGGCCAGCCTATACGTCCAAGACTTTTCAACAATTTTGTCTGCGTATGGGTGTGCGCCATACTACTGGCCTGCCATATAATCCGCAAGCACAAGGAATTGTAGAGCGTGCCAATGGCACCCTCAAAGTGACATTACAAAAACAGAAAGGGGGGATAGGCCCTGGCAAAGGACCTAAGATCTCCACCTCCCTGGCCTTATTTACCTTAAATTTTTTAAATTTGGATTCTGCTGGCAAATCCGCAGCAGACAGACATGCCTCCCCCAGTTCTTTGCGAGAAAAAGTTAGATGGAAAGATGTCATTAATAATATATGGAAAGGCCCGGATCCAGTATTAATACGATCCAGGGGAGCTATTTGTGTTTTCCCGCAGGATCAAGACAATCTGATTTGGGTCCCGGCACGATTGACCCGGCTGGTAAAACAAGATGGGAAGCCCCCTGAGCCTGATCCTGTGGCTGCTGAGTCTGACGCTGTTATGTGCGACCACACACCCACCACCACAACCGCAACTGAGATGGGGAATTATGACAACGTTCCCGAGACCTATGCCGGTCATGCATAGTTCATTAACCTTGTTTGGACAAAAACGCGATTTTGGTATTACGGCTGCTATTGTGGCCATCATAGCCACTTCTGCAGTTGCTGCCTCCTTGACTGTTTCCTCATTGGCCCTGTCGGGACAGGTGGCCACTGTTAACACTTTAAATAATTTGTCATCTTCCCTTACTCAAGCTATTGATACACAAGCCTCTTTAAATACCCAATGGAAAGGTGGCTTGATGATAGTCAATAGATATATTGTGGCAATTGGCTCAATTAGGGTGTGAAACGAAATTCCCTGGCTTGTGTGTTACATCCGTCCAATATGAGAATTTCACTAGGGCGGCCAATCTCTCAAAAGAACTTTCTCATTTATTGCAATATAATTGGCCGACAGAATTTGATGAGACCATGAGAAAGTTACGATTGGCTATTATTCAAATTAATTCTACCCGATTTGGTATACTATTGGCTGGTGGACTAGTGCTCTCTCTTTGGATGCTTAGCAAACTGAAAAGACAACAGCGACAAAACAAAGTGGTCATCGCGCAGGCTTTACTTGCGGTAGAACAGGGAGCATCCCCCCAAGCTTGGCTTAATATGCTCAGACATTGAGACTCTGCTCTGACTAGACATCTCTGAGGGCTCAGGTTCCCATTGCACCAGAGTGCGGTCGAGCGGATCTGTACATCTCCCAGGGCTCGTGTTCCCATTGCACGGGATAAAGGTGTACAGAGTCTCGCCCACACAGTCACTTCGAACGCCGGAAGTTGAGGAGGCTTTTGGCTGATCAGTGACGTAGTGGTGCATCCGTTTGACATTTTAATATAAAGTAAAGGGGGAGATGTCGGGAGCCATTCCGCCATCAGAAGATGGCGCCGGTGATGTCGGGAGCCGTTCCGCCATCGGAAGATGGCGCCGGTTCCCTGCTTCCTGGTTACTCTCGAGAGTAACGCATGCGCAGTTGTCCATTAGATTTTGCAAGCTGTTTCCCTCTGATTGGCTTATGCTAAAGCACCAATGAGGGACGCACACGCCATACCGAGCCCTATATAAGTGACGAGCTCCTCGAGCTCGTGGTCCTTCTCCATCTTGGAACAGAGCGGCATAATAAAGAGTGCTGTCAGAAGAATCCTGTTTGCTGCGTCTTCTTATCGGCGAAGTGGGCGCGACAATATATAAGTAGGAAAATCAAATTATCCATACTTACAGATGACATGATCTGATACTTAAAGGTCCCCAAAGACCCCATCAAAAAGCTTTTAGATCTAATGAGCACTTTCAGCCAAGTTGTGGGATACAAAACCAACAACAAGCTCAGTAATGAATTTGTCTAGAAAGATCAATCGAGAAAAATAGTCCATTCACAACAGTCATAAAACATATTGAGGAATAAACTGAATATGTTGGTAAAAGACTTCTGCAAAAAATAAAAGCCCTATGAAATACTGGAGAAGGAAACTGAAGAATACACTAGAATAAGGAAAGACATCCTTGTTAATGCATGAGAACCAATATGGTGGAACTGGCTCCATTTCCAAAGTAATCAACACAGAGTCCCTGCAACCCCTACCAAAACTCTAAAGTTCTACACAGAAACAGATAAAAGTCCTGAAATTCTCATGGAAACACAAAAGACCCCCAAGAGTTAAAGCAATCTTAGTAGAAAGAGCAATGCTGGGAGGGGCATAGGTGCCTGATTTTCAAGTATACCATTCACATGACCGTGATAAAACCCTGGCCACTGACACAAAATGATCCCGGAACAGAAGAGAGGACCTAGAAACAAACCACCTTAGCTACAGCCATTTGCTATTGGGCAAAGGGGCCAAAATTAGCTCTTGGAAAAATGATGGTCACCCCAACAAATGCTGTGAGGAAATGGATATGTACACATAGATGAATGAAACGAGATTTCCCACCCCTTTCCTGGACAAAAATCAAGTCAAAATCAATTAAGTATCTTAATGTAAGGCTTGAAAGTTTCAAGTTACCACGGGAAAAAATAGGGGAAGCACTTCAGGATTTTGTCTTTCCAAATAGGACTCTAATAGCCCAAGAGACAATAACAAATATTAATAAATGGGATTACACAAAACTAGAAAGCTCTATGCAGCAAAAGAAATAATCAACAGAGTGAAGTGCTGGCCTTCAGAAGAAGTTCTTTGCCATCTGTTAATCTGACAGGGGATTGATATCTTGACTATACTATATAAAGAACTCAAATGCAAAGTCCCATGTGCATTTGATCTAGCCAAAGAATAGGCAAGCAGATTGAGGAGCCTGACTCTTTTGTGTGGTTCTGACAGTCCTCAGCGAATGTAATTTCTCTGCAGTGAGCCCAGGAGTGAGCTCCTAGTTCATTTAGTATTAAAACCTGAATTTGTTGTGAGTCTTTCTTTTTTTTCTCCTAATACTTCTATGTATGCAGGAACATCTATGTATATACATTGTAATAAATAAAAAAACATTGAAAACTTCATTGAGGCTATTCAATGTTCTTGTCTGGGGGATCGGAGTTTTTAAAAAAAATTTTCCATAACGCTAAAATTATTCACTAGTTACAATGAATATTATGCTTGTTCTTTTAGAAAGTTTAAAAAGGAATATCACACAGGTTTCCGAATGCAGCATGCTGGTTGTTAGATTTCTGAGACTGTGTAAAGAGATTCAAGATAGAAAAAGAGATAGGAGCCTGGTATTTCAGCAGACTGTACTGTGCTTATTGGCACACACAGTGAGGGGCAGCCTCTCTCCCATCTGGGTGATTGAAGAACTACCAGAAAAAAATATAGTTTCAATCCCTTTTAGGGTCAGAAATGATCACAGCACAGAGCTTGTGTTTCCCTCCCGTAGTCCGCTCCTCCTGGAAGGTGCCCATCCAAGGAGAGACAGATTGTGTCAACAGATGACTGAGCAAGGTCAAGCAAGATTATTTGTAAGCTTGTAGGGGTACTGTTTTTTAGGGGAGACACTATCATTGGTGGTGATCACTATAAAGCTTTTGTGGTTGTGTTTTTTGTTTGTTTGAGACAGGATCTTAACTATATACCAAGGCTGGCTTTGATTCTTGCTCCTCTTTCCTCAGACTGCCAGCTGTTAGAGTAAAGGCCTGCACCACAGAGCCTGCCTCTATTTGTTAAGCAAATGAACAAAATCTCCAAGTGTGATTAAGGATAAGTAAAAGTACTACATGACAAAGAATCAGTGTCCTCTCCTCTTGTTGTGACATTTTGTGAGAACATATGTCAGTTCTTTTCAGTGAGTAGTGCATAACTTCAAGTATTATTAGAAAAGTATTATTGTCTTAATCTATTTTGTGTCATTTTCACAAAATCCTGGGCACTGGGCAATATAGAAGAGAAATAGGTTTATTTAAGGTTCAGTGACTTGAAGGTCCAAACAGCATGGTTGCTGGTTTTCTGTGAGCCCCTGCTGGTTGTCTTACCTTGTGATAGAAAAGTGGGATGGTAACTGGCTAAGTGCAAGGAGGCAGATTTGTGTGTTCAAGGAATCAAGAAACCAGGAAAGAGTTAGGCTGCGACTGCTGCTCCTTGACTTCCTCCTCTTGCAACCTACTGTCATGGGTTCACTTCTACCATAGTTTTCCTAGCCTCTTAGGACAGAATTCATACACTAAGAGGCTGGAGAGCTCAGGCCCTAAATACTTTCCATTAGGTTCCACCTCTGAAAAGTTCTATCACCCTATATTTCAGTCATACAAGCTTTCCATGCATGAAGCTTTGGGGTGGTGGGAAACCATGTCTAAACCATACCACGAATAACATGCATAGAAATTGGCCCCTAGAATAAAGCTAAAATTGGCATTATATGGATACTTCTGGTGAGTCCATGATAGTAAGAAATCCTCTACAGTGTGGTAGTTATCATGTTCACATCACATGAAAGTTTTTGGCTACAATGTATTTCATAAGTTTGTAGTTTTGAAGTTCAGGCTAGCACAAGTGCAATAATGCCCTAAAGTCTTAGACTCTATCCTTCAACAGACCACTGCCATCATTCAGTTAAGTTTTCATTTTACAAATATTTGTAGCATTCTTGTGTGCTGGGAACAGTTTTATATGTTTCTGAAATTACCTTTCATCCTTGTACTTAAATGTTTTTTTTTGTTCTTGCCACTCAAGGCACAAAGGCCACCTTCAAAAGGAGGAAGTTTAGAGATGCAGTGGTAGTCAAGGGTCTTTTTTTTTTTTTTTTTTTTGGTTTTTCGAGACAGGGTTTCTCTGTGTAGCCCTGGCTGTCCTGGAACTCACTCTGTAGACCAGGCTGGCCTCGAACTCAGAAATCCGCCTACCTCTGCCTCCCAAGTGCTGGGATTAAAGGCGTGCGCCACCACCGCCCAGCGGTAGTCAAGGGTCTTAAGGACATGTGTAAGAATACATGTAAGAATAAGAAAGCCTTCACAGAAGCTCCTTCATTTGAAGGTGAGGTTAAGGAGAGGGAAACAAAGAAGAGGCTCACATTTCAGACAGACATTTTAGAAGTTCCAACAGCTGATTAGTCGAATTCCAGCAAAGAGAATAGAGAACCAAATAGGGATAACAAAAAATAAAAATTTAAAAAATGTCTGGAACTAAAGGTACCCAGAAAGAGATAACAGTAGGTTGTATAGGATCAGAAATCAGCTGTCTCAGTATCACACTGAAGTCTAGAATACAGTAGCTAACAATCACAGAATTCTAAGGAAAGTAATTTTCAACCTATAATTCTATACACAAGCAATCAATAAAATGTTAGAATAGATACATTTTCCAATATGCAGCAAATAAATTTTCCTTCCATTTATTATTTTTGCTAAAGAAGGTATTAGAGATTGGGCTCCAGGAAAATGAATTAAGGAAAGCAAGAAAAAGGAAGACATGGAATCCAATGCAACAGTCTAAGACAGCCACTAGTGACTGCAGTGAGGACTGAGCGGAGTAGGAGCTGAGGCAGGAAACAGGGTCAGTTGTTAGTCAGGCCTCCACAGTGAGCCACAACCAACAGCAAGAGTATGTACACACTAAGAGATTTACTGCAAGGAATCTCTGAGATAGAATATGTGGTGGGAGATATTTAGGTCACTGGGGCATGTTCTAAAAGGAGATCCTCCCTTTCTCTGTCACTGGCTTCTCAGAAATGAGGGAAGTGGTTTGTTCTACCACAAACTTCTGCCATAATGTGTTGCCTTACCGTAGACCCTAAACAACAGGCTGATCCAGTTATGGATGAAAACCTCTAGGACTATGACCCCAAATTAACTTATAATCTTTATAAGCTGAGTACCTTAGACATCAAACTGACCATCAGTGAGACTAACAAGTCCAAAATTTGCATAGTGGGCCAGAAGTCTGGAGCAGTGCAGAGCTGATGTAGCAGTTCCAGCCTGGAGCCTGAGAGGAACAGTTTCCCAGATACAGTCCAAGAGCTGTCTGCTGGGGGTGCTCAGCATTCTGCTGATGTCCTCAACCAACAGGACAAAGCTTATCTACCACATCCTCATAGGAATACTAAGAACAGTGTTTGACTAAATACCTGGATATGGTGACCAAAAAATTGAGACAATTGCCTTGGTAATATGGGATATATTAACTGATATATTTGACTATTGGGAAAATAATGCTGATAGACAAAAACATATGGAGACAGTGATGATAGGTTCACAGGAAAAAAGTAAAGAAGGTTTTCAACAAGGAAAAGCTAAAAAGAAAAGGTATAAATAGTAATCGGTACTTGTAGTATACTGATTAACACTACTGTGAACAAAATTTATTTTGTATAATGATGAAAATACTGCCTTGGATTAGAATAAAGTTATTACATTATTGTTTTTTATTTTTAATTATGTGTGTGTGTGCGTGCATATAAGTGCAGATGCCTCCAGAGGTCAGAGGTGTCAGATCCCTGGAGCTGAAGTTACAGGAGTCATGAACTGTTTGATACGGGTACTGAGAACTGAACCCTGGTCCTCAGCAAGAGCAGTGTGTATTGTTAACTGCTGCATCATCTTTCCAGGCTCAGGTTATTACAAACTGTATGGAGAAATGAGAAGACATGAGAGAACTAAATACTCACCTGTCAAAATGGTTGTGGGTATGGAAAAAAGAAATCAGCACATGTGCCAAAGCTTACTGTACATTTAAAAGCATGGCATTTTAAGACGTGGAGCTAAATATCAAAAGAAAGCCAGAGAATTTGACTGTGATTGCCTGGAATCACATACCTGGGAAGGAGAAGGATGTGGCAGGGGCCTAGTATCATAAGTTTTTTAGTGTGATATTAGCTTTTATGATTCACAAGCATTACTTTATTTTGGTTTTTCGAAACAGGGTTACTCTATGTAGCCCTGGCTGTCCTGGAACTCACTCTGTAGACCAGGCTGGCCTCGAACTCAGAAATCCACCTTGTCTCTGCCTCCCAAGTGCTGGGATTAAAGGCATGCACCACCGCCTGGCCAAGCATTACTTTATGAAAATCAATTATAAAAATTGAATAAAAAGTGAAGTTCTTTACAAGTTGACCTGGCAACGCCCTTCTCATTGATTTTTTTGTAACTAAATAAAAATGTGTGTATTTTAAAGATAAAAGAAATCAGGACTTGGCAGAAAAATAGTTATACCAGATACGTTTGGATTATGAACACAAATTTTAAGGTTCCTGACTCTTTCTGATTGAACTTCATGGAGTCTTGTACAGACATTTGTAGGATGCCTGCTATGCAGAAATGATTTTGTTTTCTCAATAGTAAGTGAAGAAGTGGTGCTTAGTAGCCTAGAGAGATGGCTCAGAGGTTAAGAGTATTGAACTGCTCTTCAAGAGGGTCCAGGTTCAACTCCCAGCATCCACATGGTGGCTAGCTGCTATCTATGAGGTGATCCAATGCCCTCTTTTGGCCTCCACAGCCACTGCATATATGTGGTATACAGACATACATGTGGGGGAAAATAACCATAAATGTCAAATAAAATAGTTCTTTAAAAAAAAAAGAAGTGGTACTTAGGAAGCAGGGATGAAGTAAATGGAGAGTTGTCAGTGCATGGAATCCCAGACATCGTCAGTGGGAAAATCCTGCAGTTGAATAATCTTTGTAAGATATTTTAAAAGTAGTTTGCTGATATATTGGCATCTTGTCATCACAGTGTCATCTAGTACTCTAGCTCATCTTTATGGATACCCACACATGCTCAGCAAAGATGCTATAATATTCCCACTTCTGGGTAGACTCTGTTTCTTGTGACAGTTGAATAACCATTTCTTTCCTTGGATCTGATGTAGCATCCAGTCATTGCAAAAAGAATTGCATTCATTTTTGAAGGTTGTCTGCTCTATACCAGTGGGATCCAGGCACCATGATTATTTTTCTTAATTCTTCTTGGATCTTAGCAACCATATTTCACAATCTAGATATGGCCTGATATTCTTAGTCCTCCTGAGTACATCACAAAATAATTTGCAGTAGGACTTGAGCACTTCAGTGGGAAATGCAATAGAATATCAGCTACTGAATTTGTAACTTTGCTTATGTAGTAGTGCAGATGTCTTCCATGTAAGGAATTACATCCAGATAAACCCATGACAAGTTGAGAACATAATTAGTTACAAGCCGAAAGTATCATTTGTTAAAAATGCATGTAATACACTTGACCTATCAGCCATTTTGACTTAGCAGTACAGCTCTTGTTGGTTTCCTACTTGTGTCCTTCATGTTCACATGGCTGACTGGAAGTTCCATGTGGTTGCCTAGTATCTCATTAGAGGGTCTTCGCGATCTCCAGGGAAAGATGAATATTCCTGGCAGGATTTCTATTCACTATGTATTACTTTTGTACCATTTGCAAAATCGAAGAATTGTAAGTTAGATCATCATAAGTTGGAGTTCACCCATAATTACAGACTAAAAGAAGTCTGCTTGGTATGTTCATAAATATTAGTCATCTCGGTAGAAAACATTTATATTTTGATGGTTTTTTCAGATGTAAGGATGAAAATGAAAGCAGGATGCTAAAGTTCACATTTTTATGTGCTCATGTTTGTCATAGAATGAAAGAATAGTACTTCTAATAACTGTTGGAGAAGAATCCATGCAATAATAGGAAGCAGATTAAACATAAGAACAAGTTAATATGACACGACCCAAGGTTATCAAAGAGACTCTTAAATGGGAACTAGCTCTATCCTATTGGCCTGTGGGCTTGTCTGTGAGGCATTTTCTTTTTTATTTCCTTTTTCTTATTGGTTACTTTATTTATTTACATTTCAAATATTGTCCCCATTCTCAGTCCCATCCCTTCTCTCCTTTGCCAAGCCTGGTATAGTTGTCATCTGAGAGGCTCTGCCAGAACCTGACTAATATAGAGGCATTTTCTTGATTGCTGATTGATGTGGGAGGGCCCAGCCCATTGTTAGAGGAGCCATCGTTGGACAGGTGGTCTTAAGCTGTATAAGAAAGGTACCTGAGTGTAAGAAAGAGCAGAGAACGAGAACACATGCCAGCCTTCACTGTGTTCAATGAGGGGTTGTTACTTAGAAATAGAAGGTAGAGAAACCCTTTCCTCCCTAAACAACATGGCAACAGGAAAGCAAACTAGAGCATTCTGGTAAACAGAAAATGTAAAAGTGTTTCCAGTGCTGATGTAGAGAGTGGGTTTCACTTCCTGTCACTTTGGAAGCTCTTCTGACTTTTTTGGTTTTTGTTTTTAAAATTCATATAAGTAATTCATCCTCACAATAAAATGCCAGTGATATTTGAGAGGCTGAGTCAGGATGACTGAAAGTTCAAGGCAAGCCTGGACTGGATTACACAATGAATTCCATCCAGGATATCCTGAGATACAGTAGGGCTCTGGAGAGAGAGAAGGGGTGTGAGTATCAGTGATAAAAGAAAATCTTTTATTAACTTTGCAAAATACGTCTTGAATATTAGCAGGTAAATATTATCCTAAATAGCTATTTGAAAATGAGAATGAGAGTAAAAACTTTGGAATTCCATCAGTAACGTTTAGACTATTTGAAAGTTTCATTTTAAAAACAAACTCAAGCGGTTTTACAAACTTCTCCCTGTTGTATATTAAATATTATATGAGGGTAGGGTCATAGAGAGAATGGTGAAGATTTCAGTGATCTTTTAGCTAATAAAATAATACCAAGGGCTAAAATATTATTGGCTCAAAAGAGTTTCCTTTTCCCTTGTGGTTAAGTATCATGCTCTTAGCACACATTGCAATGCTCATGTAATGTTCAACTTACATTTCAAAACACCCTTTTTTAATTGAATAAAGTATGTGAAATGTGTTTTATATGTTACTGTAATTTGAGAGCTAATTGAAAGTTCACATGGAAATATATTTAATTTCAACAATATATTCACAAGAATAAATACCTACTAGCTAGTGAATGTTTACTAAGTAGTAGGGACAAAAATTATCTGTCTCATTTTTCATATAAATAAAAGTTTAATTGTAATAGTACATACATATTTTAGTGTATTTAAAGATTTTTCTAATTAGATATTTATGCTCAGTTTATGTTCATCAGGGTAATGTTCCAAGTTGCATTTCTTGCTTCCTTTTTCTCTCCACTGTGCTTAAAAATATCTTTTCCATTTTGACAAATATCAAAAGCATCAGAGGTCACGTTAGAGAATAGCTGTGTGGGCAACAGCAATGCCGTATTTGTGGGCTCCATGGAGTTCTATTCACTCCCTCCAGAATGACGTCATGGACAGAGTCCCTCATGGACATAGACCTGTTTAGGCTTCATTTGCTGTCTGTAGTGGATACCACACACACAGTCACTAAGGTGTAGGCAGGAGATAAATGCTGCAAGAAGAAGGCTCATTACAAATGCATATTTAAAAATGTAAACATTAAAAATATCTAGCACATACTTGGTTCAATAGATAATAATACCAAAACTATCTAGACTCTGAGCATCAGCAATTTTTGAAGTTTATTTCTGGTAATATAGGTCCATGGTTATCACATATAACTTTAAAAAAATATTCACTTGTAACTTTCCCATGTCATGCCTTGTTACTGTTTCCAAAGTCACATGGTTTTCAGCTTCCTTGTATTTTCTTACAATGGTGCTGCAGTTGCTAATGTCTCTCAGTTCTGTATGCACTGAACACCTGGCTTACTAAGATGAACACTTTGACAACAGTGAGTAAAACTTGGTGAGACAGATTGTGCACAGCACAGACTGTGTGCTGCAGCTAACGTGCTATGGAGCCCTTGCCATTATGAATGTGCATTATAACTACATTGTACAAAGTCCTGGTATGCAAATGTGTGGCATTCAGAGAAGTGAAATAATTCTGTGTTATTATTATTGTAAATTACATCTGAAGAGTTTTTGAGGACTTTACGATGGCAGTTTCTATAGTCATAGTCACACAGTGTGTGCAGCACAAAGTGTTTTTCTTTTTCTATTAACAATAAGCGAGCCAATGAAAATGCTTTTTAAATACATACCCGGCAAGCAGTTATCTGGCTTTTCATTCTTACTACCCACAAACCATCCCTTATCGTCTCTTAAGACAGCATAGGAAACAGCTTTGTAAACATCTGCTTTTCATTGTTAATTGTCAGGAAAACTGGCATTTAAAAGCGTTGGAATCCTCTTAATCCTATCAAGAAGGCTATGTTATATATGTTCCTATTTCCCTTTCAGGTTGTTTCTCAGACTGTAAAAACATGCTATCCTCCATTCGCTTCTCAAAAATCACTTACAGAAGTACAACATCTTCATTGATGTTTTCATGAAATTTCTTTCTGCAATTAGTTGAAATATTACTAACAAAGGCTAAATTACATATAAAATATGCACTATAAATACAGAGTTTGGGTATATAATATATATTTAAAAATTTCATGGGTAGTAGGAGAGAGATGTTGAGAATGGATATTATTAAGATACATAGTTTATAAATGCAGAATTGTCAGAAAATAAATGAAGGATGCTTTATTTAAAAATAAAAATAAAAAGCTAAGAAAGTCCTCATTAAAAAAAAAAATTTCATGGGTATATTCCATATTGAAGTGTTCAATGATAAAAAATATAAGGAAAAGATATTTGGTAGCCAAAAGACAGATTAATTTAGGACATCAAATCTTCTGTCTTTAGGAAATATGCTTAATTTTCATAGGCCTTTTCTGTTCCAATAATTGAGCCATTAATGTCAACAGAGAATCCCTGGCAGTGATATACTATGAAGGCATTTGCAGTAATGCAGTGGCACTTCTTTCTAAATCAGAGGCTCTGTTGAAATAATCAATAAAAATATTAAAATTCTGTTCTAGTTGTTCTGAATTTATAATGTGAAAGCAACTGCACCCATCTCTCAAGAACAAAAAGAGCATCCATAATTTAATAATTAAGTAACACATAATAACCAATAATTTTTGTTACCTATAAATAGGCCTGTGTAACAAGAGTAAGGAATACTAAGTGAAGTAGCTAATTGTTAATAAAAAGTTTTTTTAGAATGTGCTCATTTAAAGCATTTTATAACCTTTATTAAATTGCCATCTTACTATGCAATTAGAATGTATTGTTATTTTTCTTTCTTAAAAAACTTGCACTTTAAGATTTTCTAAGCTGGTACAAGTTGGACTCTTACTGCATTTCTTTTGCTTTTTAAACTTGTATTGGAGTGATGTAGAACTAGGCCTTATCACTGCATAGAAAATTAATTTAAATGACATATTGTTGCAGTTTCTATGACAACCATATCATGATGCTCATGTTCTTAAAAATTTATAAACTATAATCTGAAGTATGCTAATTCTAGTGAGTGTAGGCAACAGTTATTTGCTTAATATTCATTTTAGTACTGAGCTTCATCAACTTTGAAAGTCAGATGGTTAACATGCTGCATATAATCCAAAGAGGCTTTATATGAACTCTTGGGCTTCTGTATTTTCCTCAGAAGCCTACAGTTAGCGTATTTTTAAGCATGTCTAAGAGAACCTTTCATTCCCTGCTTTCTTGAAGAGATAGTAATGAATATGGGGGTGAGCACATGCTGTAGACTTTCAGCATGGCTGTTCTTCTCTCCACCCTACTGGAAAGACAATACACTCAAACTAATGTCAGAAATCTAATAAAAACTAAAAATTCAATAATGTCCAATGAGCCACTTAAGCAGTATAACTATTGAAAGCACAGCCTTGGGAGCACTGGCTGATTTCTTCAACCTTTGTTGTTGGGTTCAAGAAGCCCACCTTTCTATCGTGTAATATATGATTATGATCTATGATAATGATGTGTAACATCAGTTTAAGGATATGTGCCTGGCACTGATATTAAACATTTTGATTTGAAATACAGTTTGATTTTTTAGGATTGATTTAAAAATAAAGTATGCTATTTAGTCCATGGCTATAGCCATGAACTCTCTTGTTAAATAAACATTCTTTTAGATCTATCACTTGATAAATTAGAAATATTAATTTAAAAAGTTGTATTTAGAAATGTATATAATTCATTGGTTGATGAAAATAAGTAAGATAATTTAATTTAAATAGTATATACTGAATAAGATAATTAAACATCAGATGGAATTATCAAACACCAAACACAATATTTTTGCTGACATATCTTATAAAAGTCATTTTTAATTAGTGTTCATTGAATTATAAAAATGAAAACATAAGTCCTTGGTTAACATGCTTTTAATGATTTGTTTTTCACATGTTAGGCTCTCAGGGAGTGCAACAGAAATCCTGTACTTAGACACTTGAAAAAGCAATTTGTGGTTTCAAAAGAGAGATTGTTAAGTATCACATTTTAAAATTATAGGACACCAAACTCAGTTTTAAAAACACAATGCATAAAAACATAAAATTCCTAATCAAACTTCTGAAGAAGGGTAATGTCAGTAAACTGCTTTGTTGGCAGCTACTGGTGAGTGAGCGGACCCTTGTTTGTCTTTTATGAGGCAATTACAATAGGTGTCGTATTGATTTGCCCACTGTTTCCTGTGTAGCTTGAGCGTACACTAAATGGAATGACAGTCATCTTAGCAAGTGGTAAACTTCAGGTCTGGAAGGAGGCAGGGATCTCCATAGTCAGTCAGCAGCACCTGCGAGGCACCATGATGGTGAAAAGGTGTCATACTCATTGTGCGGGCACTGGGAGTCTTAGTGTGGGAAGTTTACTGCTGTGTTTGGAACATAACTTTTCATTGTACCCCCTCCTCCAGGTGTGTGCTAAATGTGTTAATTGTCCAGATTACTTTTATTTTGGTTAAAAAAAAAAACAAACCCCAAATTCCATGTAGGATTTTCAAAGAAACATTTGGGTGTATGATAAACCTTTCTATTTCATGTGACTGTTTCAGTGGCATTAGCTTCACTGGCATCCAGTGGTAAAGCAGCTGTAATCTTGATGTGTTCTTTCATGGAGCATTTCAAAAAGGTTAGCTTGATGTTTTTAAAGTATAGCTGATTTATATGGGTTTTGGAGTAGAAGTAGAGGGTTACAATGGTTTCCTACCATATCCTTTATTTATGATGGTGTAATTTCATTGCATTTTTCCCATTTGTATTCTATTTATAGTAACATGAAATATTCCCATCGAATAATATCAGCTTGTATTTGCAAGGATTTTTGTTTAAAAATTATGAAATTGGTCTCTGACTGCACATTCAATGTGTTTTCGAGATTCTTTGATATTTCTACCTAAGCTTGGTCTCTGCCAGTTATGTTGGCTTCAATGTATGCCCGTTCTATTTAAGATAAAATGAATGGCCAGTATTATGTATAGCAAAGCCAAGCTTCCTTTGAGTTAAGGCTCTGGGGCATTGTACAAGTCTAATGTTCTTCCATGAAGTTGGCCCACCCCACTGTGACTAAGAAATGAGATGATTTGAGGGCTATTACATACTTATGATTTTCATAGTGGATTAGAATAACATTACTTAGCACAGGTGTTTCTATAATTGGGATTCCCTGGGAAAATTCAGTAGTGTATTCAATAACACTCAGCTTTCCACATGAGTGAAGGCACTGTTGATTTGCTGGGCTGTGGCATGAATCAGGAGAGAGGGGTCTGGCTTAGAGGCTTGTTGCTTCTCCTTTCAGAGAAAACATTTCCTGTTGGCCATTAGCATCATATTGCTGTGGACCTATTTACAAATTTTCTTTCATTTATTTATTGCTGGCCAAATACTGGAGGCCGCAGCTGGTGTCAGCCAGTCCTGGTTTAAGCTTTCATATAACTCAAAATAGTTCCCAAGTGTCCTTTTTCTTAAACAATTCTTCTTTTGTAAAACATCATATTTAAATAACATTTATGTACCCAAGCAGCAGTGAAAAAATCTCAAAAGTGTTCTCAGGGCAGTTCTCTGAGGAGTACCTTTGGGATGGCCTGGTAAGATGCCTTGAAGGCAGCTGTCCAGGAATAACAAAGAACAACTGCAGTAGGTTGTTGCAAGATTCAGCAAGGGGGCTCTTTAAAGCATGAAACCCAAACAGCAAGTATATCTGCAAAGCAGTGTGTGAAAATGGGCTTCAGAAGATAGAAGCAGGTAATACAATTACTAGCACATTACTGTTTTACCAAACCTACTCTTAAGGTGCCTGGAAGCCCGGAGTTTTTGGGAAATGGGACACCTGAGATCCAGCTTTTGCGGCAGATAGCTATGATGTCTCAACGTTCTTCTCCTGTTCTCAGTTCCCATCTTGAGACCTCTGCTTATGACCTTGGGGCTGCTTGCATCTCTAAGTACCTTTGTCTCCCATTGAAGAGCAAGCAAAAGAATCCAAGAGAGGCCGAGTCCGCCTTGAGCCATGTCCTCCGTTTTGTAGGAGCCCAGGCTGTGGCTTTCTCACGCTAGCTACCCATCCTTTGCCTGGGTAGTTGGTGCTAAAAGTCCCTGTCTCGGGTCTGTTCTCTAACCCCAGGTTTGTAGTCTAGTGAGAGAATGCACGGGGTACTGGCACTAGCTACTTTGCAGGTGTCGCTCTGCCATTTCCTGACCCAGGTTTCCCAGCAGTACGGCTTCCCGGACTCCTCTGCTCCAGGGGGACCTTCGTGTGCTTTTCTTTTAAACTGTCCCGGAGGTCGTCCTGGCTGCCAGCTCCATCTGCATGATGGGTCTTGGTGGCTCTGAGCCCAGCGCACTCTTGTGCTCCACCTCAAGGTGGCGACCGAGGCACGTAAACAAAGGCTGCATTGGCGGTTAGCACCCATGGGCTCATCCACGAATCCCAGTTTCCCAGCCGCTCCTCAGAGAGCTGAATTGACTGTTAAAGGGGCCCTTGTAGATGGATCGCTGGGCCGGAATGTCAGCCGCGCGTTCGTGCGTGACTGAGTGACTGTCTGTGTGCGTGTGTGTGTGTGTGTATGCGCGCGTGTCGCGTGCGCTTGTGTATTGGCCGAAGCAGGCAGAAGCGCTTCTAGGATGGAAACTCTAGCCCCAACCCGTTTGGGACGCTGAAGCTTTCCTGGCATCACCTGAGCCTGTAGGCCCCGGCACCCGAATGGCCCGGGGCTCTCAGCCACTGTGTGGCCCGAGTACCCTGGGTCAGTGAGCAACTGGCAGGACAGAGGGTTTGGTTGTTGTGGCAAACAGCAGGTTTGCAGATCTATGTTCAGTGACACCTAGGATTTATGAGTGGCTCTGGAAAACACAGCTCTTCTCTGCGCTGGAGTCCTCTAGGGTGCGCGCAGGCCGATCCTAGGGGTAGGGGTAGTTGTGGGCGGGGAAGAGAGACACGGACAGTGAAAGAATAAGCATGCGACAGTCATACAGTCTTACCTCTGGGACGAAGGACACGGTTCCTAGAACTGCGATTTGCATGGCCAGGTGCAGCCCAGCTGTTTCTCCCGTAGGCGCTTCCCGCCTAACACCGCCTTCTGACTAACTTGGATAGGGCTTGAGCTGCCCCCTCCTTTTTTCCTCCCCTTCTTTTCCTTTCCAGACATCGCTTTAACTCAACCCAGGGCATATCCAGAAGTCAGTTCCGTATAGAGCTTCCATTCAGTCGTGGGGGGGGGGGGGGTGTAATCCGGTATACAGTTTTTCGTAGGCAGATGGAAGAAGTAGATGGTTACAGGACTTTGGAGGGGTGCGTAGGAATGGCACGGGGTGTTGGTGGCAGCGAAAGACGGTTTCTTTTGGGTCTTCGCTCTGCCGCAGGTAAGGCTCTCAGATTACAGCTGCCCTCCTATAGAGTCACAGTGGGGGGCAAGCGGAGGGCTCTCGGCTGTTGAGAGGGGAGTGGAGGAGGGTGGAGTGGGAGAAATGGGCTCTGGACAGGCTCCACCGGCACGCATTGTCTTGCTTGGTGTCTGTGCCGGGTGCTCAGCTGATGTCTTTGGGAGCTTTTGAACAAGGTAGACCCTCCAATACCCTCCCCCACTCTCTAGACCGTGTTTCAAAAGACGCGAATAGCTCTAAAATAAGTTTACATTTTTTTGTCTTACTTTCCGTTCGAGATGTAAAAAGGATTAAATAAATGAAACTTTATTTGACTGTGGAGTTTATCCAGAGACTCAGCGACATCTCTGGTCTTTGGCCTTATTCTAATTCTATGGTAGTAATTACCCTTCGTTTCTTTAAGTGCGATAGATTTATTGCCTTAGAGACTATGCACAGTTTGATTGAATTATTCATTTTTTTCTTTGGTGTAGACTGCATCTGGGGACTCTGATGTGACGTGTAGATTTTTTTTCAGGAACAAAGGGAATGTGGAAATGAAAGAGAGAGGGAGAGAGAGGCTGGCAGATGTAATGAGACGCGGTGAAGGTGTACGCAGACGGGCACTCCCACGCCTCCTCCCTTCGGCTCTCACTGCAGCCCTGGGTAACTCGCAGGCTAACACAAACAGCTTTTCTCCCGCAGCCTGCCCTCTGTCACTGTAAGTACATCACCCTTCTCTTATCAGCATGCAGATTCCAGCCACGCACTCCCTCTCCTTGGCTTTGCACCTTTGACAGCAAAAGCACATTGGGAAATTAACTTTCCTAAGCTAGGAAAGGCATGTCTATAAAAACTTACTTTTTATTTATCTTTATTGTTCTTTGAACACAGAAGTTCATGCATTTTTACCACTTTCCCTACCTTCTTTGTGATGGTGCTCTGTTGCTTCTGTCACCGTGGCTGTGCTTTTCTCAACTGGATGACTCTCAGATTCAAATGAAATTTAATGTTATTCTCCATCCGTTTAAAGTCCAGGCGAAGTGCCTTGTCCTTCTGCGAAATGACATCTTAAAGGACGAAGAATATTATTCACGGTTTGCTTTTGTTGCTGAAACAGGAGTTCCAACCTCTTTGAGGCACTGACTGTCCCAAGGGCACTGTTATTTGGGAGTTGATATTATCTGCTTCTCCCAAACTTAAACAAAGTGCCGAGGGCTGCTGGAGCATTCGGGTGTTTGTCATCCAGGGTTAAGGAGACCAATGGCGAAAACTTTTCTCCATGCTGTAATTAAAGTTTTTCAACTTCTTCCCTTTTGCCTTTTACACTCTTTCAC
Source organism: Mastomys natalensis (assembly GCA_021653895.1). NCBI lineage: Eukaryota > Metazoa > Chordata > Mammalia > Rodentia > Muridae > Mastomys > Mastomys natalensis. The sequence goes on from JAJTUV010000156.1 coordinate 312,713, forward strand.
ATACTCTTCGTTTTGTTAAAAGTTCTCCTTAGTGTTTTGGAGTGAATGGCATATTTGTCCTATTTACACAGTAGCTATGAAGCCCTTCCTTCGAGAAGTTGACCACCTTAAGATGAAGTCATGTAGGTCTGAATGATCCGCCCGGTTGGTGTAAGAGAGCCTTTCAAAATTCGAGGTTTTAACGGCTGTTCTTTCCTTTCCTTTCTTTCTTTTCTTTTTTTGCGTGGGTGTTTTAAATATTAACTTCTGAAGCAGGATTAATTGCGTTGCCCTTCCCAAGTTCAGGGAGAACCTCTCTCCAGGAACCGTGCGCGCCTTTCCTCTGCCAGTTCGTGCCTCTTCTCTGGAGGTGCGAGGCCAAAGTTAGCAAAGCCGAGTTGCCTTTGGTTGGTCGATGTGCAAAGGGACACAAACACAGCGGGAGCCCAGGCAGCAACCGCAGCAGGCAGGTAAGTCAGCCCCACCCGCTGGCCTCCTCTTCCCTTCTCTGTCTTGGCATTTCAAATCCTGGGTTCGCATCGAGCTGGCTCCGGACCCCAGGAGAAGTGAGCTTGTGTGTTCCAGGGTTGGGATGCGGTGTCGGGTGCCGGCACCTTCATAGACTTCTTGGAGCCCGCAGGCGCTGCGGATCAGGTGGAAAGCCCACCAAATCATCGGATGCCTGGCTCTCTGCCTCACCCACTTGCGTAGTACAGCTGGTGCTCAAGGCTTTGGAGGAAACCCTTAGCAAGCACACACCCCTACTTCCCGGGCCACATGTCACCCAGTACAGTCTGGATTGTGATGCCCAGACCCCAAACTTTAGTTTCCTTCCTTTGGGACACAATATTGTCACCTGCTCCTGGTTGTTTGCCCCTCAGCCATCTACTTTGGTACTAGTTTATGACTTGAAATCTAAAGAGGTTTCTTGAGTTCCTTTTCAGAAAGGTACCAGGGCCTTGGATCACAGACATTTTGGTAACATTTCTTTTCCTTCTTGCCTCCCGCCAGCCCAGCGGCCTGCTTTCTGGTCGGCTGGGTCTGCTTCCCAGATCCCGGAGTACTCTGTGATTTAAAAAGACCAATATGCTGGTGTTGGGAAAGCCAAACCTGCCTCAGCAGTTAGGAGGAACCGAGTGGCTCCCATGTTTGCTTATGCAATGGCTCATCTGTTTGAATGACTCTTCCCTTCGAATTGGTCTTTGACACTTAACTTGGCGCTTCTTCTCTTTGCAGGCTTTTAGGGCAGGTCATTTGGTTTGACCTGTAGGGTTTGGACAGGGTTTCTGGCACCCGGGTTTGAATTCTAAGGAAGGCAGCTGAGGCAGCGAAGAGTTCAAGGCTCAGGAATTCAGAACTGGGCCAGGTGGAGTCTCGTTTAGACACAAAGCTTTCTCAGATGGAAGTGTAGATTTGGGCTTTCCCTCTGGATGTTAGGTCTAAGGACAGTCCAACTAAATAAAAATCTGGCCTGCTAAGTGCTGGAGATTACCCTTCATGGGTCTCTAGTTCCACTACCTGGAGGCAGTTTGAGCAATGGAAATCTCAAAATTTCTTGCCCAGGACTACTTTGTTCCCGACCAGTCTTCATCAAGTCATTTTAACACACAGCCTCTAAACTCCAAACCCTCAAGCTCTGTTTCCCATAGAGCAGAAACAGCCAGTCTCTGCCTTCTTCCAGGCTCCTCCTAGGTGTGCTCTCTACCTCCATCTGCGTCTTTCTTGTCTGGAGTTCATATGGAAACTAATTAACTTGGGGTATACATTAGAAGCCAGTTCCTTCCATTGCCTGGTTAACAAAGATGAGGCTTTCTCTGTTGTATTCCTGCCTCTATCTATGGGAGGTCTTCCTCTTGTTGGTCATCGTTCCTGATCCTTTTCCTGTTTACTTCAGTGTCTCTCCTTAGAAGGTATCTCAAAGGAGCTCTTTTTTGTCAGTTTCTACAAAGTAGAAGCCTTTAAAGTCTCTGCAGGTTATGTTGATTAACTAGAACTCTGCTCCTAGCATTGTTTCTGATGTAGGTCTCCACTGACCTCAGGTTTGTTTTTGTTTTCTTCTTCTTTTTTTTTTCTGGGCCTTGCTTGAGGCAGGCCAACCTCACCTTTTTTGCACACTGCCTCTTGCCAGCAACCTGATAAGGCTACAGATAGTTTTCTTTCTTACCTCTTTCTCTTTTCTCAACTACGGACACCATCAATGTTCCCTTCGTTTTTGGTCCTCCAGTTGTCTCTGCCTTGAGATAAAGTTCTAGGCCTCTACTCATTTAGGCATTCTGCATCTGTCACACATTAGTGCACCCTACACATGGCTCAGAGGGGGATCTTGAGCCTGGGTAGGACTTTTATTGGAGGGCAGTGCTTTTTTATTAAATAATTGTTTATATCTGAATATGCAATTTTATGTGCTTTTCTGGTCGACTTGAAACTTTTCAGTGTTTCCAGGCTCCAGCTCAGCCATCTGAGATTGTTCCTTCCAGTGTGTCTTTGCAAGGCTGAGTTAATGCACATATGTCACCCACTCAGTTCCACAAAATAGACATTCAGCCATCTTATTTCTTGTTGTACAGGTCTGAAGCCGCCTGTGGTGTTTGCACATATCTTTTTATAGAAATTTTATCCTGTGAACTCTATCTAAGTCATGTGGCCTCCAGGCTAAGGCTACCCACAAAGTTAGGAATTTGTTAGGCCAATTTCTTTTTCTTTCAGTTTCTCCTATATTGTATAAGTTTTTCTTCCCCATTCACTGAGGTTCTAGCATTGATGGTTTTATGATCTCTGTTTCCTGAATCTTTTTCTCTCCACTCTGCTGACTACTTTTTCTCATCTGCACTACTCGCCCCAAAGCCACTTTTCTTCTCCCTGGTCCATGTCCTTCCCTGTCCTTCTCCTTCGGTGTATTCCTCACTCACTATGACCTTCTAGTTCAGTATCAGTATTTTTTAACCTTCAGACCGTGCCACCTCCAGTCACTTAACTTTTCAGAAGCTCAAAAGGCCATCCCTACTTTTCTCCCGATTGACGTTCTCGCTTCGCCTTTGCTCCTCTTTTTCTCAGAGCTACCTACTTCTCTCCCACTTCACTTTACCTTTTTCTTGGTTCCTTCTCCAGCAGTCCCAACCCCTAGCAGCGCTCCCTCAGTCCTTTCTTTTCAGCCTGCTTCGCCTCCACCTAGTTCTTGTTCCTTGTCCCTTCTTGCCCGGAATCGCCCTCCTCTTCATCCCCTTGTAGCCTTTGCTTCACTCTCTGCGTCCCGGGGCGCGTTCTCTAATTCCAGTCTCTGCTCTAGCCGATCTCTCTGCCCTCCTCTCTCAGAGGCTTGCTCTTGCCTCTGCCTCTGCTCTCCCCTCCCTTCTTCCCCAGCCCTTCCCCCTCCCTCCCAGCCGCCCCGCCTGGCTTGCTGCCTCCTTCGCCTCTTGTCTCATCTTGCCTGTGTTGTCTGGGAGGGGAGCCCTGCCTCCTCTCCCTCGCTCAGATCAATGCCCTGGCCACTCACTTTCTGATGTTGCACGACGGGAAATGCTTTGAATACTTACGACATGGCCGCTCACACTGATTGCCAAGATTGACAGCACTAACCATCGCCTTCACTTGTTTCAAGGGGGGAAGCCCCCTGTCACCCGGCTCCGCGTGCACCTCCTGGCACCCCGGCAGCAAACTTGTGCGCTCAGCGCTCCCCCCAAGGCCTGGGACAGGACCCCCGCAGACTTGAGTTAACGGGCGACGGGCCGGGGCCGCAGCACTGGGGACCTGCTCCCTTGCTCCCTAGGCTCAGCTAATTGACCTAGCACCGACTCCCCTTTATTTAATTTTTAAAATTTGTATCTTTCCCTTTTTCTTTAATGCCTTTTACTCCCGCGGCGCAGCGCACAAGGAGCCCTCCCGTGAGGTACCATCCTGGAGCCCGCCCAGGTAACCGGGACGGAGCGAGCGACTTAAGAGAGCGAGGGAGGCTGAGTGAGAGGACAGCAGTGAGAGCTACCTGTTGGGGCGCCGGAGGGGGCAGGGGACAGGAGCCCCGCGCAGGCTGGGCACCGGTCTCAGCGCCTCCCACTCCTGCCCTTCCCGGCACCTCTGGGGTTAGTTTCTCTGCGCGGGGACGGCGGCTGGGGTGGGACAGCGGAGGGACGCGAGGCAGGCGAGCGCAACCCTTGGCAGAGCCACGGCTGGCCGGGAGGGAACTGGGAGGAGGGCGCTCGCCGGCGGGTAGGCAGGCGGGCGAGCCGAGGTAGAGAAAGGGGCCCGGCGCCGCTCGATTGCTGTGGACACGCTGTTCCTCAGGATGCCTGCCTCTCTCGGAGAGTTGTGCCTTACTCTGGAGGCGGTGACAGATCTGCGTGGCGGGTTTCTGGTTTTCTTGCCCCACCCCTTCCCCAAATCACTCCGAGAAAACACATGTTGTAGCTGCAGATAACTGTGCGTAGGACACCGAGGCAAAAGGGCAGGGAGAGACAGCCAAAGCCACCTTTGACAGCAGAAGTGTAATCGCCATCGCAAGTATTCGTCCGGAAATCTGACTGCCCTCTTGGCCCACCTAATTCCTCCACCTTCGCCTCCCCAAGTAGATAATCTATAGAAGTGGGAATGAGATGAAAACGAAGTCAGGTGGCTTAGAGAGTGAATTGTTAAGTCTCCGTAAAGTTCGAGGTAGGTATTTCATGGAAGTTCGCACAAGTGTGGGATGGAAGAAGTTGGTATGACTACTGTGTTGTTAGTATTCTCTCTCTCTCTCTCTCTCTCTCTCTCTCTCTCTCTCTCTCTCTCTCTCTCTCTCCCCCTCTCTTCTCCTCTTCTCTCCTCCCCTCCCCTCTCCGCTCTCCCCCCTCCTCTCTCTTCCTACCCTCTCTCCCTTTCACTCGCTCTTTTCTGTCCTCCAATTTAGGGTTCAGATGGGGCTCTTGGATGGCAATGCCCTTTGTACCCACAAGAGGGCAACATCTTGAGGGCTTTGTGAACACTGGATCTTTCAGCGCCGCATGCTTGCTTGGGTTTTGAGAAAGTTTTAGCGAAACTTTCAAAGTGATATTTCATGTTATTCATAATATCAAAAAGTAAAGTCATAAAAGAAGAAACAAGTGAAAGGTGGAGGAGTAGAGGGAGAGAAAGAGGGAGGTGAGAGAGAGAGAGAGAGAGAGAGAGAGAGAGAGAGAGAGAGAGAAGAAACAGTTAGCTTGCCAGGGTAGTCTGAGCCACAGAAGATGGGGGAGGGCTGTTGTAATTGTGGGTTTGGCCGACTGACGACTGGAGTGCCCTCCTCGGCAGTCTTAGTTGTAGCCGGAGGTCACGTAAATCGACCTTAAAAGAATGCATAAGCCATAAATTAAACCCTCACCCAAGGGCTGATCCATAAGTAGATAAAATCTAACCTGGACAAACGGGCTTCCTTTAGAGCCGACCTAAGCCCCCTCCCCCAATAGAAACTAAATGCGAAGTAAGTTTTCTTAGTGAATGAATATTTTGTTTTCTTGAAAAGTGTCGGGTTGATTCGCTGTGTGACTGCGCCGCTGCAGTTCTAAGAGGCGTCAGTGTCAGCCAGGCTGGGGCGCAGGGGCCTGGAGGACCCGCAGGGCTTCTGAACGCCCCCCCCCCCCATTTCGGTTTGGGGTCGGTGTTTAGTTGTGGGGTTAACGCTGCCCTAGGGCGAGCGTGACTCCAGGATCTCCATAGCTCTTTGCGCCCGGGGTGAAGTTTGCCCGGAGGAGTAAAGAAAACCCGGGTGGCTAGAAGCCGCGCGCTCCCTCCTCGCCCTCCACCACCTGGGCTGCCCACGACTTTCCCGGGACGCTCGAGTTCCAGTTCCCCTCGCTCCCTCCATCATTGCACTAATTTACTTTTTATGGTCTTCTCAGAAATACACAAACCGAACTCCAAGGCAGTTCGCAACCCAACGGTGGTCCTCTTTGCTCAGCACGATTGCTGCTCAGGCTGCCCCGCTGGCTGCGTGGGCGAGGGCGGCCCCCGTAAGGTTCCCGCGGGTTTGGCTTCCAGGTCCTCTGCGCTTCAGCCGGCACCCTCTGCTCAGAGCCTGACCCGCAACCTTCGTCCCTCTAGGCTCTCTGCCCAGCCCGCTACCGGCTACCCGCTGCTCTAATCTGCTGCGGGCCGATGTTCGCAGCATCGGCTGGGCCCTGGGCGGGAGGCGGTGCTGGAGAGGCCCGCCTGCCCCGGGGGAGCTGCTTTCGGCTTTCTCCCTTAAAGGGCAGTGCGAAGAAGGACCCGGGCTTGTGCAAAGGCTGCTGGGGCTGAACTGCTGCAAAGGAACGGCCGGGCTCTGCGGAGGACAGATTAGCTCCGGGTCCGCGCAGCTTTAAGATAAAAAGAATTGGGGTGTTCGGACAGATAAAAGGTGGTCATTTCCGGCGTTTTTTGAGTTTTATTTAAGCTTGTCTGATTCTCACCAAGTCTGAAAATGTTTGTTTGTGTGAATGACCAGTTATTGACAGCCGCTCCTGTTTGTGGTCTAAAATAAGTCATTTACTGGGCTGGCAGGGTTGCTAGTTAGCAAGATGGGCTGGTCTAGGCAGCTTCTGTTTGTCGCCTCCTGTAAGGGCCGCACTTGAAGTTTCAGTCTCAAGATAGCCCGAAGCTGTCCCAGCGGCACAATGGACTGGGCTCCGAACCTCCAGTTACACTGTCTGAGAGCGAGTACGAGTGACTTCCCGGTCCTGGACGCTGGGCTCCAGCGTGAACTCCAGTGGCTTGGCTTTTGGCTCTGGCGGAACCGCCCAGCCAGCAACCCAGCAGAGAGAATGTCCCTTCCCCCGCCCACCAGGGTCTCCTCTCTTCTGTCCTTTGTAGTCACATGTCCGGGTTTTCCCCCTGGTCCCGAGAACAGACACAGCCCCGCCCAGTCTATTTCTAGAAGGTGGGTTTGGTGAATAAAAAGGTCAAGTGTTTACGTTCCCTAGCTGGTCCAGAGTGAGGGGGGACAGGACAGACACCTGGCAAGGCCCGCCCCGCCTGTCCCCCCAACCCTGGCGGGCCTGCCTGTCTGCGACTGGCCTCCCTAGGCCACATTCTTGTGCTAAGTTCGAGAGGCGGTAGGAAAGGCAACCCTGAACCGGCCCAGAGCAGGCGAAGCTGATCCCGAGATGGCATTTTGTTTTGAACAGTTGGTGGGGTGGACGCTTCCTCATAAGGTAAGGTGTCAACTGGACAGTTGGCTGCCCAAATGCCACATGTATAATTAGCCTGCGCACTCAGCACCTCATCCCCAAGGCCCATAGGCACGGGTTTGGCTGACTTGTGTAGCTCAGTTCAGCTCTGGATTACAGGATTCCCAAGGAAGCCTAACCGGCCAGGAGAGCCTGGGGAGGTCCTGACTAGGTAGACTGACATGAAGCCTCGATTTTGATTTTTGTCTTTTCTTCTTCTCCAGTTTTTCTTAGTTTTTGGCTAAGGGGCAAGTGCTGGTTAGGAGAAGGTACCCAACATCAGCGGCAGGTTGCAGACTGGATGGGGAAAGGGAAAGCAGAAAGAATCTGGCCACATCCATACCCACATGCTGCCCTGGGGAGTGTGCTGGAACCCCTCTGTGTGCACTCATCTATTGGGATCAGCCAGCCTTGGCACTGTATGACTTGGCTTGGGAAGGGACTTTAGAACTGCTCACTTGTCTTCCCGCTGCTTCCCCCACTACTTAGCATCCGGTGCCTGATTGTAGTTTCTGCTACCGCTTCAGGCCTAGTTGCTTGGGGCTGCTAGTGGACACGGGAGCTGGGCTGATCTGTTGTTTCCCTTCTCAGTCCTGTTCAGTTTGGGGTTCTTGGAGCAGCTCCCCGTCTGCTTAGATGGATGCTAGAGTTTCCTGTTCAGCTTCCCGGGACATCCTACCCTGAGGCCAGCTTTAAGGCTTGCTTCCCCTGTGCAGACCAGACTTCTGTAGCTTCAAACATGACCTTCCCTCTGTCATCCCTCTGCCACCCCGTGCACTCGTGCACTCGCTGTGGAATTCAGCACTCAGCAGCATTAGGCACTGGCATCAATTTGCCTCCTTCTCTTGCTTCTAGACCTCTCAGATATAGTACTGGAAAGATTCTCTGTATTTCAAAACAAATGAGCAAACACTTCTCCGAAACCTTCCACAGGTTTAGTGGGACAGAGTTAGCTTTCTCAGCAGCAGGAGTTCTGTGATGATAAGTAGGGGCATGGCTTATTAAGTTTCACTTGCTTTGATGGAGCCAATGCAGTATTTTCTTATAGTATGACCACGGTTATCGCTGAAGTTTCTGTTTACTCAGCCCGGGAACAAGCCACTAAATGGTTCACATTTTGAAAGCCAATGTGTACTATAAGTCATTGGATCTAGTTTATGGTCAAAGACATCAAGTGACCAGGACCTGGATACCAGGAAGAGAACACAAATTCCTCAGGCAAGCTGACACCCTTAGTCACTTCATGAGTACTAACACCTCTTTCTCCTCTGCCCTTCCACATTTCTTACTATGGCAGGATGAGAAGTTTTTTGTTTATTGTTTATCTGGTTCGTTGTTGCTTTTATTTGTTGTCTTAAAAGTGAAGAAAAGGAATGTTCTCTTGGAGTATATATGCTTTTAAATTAAAATGCAAAAATTTAAGGTGTTTTAGAATTATGAGGGATGATACACTCTGTACTATGTTGCATAACTACAACACTCAACAGTATATTATAAAAACAAATGTTAGGAGACTACTTACCAAGCAGTTATCGTGCGCCTGTGTCTTAAGCTGACTCTAATGCACTCAGCATCAGTCTTAGATGGAGTGATATGCTGTGAGAATGTTGTCTATGAAGCATCTTTTCAGTAGCAGCAGAAAAAAACAGACATTTTTCTTTATAAAAAGCAAAGATTTAAAACATGTCAACATAATCAGTAAATCTTTCTTTTATAAAGCTTCAAAATATATAACTTTAAACACATAAATGATACATTTTGGTGGCACTATTGAGGTTTTATATAAATTTTTATTTGTCTTGTTTTAGGAGATACTGGGTTTTAAGTCAATGATCAAATTTTATACCTATTTATCTTAAATATCATAGATCTGAAATATTTTATATAATTCTCTTTTAATTAATACACTAGGTCCTGGAAGGATTGCTATTTCTTGAGAATAAGGTAATACATTGGCTTTAAGGCTTTTAGTATTTTCTATCTTTTTGTATTGGTTATTTTAATCCACTAGTGATATAACTGACATATCTATATTCATATCATATATATATATATATATATAAACTTAAAAACAGCATTTTATGAAATTGTAGTTTGGGTTTAAGAGAACTATTTGCTGAAACATAGTTACATAGTTTAGGGATGTATATATGTATATCAGTTGATGTTTTTGAGTCAAGTAGAACATTCCCTAGAAATATACGAGTACCATATCAGTACCATATCAGGCACAGACAGGTACTAGAAATGATAAAACACACATAACACACTGGAAGATGATTTGCAGATGGGGTGTAATATCTGCTGTCATGAGGTTAGATGTGTCATGTTACTGTGTATATTTTTAAAAAAATTAACCTAGGTTATTTCACATTGATCAAGTTATGTGGATCTATGAGGTTTAATGATGGCAGGTATTATTTTAGAAACCTGCTAAAATGAACAAAATAAGCACTCAGTGCTTTTTTAGAAGAAGAAATGGACCAGCTCTGGGTTTGGAATACAACTTGCTTAAGAATATGGTTCTTTCTGTGTTTTTTTTTTTTTTTTTTCTTCAACAGGGAAAAATAAGGTGCTGGATAACGGCAGCATTTTATGTTCTCAACTGATTCTGCATTTCCTTGTGATTATGTCCCAAATGTGAAAATAGTCTAGTTAAAAAAAAAAAAAACTAGTGTTTTGGAGTATATGAGAACAGTTTTTACTAGACGAAAGCACATTTTAAATGGACAGTATGGCCTTGTCAATTAAGCTTTCAATTGTTATCTGAACATTAATCAGAGATTAATGATTTGGTGAGAGGTATCAGAGATTCTTACCATCATCTCATTGCATATTCATTATTCATTCTTAGGAAGGATGTTTTTATTTTCCTTGTTCTGTAGAAGAGGGTAAAGCTTTTCAGCTAATTATTTTGTTTAGACATTTAGCCAAACTGGAAATAGTTCAAAATTTGCATTATGGTCTTGATGGAGCTTTTCAAGTATATAGTGTCTGATTGTCATAGTTTGGGTAAAAATATTAACTGAAGAGTGTGGATAGAGGCTGAGAAATGGAATATAATTTAACTCTCCTCCAGGCTCTCACCTCCAAAGTGTGGTGCTGATGTTTTTCCTCAATCTGTGGTGTCTTAAAAAAGGGAACACGAAACCCTAAAATCTCAGAGAGGCAGTATTGATTCAATTCTTAACTGCAAATCCTTCATATCATTGCTCAAAATATCCAACTTTGCACCAATATTAGCCATTCTTTTTATAGTGACACCACGCTTAGTAAAAAACTTCTAAGCACTGAGGTCAGGTGTTGAGATTGGATTCTAGTTTATTTTTTATGAATCAGATAAGATTTCTGTGCATGAGACCATATGTGAAGATGAGAGAACAAGAACATTTCCATATCAAAGGCAATATATCTGAGGCTGCATGGTAATTAAGATGCAGTGGTTTGGGCTCTGCACTGGCACTTAGAGCATCGCCGGGCCCTGTGCAACATGCAGGCTGGTGCCTCTGCATACTTCTTGAAATACACTTATGATTTTGTACAAACATTTATGCCAGTCCACACTTTTCTGTGGATAATTTGTACTTCATCCAAACCATTCAAAGTCGAAGTTATTTTTCGAGCTACCCCCTCATTATGGCTTTTGTGCATCAACTATTTTTATTCCAGTTGTTTGTATTTCCTTTTACCAGAATGATGGCTTGTTTATATTCAGAATCTCTTCTTGCTCTTCTAAGACCCCTAATATATCATCCATTTTACCATTCACTCAAAAAACTTTCATCTTTAGGAAGGATGTGAGTTATTTTCTGAGGTTAATTGTAGATGGTGCAATCCACTATAAACTAATAAACCACATTAAAAGTCAACTGCCTAGTTATTTGTGCTTTACAATGCTAATATATTTATGATTCCTCAGTAACTTGCATAGTATATAATGTTGGGAAAATTTCTTTTCAAAATGTTTAGAGAAGAATTCAGAAATCTTCTGTTTTACTTTTAGATAGCATGAAAATATGTAGTGACATTCTCTTTCATACTCCAAGTGAAAAGCGATACTTTGAAACTGTAGAAATCTTGCTATTTCTCTAGAGTTATTTGTTTCTTTGCATCTAAAGGGAGATGTTTGATTTTATTTGTAATAAATTGAATCAGTGTCCTAACCTGTTGGGGACAGAACAGTGATAGAGTGAAACCTGCTATAAAATAGAGCAGTGAAACAGGAGGATCTAACAATTGGCACTCGAATGCTGTGTCTATTTAGGATGTTTTGCATCTCTGGGATCAGCTTGAATGTGGTCTGTCATTTTCTGGACTTTCTATTTCTGTGTTTTCTCTCTATGAACATTTCTGCTGTAGTGCTCATGGCAAGTACTCTACTTGGTGTATTTCATTAGGAAGCTTCCAGGGTCAGTGAAACCTTTCAATGCTTTCTTGGGATTGAAGTATTACTGTGTATTGAGGCCTGATATGGTATTATGAATCTTGTAAGAATTTTCCATGTTTTAGTTATTTTGGATCAAATTGCTTGACTATATTGATTTAATGCTTTTCAGTGATGTCTCATATATATCTGCAGAATGAGAATAAGATCAGTGCATTGTATGATGTGCATATTATGGTATGCCAACTTCTCATGCTATCTCAGATGTCACCACAAGATAACCCCTTACATGATCTTCCTGTCACCTTTGTCTGCTCGTTGTTTCTAGTCATAGTAAAGAGAGTTGTTGAATTGTCTGCCTTTAATATATTCATCCAAATGCAGAAAAGGACTACATTGCTGTTTTTGATTTCACCTTCTAAACAGTCTCTGCTTCTTTGAAGAAAGTAGTTCTTTAAAACTGGACAAAGAAAATTGAAAACACCTCAATTTTCCAAGTCTAAAAAAAAGCTCAGTGTGTGTAAGAAGAAAATACAACTCCCCCTTCTTTCTTAAAAAACAAAAATCAAAGAGCACAGGTTTAATAAGGGACTTATTCTGACACATGGCCGTGCAGGCTTCGTTTCATACTGTGCAGACATGTGATTGGATACTTGTTTCTTAGCACCCAAAGGACATCTGCTGATATTTGTTACAGAAAACTTAGGTTTTCAGTTCCAGCTTTACTATCTGTTTGCTAGCAAACAGCATTTGGCCAGTTGCAAATTTGCTTCTTTTTTTGTCTTCTGTAAAATAGAAACATCCGTGTATATTCTTTTCTTTCCTAAACAGAACTTGAATTATAGAGGGCTTGGGAGAGTCCCAAGTGAGTAAATGTAGTGTCTGGATTCATGACCTCTAAAATTTGATGAAACTCCAATCTTAAAATCTGGAAGCGATTGTGAAAAGTCATTTCATCTGTCATTTTCCATTCAATATTGATGATCCTTACTTCATTCACCAATTAAATCGCTCCCTTTTGTATGCCTCCAACAAAGATTTTATATCTGAATGTGGTTATATATGCAAATGTTTCACATTTGTGAAACAAAATGTTTCACAACACAGAGAGTTCTTTTGTCCAATATATACATTTTAGTCTTTCTCTTTCTCTTCTATTTTAAGGAAAAATGGAAACAAATATTTTTCTTCATTTGAATGATAGACCTGCAAAGAGCAGAGTCTGACCTTTAGTTTTTATTTCTTGAATCTTTCCTTTCACATCTTACCCCGAACTTAATTGTATGTCCTTGGAAAAGTTACACAATCTCTTCAAGTATCAATTTACTAATTTAAAAGATGGAACAGACATAGAATTTAACGTATAGAATTGTTGAGAAGATCTAGTGTGAAGATCCTGTAGACGACTGTGTCAGGACAGATGGACAGTAGTTATGTAGTCAGTACTAGACTCTTGACGTGAGAACTGGCCTTTATTCTCTAATGTTTTATACATTTCCCCAGTTTTAAAACTGCATTCATATTCATTGTCTTTTTCAATAAAGAACATGCAGGACAGATAGACTTACCAGTTCATCCTGCCTCTGTGCCTCCTGAATATGAACGCATGTCACTTGGGGCTTTGCTCCAGGATATTGTTTATTCCCAGCAAAGGTTATATGCTGCTGGTAGGACTGATTGTTTTGGTCTCGTCTTTCCATCTTCTCACTAGAATGTCAGTGCTCATTTGCTCTATCTTTGTGTTCACTTCCAGAGCTTCGATTGCTGTGTTTCCTATGACTAAACGGAAATGACCAGTGCACCTGATGACATAGGAGCACTGCACATTTATTTTGTATGTCCTTGATAAATGAAAGGTTGAAAATGGCTTGACAATTGCATAACATAGTGACTAGTTTCAAAATATGGGGTTCATGATGAGGAATATATCAAAGTGTCCTCAATGGTGAAAAGGATTGGGAATCACTTGATTTTATGATTTTGAAGCAGAAAATGCATAATCTTTGAGAGCTATGAATATGGGTAATTCTGAACAATGTAGTCATTACTGCAGTGGATATATGTATTTGAGTAGAAAGTTCCTATGCTGAGGAAAGCTTCTAGCACAAGGTGGCCTTTGATCTGTGATATAAAGGATGGTTGGGGTAGACGTCAGGTAGTACCTCACGGAGCACTGGGGCAACATTTGATATGATTCTTACTATCTGGTGAGTCTGATAATGAAATGTCTCATTGTGTCTTTGTGACTTTCAAAAAAAGGCCATATCTGTCATAATGTGATCTGGTCATAGACCAGTAGCTTAATCACTGCACCTCTTTTTCTGAGCTCGATTTTGTGGTCAGAAACATCATGGGTATATTTGAAGGTACAAAGAAATCTTTCAGATTTGTTTTCCTTCAAAATTTTTAGATAAAGTATAAAAATTAAAAGAAGTGGTTTATTAGTAAGTACACTTGAGCCTGGGGATATAACCCAAAGGTAGAGTGCTTGTATGGTATGTATAAGGTCTTCAGTTTGGTTCCCTGCAAAAGACACACACACATACACACACCAAGAAAAAAAACACTGTCAAAGTAGATAAACTACCAATTCCAGATTATGAATTAATATATAATCTTGTATGTTGTACTTTTATGTGCTCCTTTTATTCATTTAACAAGCATAGTTGCAGAGAAAATGTTATCAGAAAAGTTTCTGATCTGGGTATTAGTTTGAATTTATCTTATTTGTTCCTGGTGCTACATATTAATAGTTTTAATTTTAATAAGTACCAAGTTAGCATAGTTCATAATTTTGTTGTGTTTATGGATGCATGCCTGAACTTGTATTCAGGCGTATGTGTGTGTCTTTGTGTGTGTTGGCCAGAGGTTAACTTTAGTGTCTTTTTCAGATGCTATTGACCTTATGTTTTTTTTTTTTTTTTGGTTTTTTTTTTTTTTTGTTTTTTTTTTTTGGTTTTTCGAGACAGGGTTTCTCTGTGTAGCCCAGCTGTCCTGGAACTCACTCTGTAGACCAGGCTGGCCTCGAACTCAGAAATCCGCCTGCCTCTGCCTCCCAAGTGCTGGGATTAAAGGCGTGCGCCACCACTGCCCGGGACCTTATGTTTTGAGAGAGCGTCTCTCACTAGCCTGGAGCTTGCTCCATTGGCTGGGATGGCTGGCCAGAGAGCTCCAGGGATCTGCCTGCCTCTGTTTTCCTGGTTGGGTTTAGTGATTAAAGTGCACACCACCATGCCAAACTTTTTATGTATGTGGGTTCTAGAAATTGAACTTAGAGTTTCATGCTTGCTGTATGGCAAGAACTTTATCAACTTAACTATCTTCCAAGACTCTTCATAACTTTGATTGAAGGGTAATATGAAAGTAAATTCATCCTCAGAGTATAGAAATAGGAATTCCTGTAAGATGATAATGAACAGAGACCATGGCAGAAGCAGGGGCAGTAATAACCCCTTCCCATGCCTGAGACTGTTGAAACAGGGCAGCTGCATTTATTCTTGTTAGTTTTATAATCTGGAAACTTATATTTCTTAGATTCTCAAAGGCCTTTTCTCAGAGCTTCAGGCTTCTGGTTTTGATCTGGAGTTTCTTTAGTATTTAACAACTCATTTCTCCAAATTAAACATGCTCACTGTGATCTTGCAACTCAGATGGCTGTGACATAATGATTGTTTAAGAAAGGACTAGGGGTCACACAAGTTGTAGAAGCAGTGGCCTAGATTCCAATGGTCATTGCCTGCTTTGTCTTTGATACTCCTTTGACTTCTGGACAGTTGAATTGTTTTAAACAACATCATGAAAAAGTGATGCCACCTCTACATGGTAAAGAATGTTCTGGAGCTGAGTCAAGGGTGGGGCCTGTAGAAAGAGTTTTAAGGCTTCCTGACTCACATAAAACTAGCTGTGCTCCCTTTAAAGGAGCAACAGCTCAAACAAAATAAAATAAAATGAGGCTGAATAACATCTAAGTTATTTAGAGCAGTGTATTAGCTAACTGAATCCCAGGAATGAAAAAAAAAAATATCACTTGAGTCAGAACGCCTAAAATAAGTGCTGGAGGAAAATTTGACTACTTAAACATTTCTTAAATATATCCCTTTCTCTTATAGGTATCTGTCTATCTATCTATCTATCTATCTATCTATCTATCTATCTATCTATCTATCTATCTATCGATCTATTCTTTTGAGACAGAGCCTCTCAACATAATCCTGGTTGTCCTGGAACTCACAGAGATGGACCTCTTTCTGCTCCCAACTGCTGGATTAGAGGTGTGAACCACCACACTTGGCTCTAGTTCTTTCTCACTATTAAAATTTTTGTTAAGTTAGATATATTGAGATTTAGACATAATTTTATTCTTGGCATTCCTAAACTTGTATAACATTATAGGAAACTTCTAGTTATTTTTATGATACCCGAGCCTTGTATGTACTCAACAAGGACTCAACTACAATATTCTAAGGCATTACTAACAGAAATTATCCACCTTTCTGAGGTTAGAACCTTTCGAGTTTATAGATGATAGTCCAAGGGGGTGCTTTGAACTGTGCATTTGTATAGGTTTATGGGATATTCATTATACTGAATAGTTTCATATTTTAAATTGTGTGGTATCTTGTAGTAGGCTTATTTTCTTCAGTGTGTGTGTGTGTGTGTGTGTGTGTATGTGTTTGTACATGTGTATAATCAACTTAAGTTGGATAAAATGAGTGAACATGGGAACTCAAATTCTCTTGTGTGGTTTGACAAGGGTGAAACAAAAATGGATGTTCTAATTATGACATATTTTCCAAAGCACTATCCATACTTAACTATGTATAAGCTGTGAAATTTGTGTGTGTATGTGTCATAGCCGTGTAGAAAGGTCATCAATAGTATCAGAAGGTGTAGAAAAGTTTATCCTTTCTTACAGTGTGTTAATAATTTCTTTATATTTTTAGCACCACTTTTACTTGTTTATATTCTTATTCTTTTTGCTTTTTAATGTGTATATAAGCTAGTTCTTGTCATTGAAATACCAACATATTAGGACATTTGTGTCAATGTATTTTACAGTTTAAGAAGCTAAAGTAGTATATATGTTAGTTTTGCTTACTTATCAAGTTTATATTAAGATAATTTAAAAAGAGGTACAATTTTATTAAATTTCCTAAGAAGGACATTGGATTATATGGTCATCAGAAAATTTGCCAAATGTGTCATCTGTGCAGTTAAGTATATTGCTGATGCATCTTAAAATATCCTTTTTTACTAAAAAAATGTTAATTTCAGCGTAAGGGCATGGTAGTACTATAGCTGTTGGAACCCATACTTCCTGACTGGGGTGAGCAGAGGAAAGACTTCCAGCAGTTTTAGGTGAAAGAGACAAAATTTAGGATGCTTAAAGAGATATGGAAACAGAGACCCAAAATAGTGTAGGAATCTAAGCACAGCTAGTGAATCTGACGAGACAGTGGTAAGGTTCAGGAGAACTGGCAGAATCCTGCAGTGAGCATGTTCCCTACTACATGTGCATGTTTATTTGAAACTTTAGCCGTGTCATGTTGAGGTAATGTATGCTACAATATATCTCTAAAGACATATTTAAAGGAAAGCTATAGATGGAACAATATTTTAAGATTAATTCTGGTTTCCCATACTTTAACCCAGGACATGTTTTGTTATTTGTAAATGTCTTGGCTGCATACTGTGATGAAGTGTGATTCAGCATCTGGTTCCAGGCTTCTTTTACTCTGCTACGTGCTTTTAATGCTGTCACACTTAAACAGTGATTCTGGAGAAGGAAAGCACATGCATGCAGGGGAAAAATTACAACACCAATTACATTTTCTAAATTGTGATATTAATTTTTTTAATACTAAAGCACAAAGAATGCAAAGCCTTTTTTTTTTTTTTTTAAATTTGACTCCTAAATCACCATCTTTCAATTGATTATTTTTACCACAGGGAATGAAATTATAGTATTTTAATAATTTAATAAACAGACTCAAAATCCATCAAGAATCTTTGAATATTATTAAACAGGTTAGAATAGTCTGTTGCCAATTTTAAAACTGAAAACAGATGAGAATTTTTAAAGGTAATAGTCATAGAATTTTGGTGACCAAATCACCCAAGTTATAAATTTGTTTTCAAATCAATGTGTAAATGGCACTTTTTTACTTGTTTGATAAAATATGACCTTTACCTTAAAGAGACATTGTTTATATGTATGTTTCTAGTTACTTGCTGTGTATCTGTCTGTGTACCTTATCATCAATTTGTCTATCATTTATCCTAGCTATTTAATTACCTGTCAGAATCTCTATCTATTAATAATCTATCCCCCTCTCCTTGGCTTGTGTACCAAGTGTTATTTCAGGGGAGTTCAACACATTTAGTATGTTAGGTAGTTTGCTTTTGTTCCTTTTCCTTAAGTCTGGACACTTCTCTCTGAGATAAGCAGGAGAACCTGTGAATGGTACAAGCCATTTTCCCTAGTGCTTCTCATTCCCTTTACAGCCTTAGAAGATCTTCACTGTTTCATGGGTTTGTCTTTAAAGGTAGATGTTACATATGATACCTCAGCATTTGGAGGCAGTAGTTAGTGAGGCCTGTGGTGCTGACTGTAGTCTCATCCTTTATCCTTCTATTTCAGCCAGCACAACCACTTCACCAGCGGTTACACACTTCCTCAGTTACCCCTAGAAATTACTTTTATTAACAAACAAACAAACAAACTAACTAACTAACTAACTCATGACCAAGATTGTATCTTCTGTTTTATTTCAGTGGTTCATTCATAAGTAGCACTTTAGGCATGCTAAGAAACATGTGGATTTATTAATCTGAAAAACAAGGCATGAAATGTCTTTGTGCAAATTTTCAGTGTGTTTTCTATGAGCCTTTCAATCTTCTTTGTGACAGAACCTGATGTACAACCACAAAGGATGTCATTCACATTGCATTCTAAGTAAATGGCTCCTCCAAAGTGGTGTATTAAATAGCTATGATTTTTAATTACAAGAAGGGATTGTATATTGTTGCCCTATTGTTTATCCTGTTTTGTTTTTTTGTTTTTTTTTTTTGGTAGCTTTCTTGATGGGGGCAACAAGAACAAACATGCAGCCTGTTATTTTATGAAGAAACTCAGAAAATATGTTGGTAAAAATCTGTAAAATATTGGATTGAATTTTCATATTATTTTTAAAGACATTGTTGGAAAGATTCTATCCCGTCAATGTCATGGGATAGAAATTTGTATCTACACCTTTCTTCTTAATAATTAGGAAGAGTATTGGTTATTTTTGGTCAGATCTGCTTGGATCATCATCCATCCAAAATGTACTATTAAAGAGCCCCCGCTTACATAGATACATCTGCCAGGCTGGTCACAGGCTTATCATTAAGGCTTATGGTATTAACATTATTTGCTAACTTATATCTTTGGAAAGAATTTTTAAACTAACTGGGTACTTATTCAAGATTAGTTTAATAAAAATACTAGATATTAATATCCAAAATTAATCTCTATTTTTATTCAGAATATGTCTTTTATTAGATAGGAGGCATTAATAATTGATACAGAGACCAGTGTGTCATTCAGTATTTAAATTTAAATAAGGAATAATTTTCTCACTTTTAAATAAATATATAAGCCTTTTTTATATCATATTTTCCTAGGATGGTACAGTGAGTTAGGAGGCCATTGGGATGGAAAAGTAGGTGAGAATAATAGGGGAGAATATAGAGAGTGAGGAGGAAGTTATGGGATCTGGACTTTCCTTCCTGGGACACCATCCCTATAGAGAAACCTGCACAGCAGCAGGAAGGCCAGCTGCTGCTTCCCCTCTGCTGGAGTTCAGTAAGAAAGAATGAAACTTTATGGGGTCCTGATAAGAGAGAGGAGGCAATCAGACACCTTTTATTTCTTATGGCAAAGTCAGCCTCTGATTTTTTCTTTTCTTTTCCTTTTTCTTTAATGTGAAGGGACAAGAAAGGTTTAGGAATTGCAGAGTTGTCCATTTCTCATGCTTTAGGAGGAGGATGAGTGAGGGTTACTAGTAGGAATGTCTGCAGCTCTTTGTTGTTTCCATACTCAGCCTCCTTTAGATCTAGATGGAGTCAAAGAAGAAGTTAGAAAAGATAAGAAAGGTGGGGCCCGTAGATGGCCTTTGGCAAACATCAAACCAGCATTTCCTACTTGTCCCCTGCCCCCAACTCAAAGTGATACATCCTATGTGGATTGATTTCATAACAAAAGCAGTTCGGAAATTTCAGCTCAGCAAACAAACTTTGGGTGATGTTGGTTGCATCATTTCTCTCTAGGGATAAATTCGTTCATTATCAGACTGAGAAGTAAGTTTAATGATTTCTAAGGAGGTTTTGGCTTTGATGTCCTGTTTATTACTTTCTGGGACAATACCATTTTTCATATAAAACTTAGTAGGTTTTCCTGTTCTGTATACTAGTCTTAAGCCACCAGGTCCACAGTGATTTCTGAAGCAACAAATGCTATGATTCAAAAATATGATTCGCATGCTAGTGGGCTCATGAGCAAATATGTAGAACTCTTTACTTCTTCAGACAGTTTCTGACAGAATGCATTTCTACGATGTGATCCTGGGTGATGTGCTCTTGCTTTCTAGCTTAGTATCTAGGGAATATCTCAGGAAGGGAAACTTGTGTCTGTGAAGGGTTGTGACTGTGAAGGAACTTGGGCTGCATGAGATAAGTAGGGTGTTGGGATACAGCCATCAATTCATTGCATATGCTTGGCTAGGCAGGCAGCTGTGGCCACTGCCAGGCTTTTTGAGTATGGTTTCTGTCACCAAGAGAGTTGGCTGTCTTTGAAGTGTGTTAGTTAACCTCTTCTAGAATCCTAAGTGCAACTGGCTCTCAAGAGGAGGAGGATAAGGGATATCTAGGAAAAAGCCACTGTTTTCATGAAAAGTTACTTTTCTTCCATTAGTAAATTTCCCTTTTTTTTTTTTTTGGTCTTTTTTGAGCTTATTGTAGCTGAACAGACTTCAGTCTTTTTCATTCTTCTTTTCAGGACTGCTTATGCATGGATGCAGTACTGAATAATGAAATGGATGAGTATCACCAAGTGTGTACTGACAGGAGTTGCTATGCACCATGCATAGTTCTTGGGGCCCCTTTTATAGGACAGAGGTGAAAAAAGTAACTTGTATCATTGTTCCTCAGAACTTTGAATGAAAGATAATACTTGAAGAAATAGATATAAAAAAAGTTGTAAGTTCTCATTAAGCATTGTTATTTTATTATTAAATGTTCACATTACTTTGGAAATAAGATATTATTATCTTTGTTTTATAATGAAAATAAGGTTGAAGAGTAAAAATAATTGGCCACCTCACATCATGCAGCCATTGAGTAGCAAAACATAGTAGGCATGGATGTCCTGGTTGAATTTTGGCATGTGTGCTTCTAACAAAGCTGTTCTAATAGGCAAATTAGTCTATTTCCCTGACAGTCATGAGCGAAGGTGATTAAGCAAGTAACTGATAATCAGGGTACTCAGGAGCTGTGTGTGTGTGTGTTGGGAATCTCACTGGTGAAGTTATTAAAGTAGTCTTCCTGAACATGACATGGCATCAACTGCAGTGCTTACATTTAGAGCTAAAATCTCAGCTTATGTGGTTTCTATGTGGTTGATCTCAGTTACTACAGAGTCTTGCAAGTGAGGCCATGGCTCCAGTATGAACTAGTTCAGCTGAATGACTTACTGGCTGTGTTTCTGTGAACCTATTTCCGTCTAGAAATCTCAATTCTCTTTCCTTTGACAATTGGATGGTTCTTTTTCAATGATGGCCTCTTGTGTATTTTTGGATTTGTCCTGCTAAGGTTACCATCTTACATTTATTGTGTTTGTGCAGAACTTCACTGATTAGACAGAAACACTGTTTCTTTGCCTTGATGTCTCCCCATCTTCATTATATGCCTTAATGCCTTTCTAAGTGGATGCATGCTTCTGTGTGTGTTAGCAGTCAGGCCAGTGTGGTCAGTTATCTTTAGTGTTTTATTATTACATGAGAGTGACATAAACCTTAAGTAGCACTGAGTCTATTAAATTTCTTTTTAGATACAGACATTTAAGTGCTTTTAAGGACAGTAATCATTTCAACTTGAAGTCTTTGTGTAGTTATCAATTTTAGAGTGAGGTAATGAAAATACTGAAGCTTTGAATTCCTCGATCTGAAGCTTAAATATTCTTCCTGAATCTTTATTGCCTCTGTGGTAAGATGATGTGGGAAAACAGTTCTCAGTCAAATGTTGTGGGACAGGGCTTGTGGGTGAGCACACTTTTGCTTTCTGACATGTACAGTGTGGGAGAGTTAGTTTGGGGTTAAGGAAACTCAGAGTGTGAACATTGTTTCCTAAGAGTTCATCTCCTCATCTGAAAGTTGTACTTACTTTCAGGGATGTTTAAGATACAAAGGAATAATATTGTACTCATTGGTGTATAACGTTACTATCATTAAAGTGAATGCCTGTAAAGGCCCCAAATAGAAGATAAATTCATTCAATACAGAAAATGAACAGCACTGATCAATGCAAATTTCTGTATTCTATCACACAGATCCATATGGCCTTTGAGAGAAGCCTAGCTACTATAGCAATGCATACTTGAGAATCAGTTGAACCAGAAACAAATAAACCTGTTGAAGCTAAAATTCCTTATTACAAGTTCAGCCTTGCTCCTCTTCAGTGTCATGGCCTGAGATGGAGGAACTGACACAGGTACTCAGTGAATCGGGATGTGACATTTCTTTGGCTCAGCCTGTAACTGAAGTGGCAAGAGCAGGAGCTCCAGGAGTTTTAGGAGGCAGATCCCACCAAGCTTTAGTATTGGACCTAGTAGCTCATCTCAGGGAGGGCCAGGTGAACCCTGACTGGGCCATCACTGTACCTTGTTCTAGATCCAGAAGTCGAGTTGTCTGTCTGAGATTGGGTTGTGGTATTAGTAATCTTTTTTTCCTCTATTTGCTGGAAGCTTTTATTGACTGGATTCCAGGTGACTTTTTTTCCAAAAGTATCCTGCAAGGAGTTTAGCTAGTCCAGCAGTGTCAGGAATCTGTGAGTACCAGAAGGATCTTAGCAGAGGCTTCAGGACTGGCTATGTCGATCTGGATCTGAACCTGAGTTGTCTGATGATAAAACTAAGTCTTTCTATATGGTTCAGTGTTCTGCCTGGAGAAGAGGGCACTCTGGAGGGTATAGGAGAAGCATTCTAGGGGATCCATAGATTCATCATCCAAACTGACAGTGAGTGATAAAAGAAGGAGTGTGAAACTACAGTAACTTTCTGTGTGCATGAGGTTGGGTGTAGGTGACAGGGCTCCTGCAGCACCATGGGCAAGAGAGCCTAGGGTACATTCGTGTACATGTTTTTCAGGTTGTAAATCAACCTTTTTGCATTATGAAACACACCTAGAGCTGAAGGACTGCACCTGTCACCCTTTCATGATGCGATTCCCTGTGATTATCCATTGCTGACAGGGGAGCAATTATGGAAATGACCTTCTCCTGTACACCATAACATAACCTCCATCTGGACTTGACATTTGTGCGTCTAGTTAATTTGTGTTTGGCACCTAAGAGGTGCTTGGCAGGTACTGTTCAGTGAAAGAATACCTGGAATACTTTATTGGATTTAAGTTGGCAAGATGTCTTAGACTCTAAGCCATAGAGGGTAAAGATGCTTTGCCACCAAACCTAATAACCTGAGTTCAGTTTTCTGGAACCCACATGGTAAAAGGACAGAACTTCATCCTACAAGTGATCCTCTCAATTCCACATTTACTCCATGGCATATGGAGTATATGCCATGCTCACACATATACACACAAAGTAAATGAGTGTAAGAAAAAAAGCCCCATTTTTTTGTTTGATGTATTCAATGAAGATATGTTTCAAGTTATTATCTCATATAAATTTTCCTTAAGCCTGCAAAGTGTGTGCTATTATTTATGGTTTATAGATGAAGGGCACTTAAGAATTAAAGAATTTACTTAAGGTGACATTGTTAAGACATAGTGGCCAAGGATTTGAGACTTTAAGTACAACTGTTATAGAGTTCTAGGAATTATCACCTTTCTTGTCCTAGATAATTGTCTATTAATAGAACTGCCCCCCTTTAATGGAAGGCACCTCTTACAGTTGACTCATTAATCTTGCTGCCAATTCAAACTCATAAGCCTTTTGTTTACTGTGACTTTTCCTGTACTGGCTGCCTTGTTCCTCAGTGCAAGACCTTGTCTTTATTTCATATAGACATTCTCTGATTACATTTATGTGAGCTTTCTTTCTTGAGTTATTTTGGATTATATAGTCATATGGTTTCCTCAAACATTTTTTTTTTGGCATTTATAAATCAGATAAATTTTTACCCCTTAATATTATTAGTATAGTGTAAAACACTTTGATAGATATTCTAGTGTTTAAACTTCCTTATATTCTTTACTAAACTAACTGGTCATATTGTGTATAAATGCATATTGCTGAATTTGAATATATATATGAATTTATATCCACAATTAATGTATCTTAATACCATAATTATGGAGTTAGGGCAATAGGAATGTTCTGGAACCAGGCAGAGAGCATAGGAATTTATTAATTCTTAGTTAATTAATTAATAGTTAAAAATCCCAAAATCAAATCCTAACTATAGAACGATTTTATCACTATACATTTTAAAGACCTAGAGATTCAATTGCATTTTATTGATCTATTCATATGTGCTATCGTTTCTTGAGTCAGTTTTTGTAATTTGTATTTTATTATCTCTTTTCCTCTTGGTTTAAAAATATATTGAGGCCAGTGAGGGACCTCATTTGGCCAAGGCTGAGGACCTGAGTTTTAATCCTAGGACTCACATGGTGGAAGGAGGGAACTGACTCCCAAAAGCTGTCTTCTAACCTCCATACACCCAGCAACATACACACACAAAATAAATAAATGTGGAAGAACCCTCTAAAAAAATACTGGCATCAATTGATATGATTTTAAAATTGTTTTCTACTTTTCTGTACCTATGGGTTATATTCTACATTTTTTCTTATTTTTTTTTAAAGGTTTGTGATCTTTTTGGATCTGATTATAGCATTTAACACATTAGTTATTATAAATGGTTGAGTATTCTGGCATACGGTTTGCTGTCATTATATATTTACAAGGCTTAGTTGAATGCAGTTCAAGAAATACAATAAGTACCTTCTATTTACCAGAGAAGTGCTAAAGACTCCAAGGGTGATTCTAATAGGCTCCTCCCTTAAGAACCTTACAGTGTGGTAAGGATGTTTGAGGCCGATTATAAACACTGTGCTGGGGCATCCGTTCATCCAGAAAAACAGTAGCAAGATAGGACCTGTTCTTTTCCTGCTGAATGCTTGGTCCATGTGGTATCTTTTTGTATAGATCTGGACATGCTGTCTTGGTACTTAAAATAATATTCTGTTAGGAAGACTTTTAGGCAATGTTTTAATCATTCTAGAACTTTGTAAATTTTATCAACTAGAAAATTGCTTTTTAAATTTAAGCAGGCATGTATGTTACCTGAAGGCCTTTAGTAAAATTCAGATTCTGATTCTATTAGGAGTGAGACTTAAGATTTAGTACATTACCCCAAAGCCCTTAGGCCATGTCTCTGCTGCTTTTCCTCTGTGCTGCTGACTGGGACCACACTTTAAGTAGTTGAAAGGTAAACCGTAGAAAGATACTATGTCTCCTGTTTTGTAAGTAGTAAAAGGACAGTTTCATAAAAGTAATGAAGAAACATTTAGAGGGCTTCTTGGCTACAGCAGTGAGTTACTTCAGGCCATCCTAAAATTAGTTTCAATTTGTAGCTAGTAAAATTAAAATGTGGAAAGATAAGATTAAAAAAATGTCTATGTTCAATTGAATGATTAGTATAGTGATTCCTTAAACTCTAATTTCAGACTGTGTTTATTGATAAGAAGCTACGATTAGAAATTCCTAGGATTAGTGATCACATCAATGATAGAGACTGAACGAGATCATCATGCTTGCAAGTGCCTCACCACTTGTGATGAGTCATGCCTCAGTTCTCCTAATGAGAAAAACAGTCTTCAACAACTGGGACTGAGATGATAAAATATCCCATACAAATGAAGCTGAACTCTTACCTTATATCATGTACAGTAACTTTAAATGTGCTAAAACTTAGATGTGATAGAGTCGCCTCATAGAGAAATAGGGGGATAGAGTCGCCTCATAGAGAAATAGGGGCCGAATTTCCATAAGCTTGTTGTAGAGAATGAGTTCTTGGATATGCTGTGAAAAGAAGAGAAATCGGACGTCACCAACATTACGAATTTTGTGCTTCAAAGCAAACCACCAAGGAGTTAAGGATAACCTGTAGAAAGGAGGTAATTTTTATAGCTCATGTGTCTGATAAGGAATCTGTGCCCATAAAAATGCTAAGAGCTCTTAGCAATGAAAAGACAACAATCATAGTGTTGTTGTCTCTCCACATATTAAAACAAATTCTTAGGAAGAAAAGAAAAGGGAACTTCAATAAAAAGCAGAAAAGTCAACCAGTATTTTTCCAAATAATATAGCTACCTAACCAATATGCATGTGTGTGTGTGTGTGTGTGTGTGTGTGTGTGTGTGTGCGTGTGCTGAATATCAAACATTAGGGAATGTTAATTAAAATCACAGTGAAATGCTGCTTCACAACTTCAAACATTCCAGTGTCAATATGAGCACAAGCCAACAAATGTGGATAAGCTTGTGGAGAAACTGGAATGCTCATTCATTGCTTATGGGAATGTAACATGGTGCAGTCAACTTAGAAACCAGCTTGTTGATTTTCAAAAGCTAAATAATCAGTTACTGTAAGCCCCAACTGTCCCATTCTTACTGAGACACATACAGACTCTAGAACTAGGACCTGTGTGACAAAGAAAGCTTTGATAGAAAGAAAAATGAGAAACAATACAAGAAACAGTACAGTGGACAAACAATGTATGGTTATAGAAGGCATAGTTAAAACCTTTTGATTTATGCTCACTTAATTTACCAGTTTAAGAAGTGAGATCATATTCATCCACATGCATATATTTGAACATAGAATTCGAGTGTATCTGAGATTCTGTTTTTAAAACTATTAATTTGGAAAAACAACCTCCCTCCCTCTTTCTCCTCTCATTCCTCCTCTCTTTTTGGTGTTTAATTTAAATGTTTTTTTCCATTAGTTACTTAACACTTTGAAAAACTTTCTCTTCATTTTAAAAACTAATCTATAATATTTTAGGGAGACCATCAAATGGGATAAAGACCTGCAATATAAGAGTATTATTAGGAGATATAAAGTATTTATTCTAAATCTAAGAATTTCAAGTCTTCACATTGTAATTCTTCAGGAATTCTTTTTTTTTTTGTTTTTTTTTTTTTTTGTTTTTTTTTTCGAGACAGGGTTTCTCTGTGTAGCCCAGGCTGTCCTGGAACTCACTCTGTAGACCAGGCTGGCCTGGAACTCAGAAATCCCTGCCTCTGCCTCCCAAGTGCTGGGATTAAAGGCGTGCGCCACCACCGCCCAGCACAGGAATTCTTTATAGAGTCTTAGTTCTCTGTTCAGTGCATTTGCTCTGGAGGAACTTTCATGTTAAAAAGATTATGTTTTAATTCAAAGGAAGGATCCCTTTAAAACTGGTGTTACAGAAGCTGTGACTTAGTGCTTTGAGGTGGCAGAATGTGTTTGTGAGGTAGAGGATTTTGTAATGGAGGCTATTTCTTGTATGGTCTGTGAGAGAGGTTGATTCTAATTCTTAACTAACCTTAAAAATAGTGTGCACAGAGTTTGTGATTTTGAAAAGAAGCTTTTCACATGGGCTATTCTATCTCATCTAGTGAAGTCTTTAAATTTATTTATTTGTATTTTTAATATGTATGTATTTATATGCACCTTGTATGTACCTAGTGTCCAAGAAAGCCAGAAGAGGGTGTTGAATCCTCTGGAACTGGAGTACAGTCAAGTTATAAGTTGCTGTGTGGGCACTGGGACATGAACCTAGGTCCTCTACAAGAGCATCAAGTTCTCTTAGCCACTGAGCCATCTCTCCAGCACTTGGTTTGCCATCTAGTGTAGAGAATCTTCTGATGGGAAGATGTTTTTGTTTTTTTTTGGTAGTTGACTATTTATTGATATTTTTCTTTATGGTTAGTGACTTTCTGTGCTGATCAGGAAACACTTCTCTATCTGAGGCCATAAAGTAATCTTTAGTATGTTCTACACTGATCTTCACTGAACCAGAATGTGTTTTGGCATATTATTTGAAATACAGGTATATTGTACCTTCTTATGGATGTCCAGCTATTCTAGACAATTTATTAAAAACTTACCTCTCCCTCATGATTGTACAATTTACCTTTGTCACCTATCAGCTGCTGCTCAGAATTTTTTTTTGGAATCTTTATTGTGTCCTCTGATGCAACTGTCTGTCCTTGAACTAGTGTCCTCCGATGCGGCTGTTTGTGCCTGCCCTTGTGTGCTTCAGTGCGCCTGCCTGTGCCTGCATTCCTGCCTCCCTCTCTTCCTCATATTTGTATTGCTGTAAGTCTTGGTACCTTATAGGTTAAATCTTGTTATCTGGTTCTTACTTTTCAAGACTATCTTAGTGCTTCTTGTCCCATTGCATTTTTGTATGAATTTAGAACTAGATTCCATACATTTAAAAAAATGACCTAGGATTCTTGATGTAGTTTGTTTATATTTATATGTAAGAAAAAAAATTAGGTAGAAATGATACTTCAAAATATACAGTCTTCCAACTCTGTGGCCTTATCACATTCTTCATTTATTTTCCAATTTCGAAAGTCTCCCAGTATAGTTTTATTTTTCCTTATAGGTCTTAAGCAACATGGACATGAAGAGAATTTTAAAAAGTTCAACAAAATCAAAGCAAAAGCTTGTCTGCTTAATGAATAATACAAACAGTGTGAATTGTCATGACTGGAGCAAAGATATAGTTTCGTAGTAGATATCTCTGAGGTAGATAATTAAATAGTATTCAGTTTGTCCCTTTGTAGGTGTTTGGTAATATGGGAGTAATATGGAAATCACCGTATTTTCATTTAGTCAATAGGTAAAAGGGAAAATCTGTGTCCTGGTTTTATTGTCCACTTGCGCTTACCCTATCTTATATTTCCTTTTCTGTATGGATAGACCCGTTGCCTGAAGTGCCTAGGTTTAAATAGATATTTTGGTGTTATGTACAGCCACTCCAATGGGAAGGTCTGCATAGTGATTTCCAGTCTAAATATACTATAGAATTTTTGTATAAAATTATACAACAAAGTGATAAAATGATGCCTGAGTTCCTTCTCAGTAGAAAATATATAGTCATTTTCATTTAGCCTTTTTTTTTTTTTTTTTTTTTTTTTTTAAGAGAGCATTTCTTTGTGTAACCCTGGCTATCCTGGAACTAGCCTTATAGAGCAGGCTAGCCTTGAACTCACAGAGATTTGCCTGCCTCTGCCTCCGGAGTGCTGGGATTGAAGGCATGTGCCACCACTGAAATCACCAGAGCCTGTAAGTGTGCAACTTACTCCAGAACAAAATTAAGCCAAATGCATCATCCAACATTAGCATGTAATTTATTTTTTGTTTCCAAAAAAGAGATAATGAAGCGGGCTGTTGTAGTTTGTGATAATCAGAAGTCTCTATTAGGAGTTGGGGATGCTGAATAGATAGGCCCTAACCTTGTCACTTCTGGGGAGCAGCAGTAAGACTGCTTGCTTCTGACAGCAGACAGCCCCAGTGCAAAGTCTGGTTTCATGTTACATTAGGTATTAGTGCTGTTCTTCAGGAGCTATTATGCTGTGACATCAAAGATTTTCAGACAGGGCAGTGGTGGGTTAGCACTGAAGTTGTCTGCTGAAATTTTAAAGAACTGAATTAAATATATATGGTTAGACTTTAATATAAGAGGTAGAGACAGAATTAGAATGGAGTAAGTAAAGCTGAAGAAATGATCAATCTATGGGTTGTCCACTTAGTCTTTCCTTGTTTAAGCCAAATTTTATGTCTTTTTATTTCTACATCAAGTACAAATGGCCCTTATGTTAATGCCCGAGGAGTTGATCACTTGCAGAGAGACATGAAATAGGGCAAAAGTAAAGTGGTGAGTCTGACCCACAGAGCATTGAATGGCCATGTGGACAGTTATTGCCTTGGCCAACACCCTTCTTGCCATTGAACTAGTTAGTTAAAAAGAGCAGAGCACACATCTGGGTAGAGTCACAGGTGTGCAGGCTTCAGGTTCGAGTGAACATATACACCTGCAGCTGGACACACTTGCAGTTGGAGAGCCTAGCTCACTACAGTTGTGACTGGAAGTCTAATCAGATCACAGAGCTGCCCTTTGGAAACGATAATTTTGTGCAATGGTGAGGACCATTTATTACTCACCTCTGTCTAAATTCACTTTGTAGTTAAGAAAAACAAACAAGGTATTGTGATTTCAAGACTTTTTTTTTTTTTTTTTTTGGTTTTTCGAGACAGGGTTTCTCTGTGTAGCCTGGCTGTCCTGGAGCTCACTCTGTAGACCAGGCTGGCCTCGAACTCATAAATCCGCCTGCCTCTGCCTCCCAAGTGCTGGGATTAAAGGCATGCGCCACCACCGCCCGGCATAAGACTTTTTTTTGTTTTGTTTTTGGTGGTGACATCAGTTTCTGTCACGTAATGTTACTATGTTATTCTCATGACTACTGAGATATGAAATGTTAATTAATTTTAGAAGCCAAGCAAGGGAGCTAAATGTTAAAGAGAACACAGCTGTAGAACTATTATTTATCTTTTTGGGACCTGTAAATTAGATATGTCATGATACATTTATTCTATATATTAAAATTCTAATGCTGTTATTTGAGAAGTAACTGGTATAAAACTCTTCAAATCTTTATAGATCCTGTGCTTTTGATTATGTTTAAAGACAGTTTTCTTCCATTTCAGACTAATGTATAATATAGCCATGAAAACACTCACTTAGGAGGCCGAAGGCATAGGTCCTGCCTTGGCCTGGGCTTCACCGCTCAGTCCTCTAATGTCATTAGAATGATTAAAGGCCGATGCCCCGGAGCTCTGCTGTGTGCCTGTCAGTCGTGGATGTGCTAACCTGAATGGTGGATTGAAGTGGATTGCATTATCTAAAATGCTTTTATGCCTTCCATGTTTTAGTTTTTTTTATTTTTGGTGTAACAAAAAACCAGAAATAAGTATCTGTCCATTCACAGAAAAATATTTTAATGGCTATCAAAGCACTTAAGATCTCTTGGCTCAGAACTGTTTAAGGATATTCAGTAGTTTTCTTTTAAAAATACAATAATTTAAAATTACAATATTTGGTAGGAAAAAGGGAGACTATTGAGTTGCATTCGTACTCATATAGAAAAATAGTATTTTCAGTACTGTCTCAATTCTTTTGCTTTTACCAATTAGGGGAATCCTCATTCAAAATGCTATGATGGATCATAGCTCCAGAGTCCATATGGCCTGGCAAGGTTTCTTGAGCCATTGACTGACAGACTGAGGGAATGAGGAGTTTGTTCTGTATCATAGGACACTGAGGCAAAGTATAGATGCTTTAGTTTATGAGAATGGTTTAAAAAGTACTTTAAAGTCTGGTGAGTTACAATGTCTGTAAAACTGACCCCAGCAGGTAGGTGCAAGGTTGTCCTAATTGTCCATCACCAAGTGGAAAGGCTGCCTTAACTGTCCAGTCTAAGAATTTCAAAGTGATGCTTATGAGGCACATCTTAGGAAGCTGCAGAGCACAAAACAGAACTAGAAATAAAGCCACATCAAATACACAAGAACAAGCTGGAGAATGTCTTCGGTTAACAGAAAGTGCTGAAGAAATGGAGTTGTGGTTTCAAAGATAGAAAGGAAAAAAATATTTGACCTAATGTTGTAGGATTATGTCTTGAAGCTTTACATTTATTTAAATGAAGTATCTTTGGAAATAAACTTTGAGAAATATTTACCAAAGAGAAAACAGTAGTGTTCCAAGGGGGCTGTCTGTGGGTGGAGGCAGCACTTCCTGGGAGGCTGCAGAGGGAAAACTTGTTTAAATAAAAGCTTTCATGATATACATTTAGAGAACTAATTGGACAGCACTTATAATCGAGGAGGCATAGTAGTCATTTTAGAAAAAATGATCTGTTTACCAAACCCCTCCAGGAATAAGAAATCCCTACTAAATCCATTATTATTCAGTTTAAATATGTCTTAAATGATCCTTCCAACCAACAAGTATTTATCACGTGCTGACTATTGCCAGCTCTCATGGAGGCAGAAAATCCTATGTTTCTCTAAACACAGACCTTAATAGTAAGTCATGTTTCTTTTTGTGTAGAATAAACACCCAAAACACACTTTATTTTGCATATCATACAAAAATAAAAAAACCAGGATAATTTAAGTAGTCTCATTAAGAAACTGATGCAATGCTATATCTAAGAAACAAACTTTATCATCTATTTTTCTTATTTTTATGTGAATATTCAGTTAAAGGAATGATAATACTCACATTTAAACTACTTTTTTCTTAACATATTATTTGACAGAAAATTTAAAAAATAACTAATCTGGCTGATAATCACATTTC
The DNA here is from genome assembly GCA_021653895.1 of Mastomys natalensis. Taxonomy (NCBI): domain Eukaryota; kingdom Metazoa; phylum Chordata; class Mammalia; order Rodentia; family Muridae; genus Mastomys; species Mastomys natalensis. The sequence goes on from JAJTUV010000156.1 coordinate 344,865, forward strand.
CTTGCATTTTAAGGGGTCATCAGTGGATAAAGTGAACTCTGACCGTTTTTACTGCTAACCATTTCTTTTGCGTCCTTTCAAAAACGGACTGAGATGCATTTTCTTAAAAATTAAAAAGATTAAAGTTAACTTGGATTTCAGATTGTTCTGAGAATTGGCATGCTAAAAAAATGAACAGTCAAATACTCAGATTGGACTAAATTTAATGTAACTAATACCACCTCTAAATACAGTGGTGACTTGGTAATGACTTTTACCTTTGCGATGGTCACAGGCTGTTCTGCCACACACTTATGGATTTGTTTCTCCCTCCCTTCACCTGGCAGACTTAGTGAGCATCCTCACTGCTAGGCATCGAGGACATGTGCACAGAGACTAAAGTGTGTCACCAGGGAGTAGGAGAAGGCAGACTGAGGAGTGTGGAAGGTGAGGTGAGGTAAAAGACAGTTGAAGGGAGGTGGGCAGTGTGAAAGCCATCAGCATACTGTCTGTTATGCTATGGACACTTTTATACAGTAGTGGATAAAGGATTGTAGGAGCATGCAAGAGAGAACATTAGTTCTGACTGAGTGATGGGCTCTCAAGTATTATTTTTATGAATATGATATGAATTTTCATTGTTGGCACTGGGTCATTATGTCCTTAATTTCATTGCGATACATTCTGTGGGTTAAATTTACACAGCACAGAAGGGTCCATTTTAGTGATATTTACCATATCCACATGTTATGCAGCTGCCACACCCTTATGGTCCTAGACTACTTCATCACCTGAAAAGAAAATCCGTCAATAAGTTGTTTTTCTTTCCTCCCCTAGTAGTTGGTATCCAGTAATCTGCTTTCTGACTCTATGGATTTATTGCTGATGATTTCATAAAAATGCAGTTATGAAATTTATAACCTTTGTCCCAAGCTGGTTTTACTTAGCACAGTTTTTCTAGGTCTATGAATATTTCAGCACATGTCAATGTTTCCTTTAAAGATTGATTGATATTCCATAGCACAAGTGGACATGTGGGTGGGTTGTTTCTGCCTACTAGCAGTGCAGCCATGATATCTGTGTACAAGCTTTTGATTGGATACCCACTTTCAGTTTTCACAGCAATAGAGCTGTTAGGTCATGCGACAATCTCATTTAACTATCTGAAGAAGTATTGTACTGTTTTCCACAGTGGCTATACTTTTTTCTACCAGCAGTGTATGATGCTTCCAGTTTTTCCACATAATATTCAACTTACTTTCTATTAAAATAATTATTGCCACATTAATGAGTATATTAACCATATTTAGTGTCTAATTTCTTTTTGTAAACTTATTATTTAAACTATTTTATTAGTTCTGTCTAGTTCCTATATCTGTTCCTTATCTACCCATTCAACTTTGTAGTCTTAAAAAAAAGACCACTGGAACAAATTTGTGCTGCCCAAATATTCTTGGATTTGTGGTCTTCTACTAGAGAACGGTTGACTTATTGGAGGCTGGACTCTTAGACAAAACCGACTCATTCTTCTAGAAGCTTTTTGGCTAGGGGTGGGACTTCATCTCTAACTCCCATTTCCATGCTAGTCTTTGGTTTGGCTTAGGTTTGCACAGATTTTGTGCATTCTCTCTCAGCCACTGTGAGTTCATACATGCAGCCGCCATACTGTGTTCATCAGATAGTTTTTGTATAGTTGTCCACACCTCTGTTTCTTACACCCTTTCTGCCCCTTCTTCATAATAATCACCTGATTCTTGAGAGAAGGGAGTGTATGTGCTCTCTTTAGGGCTGAGCATTCTGAAGCCTCTTATTCTCTTTACCTTGGCCAGTTGTGGGTTTCTCTGTTAATAATTATGTACTGCAAATAGAAGCTTCTCTGGTGAGAGTTAAGATAATGGGTAAAATGATAAGTCATTAAAATCAGTTTAATACTGTTTTAGAAAAATAATAGTAGTAGATTTTCTCTTAGGGTGTGTGACCTGTCTATCCATAGATAGATCTTGACCCAATGATGGTACTGGATATGGGTTTCATCTCGTGGAAAGGGAGATAAATAAAATCAGAGAGTGATTGGTTACTCCCATGATGTTCATGTCACCATTGTACTAGTGGGCTTATCTTGCCAAGCCAGTCTTTACGGTAGCTTGCAGGGTTCCCAGTTGGGTACTGTTGATGATAATTCTTTTAATCATCTAGCATGCGTCGGACCTTCTAGCATTATGAAAGCTAAGAAGTAGGAATGAAGCGTCTAGATCATTATCAGCTTATTTTTCCATGTTCAGTAACTCAACTATGTGACAATAGGTTCTTAGCATCAAGTTCTGGAGGGAAACCAAGAACATTAGCAATAGTAATGTTTTGGGGATTTATGGGACCTCATTAGGCAACAATTCCAAAAGAGGAAGCCTACTCTGGATGCTGGATTTTTATCTAATAGATGTCTAGTGGTATGTAGTATAGGGGTATACACACATATACACACACTTTCTCCCTCTATGTATGTAGGTAATATATATCCACATATAAATATGAGTATGGAATCTTCTACAAGAGTAGGTTTCCATATGACTTTTAGAAAGATCTGTATTGTTACTTGTTTTCCCCACATTTCTTCCTCTACTCTGTCATGTCTATTTCTTGAAGGGAGAGTGCAGGAGAGTGAAAAAAAAAAAGGATAATAGGAGTTTGGTTGAACTCTGGATATGGTGAAATATACTAGGCTTAGACTAAAGACTTAGTCTACTTTTTTCCCTCAGTAGAAATGATCCCATTTCCTAAAGATACCTCTATCTGAATACACCTCAATGCTACATTGATGGTTCATTCTTCAGAATGTGCTGTTACAAGAACAGTATCCTAACTCTCCTAGAACATATAATAAACAATTTTAGAGACTGGTAATATTCATTTTAGTCTTGCTAGACTTTGAAAATGAGTCAAAGCACATGTTGCCTATAATTCAGGCTTTTAATGTTTGCCTTAGGTTACTCTGAGCAATCTGGAGAGCCAGTACCCTAAATCAGAGGCTCTTATGCTCTTTACTATTGGTGTCTCTTTGTATACTTAAAAAAGCTTTTGTTAATGTGGGCTATTTTAATTGGTATTTACTGTATTGGAATTATTTCCCCTGTTGATTATTTTATTTACATTAGAATTGTTTGGTACAAGAAGAAGAGAGTATATACTTATGCTTATTCAGTGTTTTAAAACATTAAAAAATGGAATATATGATGAATGTGTGGTATATAGTTCATTATGATTGTTGCTTGTTTAATGACTAAGACATTAAAAATAGTGTGTATAATGAGTGTGTGTATATTGGGGCATGCATATGCCACAGTGTAGTGTTAGCCTGTGTCTTCCATATTGACACAGGGACCTTTTTGCTTATTGCTGTGTGGACTAGGTTAGCTGGCCTGCAAGCTTCCTTGTATGATTCTCTGGTCTGTTCCCTGAATCTTCTGATTGGGGTGCCCTGGCATGATAGACACTTGCATTAATGCACCCAGCTTTCTGCATGGGTTCTGGGATGTGAATTCATGAACTCAGGTTGTTAGGCTTGTGTAGTAAGCATCTTACCGGTTGAACCATCTTCTAGCCCCTTAATATTTTTAACACAGAGAAAAGGATTGTTGAGGGATATTGGGTGGAACATTTTAAATGTTTTTTTTTTGTGCTGACTTTTCTGTTAGTTTTTTGGTGTTTGTTTTTGGTTTTTGAATAATATAAGCACCATGAATGCAGGAGGCTCTATTTCATCCTCTTTATATATGAGATTGTATAGAGTTGTTGTCATTGTTTTACGTTTGGACAGATATTTGGGCCTGGAGATTTCTTTTGAGAAGTATTTAAATTTGTGAGTTTAACTTCCTTAAAGGCTACAGAGCTGTTGAAGGTGTTCCACTTTAGATGAGTTGTACTGTGGTTCAGGGAGGGCTCTAGTTCATCCACATGGCCAAGGCTGTGCGTGTAGAGCCCACAGGTTTTCATGTACTGTCTCCTTCATGTCAGTGTGGTGTGGATGCCTTTGGTCTCATTCCTGACATCTCAAGTTTACATTTCTTCTCTTTCTTTGTCAGTTTTGATAAAGGCTTGTTAATTTTCATGGCAGTTAAAAAACAGTTGTTTGCTTCATTATTATAGTGATTATCATTATTCTTTTGTATGTCCAGGGTGTTGGACCTGAGTTTCTCACATGCTCAACAAGTACTTTACCACTAAGCTCACCCCCAGCCTTGTGAGCATTTTCTTAGATATTATTTTTTCTGTTTCATTTTATTCTTTTCTTCTCTTCTGCTTCCTTTGGGTTAGTCCTGCCCCTTTTCTCTGAGTTCTTGAGGTGAAAGTTACTGATAGGAGACTTGTTGTTTTATGTGTGTGTTCAGTGCTATTGATGTCCTGTTTGACCTTGTGTTAGCTATCCCCCACATGTTTATGTTTTCATTTAGTTCAGAATTTTTTTTTTTTTGCTAGTTTTGAGATTTTATCTTTGATCCATACATTGCATGGTTTCCAAAGGTTTGTTATTCTGTTATTGATTTCTGGATTTATTTCATGTTAGTTAGAGTACATGCTGTCTACCAGTTCTTTAAAATTAGTTTTGTATATGTGCAGGTGCTTGTGTGTGTGTGTGTGTGTGTGTGTGTGTGTGTGCCAGAGGACAACTTTGGCTGTCATTGATCAGGAGCTGTACACCTTGTTTTTGAGATAGGATCTCTCAGTGGTCTGGAACTTTCCAGGCAGGCTAGGTGGCTGACCATGGAGCACCAGAGATCTGGCTGTCTGTGCCTTCCTAGTGCTGGGATTATAAATGTCCAACATCTTATCTGGCCTTTCCCCCTTCAAGTTCTTATTAGTTAAAATACAACTATATCACAATCCCTCCCTTTTCTATCATCCCTTCCATGTTATACCTCCACCCCCACACCCTACTATTCCTTCTGAAATTAATCATGGTCATCCTTTTTTTTTTCTTAATGTAGATTCTAGATATTAAACTAGGATCCCTGTGAACTGACTGATTCTTCTCCTTGGGCTCATTTTAAAGCAGTTTGTAATATATCTTAGTATGTAATCTGGAGACACTTGTTAAAAAATGAGTATTATGTAGCTGGCTTGAGCATTCTGTCAACTTTATTTTCTGTTGGTCATAGTTGAATTCTGTCTTTTCTGTGATTCTGGTGCAGTTCTATCAGTGGGTACTGCTAAGAGAGTGGTTGTAGTAGGCCAAGTAGAATGGGAACCACATGTTTCATTACTTTGCTTCTTTATGATGCACTCGGCTGAAATATTTCCTCTACTTACATTTAGAACCTTGGATAGTGTGCTTTACATACATAACACAGTAAACTCAATAGGAGAGGGAAAGTTGATTGATTTACTCATGTTTTCCTCTCTCGCTCCCTCCCAGGACTGAACTCAAGGCCTCATGCAAGCTGGTTAAACACTTTACCACTGAGCTACCTGTCATGGCCTCTTCTTCCTAACCTTTCAGTGTGTTTGTGTCCTTTCTGCTTGAAGAACTTTCTTCTACATTATTTGTGCGTGATCTTGCTTTGGATAGAACTCTTCATATTTTCTTCTGAGAAATGTTTAGATTTCACCCACATTCCTGAAGACTGTTTCACTATGTAGGGTTTTGTCTGTCTTTTAGCACTTAACAAATATCAGGCCATTCCCTCTGGCTTTGAGGGTTTCTGATAAGAAATCTGCTGCCATGTAACTTTGTTTCCTTCTAACTGACATGGCATTTTTCCCCAAAGGTTTCTGAGCTTTGGTTCATCTTTTTGAAGCCTAATTTGTCTGTGTTGCTTAGACTGAATGCATCCTACTGTTTTGTTTGTTTGTTTTTTAATCAGGGCAGTGGTCTTTCTGTCCTTTTCATCCTAATTAATTGCCTTTATTGAATATTTTATTTTAATTATCATACTTTCCAGTTCTTAAAGTTTTCATTTTTTTCTGCTTTACTGGAAATTTATCACAGTGTCCAAATAAAACATTACTTTTTCTATTTAATAGTTTGCTCTATAGCTTCCTGGGTCCTGTTTGCTAGGGTGCTTGAGAGTTATACTGTGCCATAGACCTGTGGAGACCATCAAAAATCATCTTGGTCATGATGATTCTGGCTTTCTCTTTTTGTAGACTTCTGAGATGTTACCTGTGTTGCTAGTTTGAGTTCTTAGCAGATTTGTCTCACTTCTTCATGATGAAGGGTTTCCAGGGGAAGAGAGTGTGCTTGGAAGAGTCCTTCCTCCTGGTCATGCATTGGCCTCGAGGGATCGTTGCAATGGTTTCATAGAGATGTCATGGTCTGTGCACTTATTTATGAATGCTGTTCATTGGAAAAGGATCCTACTCCATCTTTTCAGAGTTGGAAATTGCCAATCTGGTGATGTACAGCTATCTTTAGAGGAATGATGTCATTAAGCTGCCTTGGGATACAGAAAGAAGAGTATTTTATCCTTATTATGAAAAATTTACCTTGAAGACCCCTGGAAGGATCCCATGATTATATCTTAGGAACTACTTACTACCCTGGATCAGAAAACATTCATGTTGACAATATGATAAAAATTTGAACATTTTTCTTACTTTAAGAAAGAGGAGAGCATGGGATCTCCTGGAGCTGAGGGTTACAGGTAAGCCATTTTCTGTGGGTGCTGGGAACTCAGTTTTGGTCCTCTGGAAGAGCAGCAAGTGTTCTTAACCACGGAACCATCTCTCAAGCCTCTGACAATCTGTATTTTAAAAACATCCTTGGTTAAGTGCCCATTGTTCCAGTGCTGAGACACCACAGTGTACAGACAAGAGCCTGGCCCGCATGAGCATCAGCTTTTTCATTCAGTTGACTTGGAAAATGATTGAAGTTGTAAGTTTCTGTTATTCAGGACCAAGTTCTTGGATTCATATCTCAGGATCTGTCTCAGTTTGGTGTCTTTGTTTATCTTAGGCAAGATATTATAGCCATAGGTGTTAACAGGAGCTTGAATTACTGGGAAAAGTGGTGTTCAAAAGCAGTAGAATGATGTGACCATGTAGGTTTCACTGCATAGTTGCAGACTAGACAGAATGATGTGGCGGGCTCTTCCTCTCTCCTTCCCTCTTCACTCCTTCCCTCTTTCCTTCTGACTTTCTCCTCCCCTTCCTTTTCCTCCTCTACTTCTCTGTTTTTCCTCTTCTTTTCTTCTTTCCCATCCAAGTTTGAATTATAGACAGATCACTTTTTAAATTCTTACCTTCCAATTTGTATATATTTTACATAAATACACATAGTACATGCATATCTATAGAATAGATTCATATGTTGATTGATATATGTAATATCAAGTATTACATATGTTTGGGCTCAATAAAAGATGACCGTACTGGCCATTACATGGAGTAAGAATTGGAATGATTTTTGTTTTTGGTTTTTACGGTTTCTCTATTTAGAATTGCTTGTCCTGTAACTCACTATGTAAACCATGCTGGCCTCAGACTCAGAAATCTGTCTGCCTCTGACTCGTAAGTGCTAGAACTGGAATATTTTAATGTTGTGCTGTACTGAAATACCTGAGAGGTGTATGTGCCATAGAGCCATAGATCCCTATCCATTCCAGCTTTCATTTGAACTCACATTAACAGTTCCTTTGTGTGATTCTAACACATTTATGATGGGCTGGCTTTGAAAACTTTCCCACCCTGTCTCCACACCCAGTACCTCAATCATAATTGAACTCATAGTTTACTTTCTTGAGATTTTAAGAGCAGCCTAATATTTGTCACCAAAATATGCAGACTATGGCTATAGTCTGAAAATTCCCTTTTTTTTCTTGGCAGAGAACATTGTAAAAGTCAAGGCAAAATAAACTTAAAATTCAAAACTTTGCTTTGATTAAAATAAACTCTATGGGTATGCATATGACTGGTGCACTAATAGCCTAGGGAAGTCAGAGGCTTAAAGGAATATTATTAGCATTCCTTAGACTCTAAGTAATAGCAATAAACCAATATTGTTCAAATTACAGTTTTGAAAAATTAGCACAATGCAGTTACTAAGGCCTGTTACTGAAAGCAGTAACAGGTAGATGAGAACTAGAGTAACATGATTCATTTATTTGCAAGGTAGGAGACTGCTTTTCTATGTCTTGGTTATTTTTAAAACACCTGGTGCCACTTGCTGCAAATTAAGAATTTAGCAGTTAATGATGGAAATCATTGTGAGGAGATAAGCTTGCTAGTGACATTCTTTCAGTGGTAACATGCTTCCTTGTTGGTCCCAGAGAGCAATGAATGAAGCATTATATTACAATGGAGGCTCATGGTCCTGATCAAAGGTCACTGGTTGCCTCTTATTCTTCAGTTTCAGATTTGTGTTTGATCAGGGGCAGCACTGAAATGATGGTGATGAAGACTGTACTAGGCTGTGTCTGTTGGAACTTGAAAGTCTTTGGAGCTGGGTTGCTGACAGCATGTGAACCCTGAAGAAAGTGCAAGCTGTGTAATGTTTTAAAGAAACTTTCAAGCAGCACCTTCCTTTTGTGTCCTTTGAAAGAGTCCCAGTCAGTATTAAGGTGCGTGTGAGAAGGTGTTTTATTGATTAAAGGAGATTTTTTTCCTCTTGCAAACACTCATGGAGACAGTGTTCCTATTACTTCCCTCTCAGTGCCTGCTTTTACACAGAAGTTCATTAACATGTGGATATGCAGTGATTGAAGTCAGACCGCTTTTCACAGTGGAGCTGTCTTGATATAATGAGCTCCTCTTTAATGTTCAAAAATTGTTGTTACTTTCTAAAAGGGGTTGTTTGTGAATTTCATTAAATTTAATCTCCTCTTCAAACAATTTCAGCATTGTTCAGTTTACTACAATTAAAATGCTTTCTGATGCTAAAAAAGCCACTTTTTACAGATGTATCACAAATGCAAGCACTGTGAGAAGGCTTTGTTTTTTCACTCTGAAAGAAAGGCTGCTATTTAGCTGAGAACTCTTGGTGTTAAATCAGGAGATTGCACACACTGCTACAGGCTCCTTTGCTCACATGGTTAGCTTTCACAACGCCTTGGTTCCTTCAGTCCCTAGACTTATATTTTTGCATAATCACAGCTGAAATATAGGGCCTTGCCTTCTCAGTTGACCAGAGTGCAGCCCTTCACCCTTAGAAGGTTGGAAATCTGGAGCTTCTGTTGAAGACATAAATTCCCAAAGGGACTCATGAGAAATTCCTAGGAGCAGAGCACTGCTTACAAGTCCTAGTGGACAGCTCCACTGAAGACACTTTTTCATCTTTTCTGCTTCTGAGAGGCGTGAGAGCAATCCCCATTTCTTGAAGATAAAGAGGCAGGTAGTCTTTCTGGAGAGTGTTGAGCAGGAGAAAGATCAAAACATTTTTTATGTGCTAGAAAACAACTTTTCCAGATACCGCCAAGACAGTTGGTTTTGCCAGCAATGGTAGTTTATAGAAGTCGTCTAGACGCATCTTCTTGCTTCAGTTCCCAAGGTCATTAACTTCTTCCCTGAGCAGCTGGTGAAGTGAAAAGGACATGTTCTTGATAATTAGAAATCCTGTGTCAAAAAAGTATTTAAGATACTGAATTTTTGAAATAGTGCTTTGAGTTGTTGAGGGCAGAGCCAGCATGTGAAATGTGCAGGGGTCTTTAGTTGGTGGAGCTCATCTTGTCACCAAGCCGGCCTTTGTAAGTCATTGTGATGTAGCTCTGTAACAAAAGGGCTGTGGGGTCTCTCTGTTACCTCAAGTACAATGATGATACTTTGGTCTGAAAAAGGAGCAATTCTTGTGCTACATGAGACAGGAAAGATTTCCATGGCTTTGTAAGACCCAACTATGATAACATTACTGATATTATTGTTTATAACTAATGAATAAGGCAGTTGCCAGTGTTATAAATCATAAAGGTAAAATTTCAGGTGAGAAATGAGGATATTTGTGTTAGTCACCTAAGAAAATTATATATTAACAAAGTAATTATAGAATGATGAGGGAATGGAACTTTGTTTAGATTAACTTCCTTGTGGAGATTGCCAGCTTCACAATGGAAATTGTTAAGGTGGAACTAGCAAGAACATTCTAGGGGTAGTATATAGTCGAGAAGGGATTTTGATGTGAAATGGGTTCGCTGGAGTTCTTTCATGAGGAATATATTTATAGGGGACAATTCAGGTTATAAAGTGGGGAGAAAAAGTTACCGAGCTAAAATGGAAAAGGAACAGAGTTAAGAAATCTGTCACATGCAGTTCATACACTGAATTGAAAAATTCTTAGTCCTGCTTGGCCAGTCCTCACACTTCATGTGGGCATACACAGACTATGTTCAGGGCACTTTGACATCTTCCATAACATTTTCCAGTAAATAAGAGAAGTTGGGATGGAGATTTGAAATTTTATGTAAAAGACAGATGTGTTTACAAGTTCTGATCAAGGCATTGAATATGACTACAGAGAAGCACCACACTTGGAACACATTCAGTTGACATTGAAAAATGGAAACTCAAGTGTGGCAGTCAAGTCACAGTGTGTAAAAATAATGAACAGCTAGAGAGTAAAGCCAGAAAATCTTGTTGTGAATCTACCTATAATCATCTCAGTAGTATAGCTGAGACCTTTGGGTTATTTATTGTCACAAAATCAAATTTGTGTGCATTCTATGTTTTATCAATTAAATTTCCATGTTTTTAAAAATAAAATAAAGCTGCTGAACAGTTAAATGTTACCACCAAGTATTTACAAGTAAATTTATGATTAGAATAAAATGTTATCTGCTGAAAGCAAAACCATCTTACATGGCCTCATACTGGGTACTTTATTTGACTGGCTCATTAAATATTTTAATCTACAAAGAGAAAGTTGTAGAGACTAGTATAGGTTAAAAATATTTGTTTTTCAGGTCAATTCTCTGTGTAATCCTGTAACTGTATTAGAATAATTCACAGACAGAAGGGTTTAAAGTTGTGCTTTAATTGCATTTGAATATTGGGATGACAGTGGAGTCAGGCATGGTCACATATGCCTGCCATCTCAGCACTTGGGAGGTGGAAGCAGAAGGACCAGGAGTTGAAGGCCATCCTTAGCTGCATGATGAGTTTGAGGCCAGCCTGGGAAACATGAGACCTTGCCTCAAATCAGATAGACAACAAAACGAACGAGATCCAGTAGAATAACCTTGTTTTAGTGAGAGAAAATGTATGAATTGTGGTGGCTAGGAGAGAATGGTGAGCTACGACGTAGTGACAGCCTTCATTTCATTGACAGTGTTAATTTGGGGACCTGTGTATCACTGGTTTTGATTTGTTTTCTTCTTGCTTTCAGGCTATAATGAATTTTTGATAATTATCATAATTATCTGAGTAATGTTGCCAGTCATTTTGACTATTTGAACTGTCACTAAAGGATCAGTTTCTATATGTTCAGCTAAGGGCCTTTTGATGGATGCACGAGGTAGAAGATAATAGACTATAAGTGAGAGCTGTGATTTCTTATACATCTTCATTTTGACTCAAATGCAGGAAAGCTTTTATTACATAAATAATAGAGATGTAAGAAATCTAGAAGTTCTATGTCAGCTTCTCAATCAGCTTATCTAGATCAGAATCTTGGGAAGTATTTATTAAACACTTCTGGATGTAAAATTACTGAAGTGTCACTAGATCCTTGGTAAATATGAATATATTCATAATTTTACCTAAGTAGTCAAAGGTACATGGTTAAAGAATTTCTGTTTAATAATATTTCTATTTTAAAAAGTGATTTAATATTCTGGTAGACAAAATTCTTTGGTAAAAATTTTTATGTGCTTAAAACTTTATATGTAATAATAATGATGACAGTATATTTTATTTGAGAAGCACATGCTTAAATTACATATCACACCTGAGAAAAAATGATTTGAAAAAGAAATAATTATAGCTATCTTGGTAGATGATCAGCTAATTAGTGGTAATTTAGATTAAATGCACACACTGAAAGCTGTAATAAGTTTTCACAGCATTGTCAAGTTTTTAAGGTGAAGTTAAAACATTCTTTTCTTTCAGATTGTTGAATTTTGCTACTGAGACTATAAATTCCATTTGCTTGTTTGTTTGTTTTTTGACTGTTTATTTTTGGTTGTGAATTTTTCAAATTGTCCCAACAGCTCGTATGTGATTTAAATGGAGATATTCTCCATTTGTAGACATTTCTCCATGAGGCACTCATTGAAATAATCCTGTATATATTTTAGGCAATCAAGTGACCTTATTTTTTGTGCAAATCAAGTGACATTCAATACAGAGACTATGGCAAGAGAAATCAAAATAGCCACCTAATTGTAATTACCCGCCCCCCATCATTATATCGCTGTGTGCAGAACAACTGATTTCTAAAGTGAGAACTCAACGGCTGAGTTTTGGCAGGTACAAAGGGTTCTTTTCTCTTCTCTTCTCCTCTGCATTTGTATTTCTATTGCATGTGGGGCTTATTGGAAAGTTCAGACTGACCTCTCTCTTGAAAGATTTCATTTGAATTCTACTAGCTTACAGGAAATGATTGTGTCTTCTAAAATTGTCAACATTTATGGTATAGTTAGATTGTTAAGGGAATAAGGACAGTTTTAGGTAATTTGAGGGAAATCATTATCAAGGGTTGAGCATATAACATATAATTAGTTGTCACAGTTAGTCTTGTGTAAACTCAAACATATGCATGTGGACACAGGGATGACACTTTTTTAACTGCACTGTCTCATTGTGTGACATGGGACCTGGCGTGTGGTAGACGTTCAGTGGTGACTGAAAGAGAAGAGAACTCCAAGGAAGGGAAGAGAGCACTCAGTCCTCAATTCCACGCCATTCTCTTGCGGTGATTTTCATCTAATTGCGGTTCCTCTAGACTGTAAAACACAGGAGAATCATTCTTCCTCTGAGCACGAATGTGGCAGAAGTGTGAGAGACCCCCATTCCAAAGGGTTGCAAGCACTTTGTCTGCTTCACTCTTTTCTGTGTGTTTACTTTTACTGGTTAGTGTTGAAAATGATAAGACAAAAGTTACATGTAACATTGCAAGGAAAGCTTTGATGACAACTGTGAACATTTTAAAAACCAAAAGGCATTTATTAGTCCATTGACTGAAAGTAATGTATTATTTATCTTGTAGATAAGGTTTTTGATGATAGTGGCAAATGACTTGAATAATGAAGTTTGTAAGTCAGAGATGAAACTCATCTGTCTGGACATTATGAATTTATTTTTATTTTAATGCTTTCTTCTGGGTACATGTTAGTCAGATTTCTGTTGCTGTGACAAAAATACCTGAAAGACCTTGCTCATGATGAGAAAGGCTTGGCTCACAGTTTTAGAGAGTTCAGTTCATAGTCTCATGCCCCTATTCTTTTGGGTCTGTGGCAAAGCAGAATAATCATGATGGGGAATATTCAGGAAAGCAAAGCTGCTAGTTCATGGCAGCTGGGAAACTGAGAGCAAGAGCCAGTGACCCACGCTTCCACCAAAGGTGTATCACTTGTGATCTGACTTGTTTCAGTAGGCCACCTCTTAAGTCTTGCTGACTCCCAGTAGCAACACAGTCTCCCTGCCAAGCCCTCAATACATGGCATTTAGGGGACATTTTAGAGCCAGATCATCCCAGGGGCAAATCCATGCTAGATGTTCCTCGGGTCTGTACCCCTTTAAAAATATGATCTCAGCAGAGAGGGGTGGATACTGGGTAGTTATAAATTGCTGTTGTGTCAGGTAGATTAGTCACTAAAGGAAAAGATACAAAGAAAATAATTTTTGACTATAATAAATTCCCAGACTTCATGTTTAGACTTCAATCTTTTTGGTGATACCAACATTTAGTGATTATTATATTTACTATGAAACTAAGTAATTACCATTGTATGAAAATAGTCCATGTACTCATACAGTATTGTTTCTCAGAATTAAGGATTTTCATTCCCATTAAGATAGGTATTATGCAATGCTGTTTTAATTTTCCTGGTTCTCAAACTGTGTCAGAGACCTGTGATATTTACCAAATCCTGACTTACAAATGTCAGCCCAGAGAAAGGCTATGATTACTTACGGCACAGGGGTCTCATTGTAACCTTTCAGATCTTCATTTATAACTTTCATGGGATAAATGCTTTATATAAAGCATTTAGATGCATGTGCATGTACACACATGGCCCAAACCTCTGTCATGCTAAGAGAGCTAAACAGGAGTAGCAATGCTTTGTGAATAAATGTTTAGAAAAATTGTTTTCATTTCTGACTGACTCTAGATGTTTTTGGTTTATCAATACTTAGTTCATTTAACTAACATTTCTTGTAGTGTAGGTTTACTGATGAATTATCTGTTAACTTTCACCTGTGTGGAAAAAAATCTTGATTTTTGCCTTTGTGTTAGAAAGATATTTTCTATAGGCTTAGAAATTCATCCATTTTTTGGTATGTTAATGATGTTGCATCATGGTCTTTGGATTCACATAATTTCTAATGCAAAGTCTGCTGTCATAATTTCCATTGCTCTATCTGTAGTGCGTTATATTGTATTAATTAGCTTCTCTTGTGGTTGGTTCTGAGGCATTTCTTCTTCTTTTTGGGGCAGGAGCTTGATTATGATATACTTGTGTTCTCTTCAAGTGATTCCACTTGTTAATTCTTCTTGTGCCTTTTTTGAGGTCCCCAGATTTGTGAATTTATAGTTTTATTCACATTTGTAAAGCTTTGGCTAGATTCTTCATTTGATTTCTTTTTCCTCTTGGGACTCCCATATATGTTAGATTGTTTGATGCCCTGCTAATTTTCTTTTTTTTTTCCCTCCGTGCTTCATTTTGAATAGTTTGCGTTGCTACCTCATCAAGTTCTATTGTTAATACAATCTGATGTACTTCCATTCTGGCTATTATTTCCTTTTTTGCTTTACACGTTCTTTCTGTACCTTCCATTTTTCTTTACAACAAGTTTGTATTTTTGAACACATTGGCATTTTACATATTTATGTGCCATACTTACGTGTTAAATTTGTTATTTTTCACTTCTGGTTCTGTCTCTATTGACTTATTTTTCCCCTGGCCATAGGACATAGGACATAATTTTCTTCTTCTTTGTAAGCATACACACACACACACACGCTTATATAATATATATATATATATATATATATAATATATAATCTGTTTTAATATTTTACAATTAGTTTCTTATCAATTTACAAGTCCATAATTCAGCAGTGGAGAGGAACAAAACTTTGCATTTTCATTATCTTTCTGTGCCATTATCCTCTGTCTGATGCTCGATGGTGCTGCTGCACAGTTTATCTACTGTCTCCTGCGTGTTCTTAACATCAACCTATGCTTGATCATATGCATAAATCCTTCTGGTGGTACAGTGCTTTGGCATATGATGGGTCCATTTCATGAATCTACAAAACAACTATTACTTTTTGTTATAAGAATGCAGGCACCATTCTTCGGCACACAGCTCAAGGGTACAGGAGCCTGGATGTATCTGCTTTCTCAGGAGTCTTTGCACTGCCTATCTGTCTGAAGCTTTGTATAATTTAAATAGACACTGTCCAGTTTTTAGATTTGAACATACATTTTTAATCCCTTTTAAATCTTCTGATAATTTTCTTATATCTTTTAGGAATGTTCCCCAATCACCACTTTCCTTTATTTCTCTATAATCTTCAATACTGAACAATGTGGTAGATTTTTCACTGTTTACTTCTATATTTTCTGGTATCCTTACCATGCCTGTTTCTTTAATTACATTCCCAAATATGTTTTTTTTTTTTTTTTTAAATCTGAATTCGGAGTGAAGAATGTTCCCATTAAGAGCTGAGAACCAAGTGTATTGTGTCCTGCACTGGCTATCCTTGATGAGCCCTCTTAAATGTGCACTTGAAATACTCCCTCCACCTGTCCTGTTCTAATTTGAAAAGTCTCGCTTCCAAAAACACACATTTTTAAATAATTCACTAGAAAAGGCATCTTTTCAAATGGAGATGTTTCCCAGTTGTGATTCAATGCCCTTTTCTACTATACAAAACAAAATTAATTTTGCACTTTTGAGAATAATATATATAAAAATTCTATTCTACTTGCATCAACTTGTTTACTTTTGATATTTCCATCAAGGAAGACTCAGGGATTTTAAGTTGGAGGACTTAGCTACTGAGAACAGGTGAGACTCTTGAACTGCAGATGTACTCAGATGTAAGACATGGGTACTCTGTGCATGAGCAGTACAAGGGAGCCTATCCCACAAACAATGAAGACAACATTGCCATTTGTACAGGCAAATGGCCCCATCAGGTCAAGAATATAACTTCATAACCATTCTTGTGGCTTCTGCAGTGTAGGACTACCTCATCACTTCTCTGCAAGAGCTAGCATGGACATTCTTAGCCTGAAATAGATGTTAAGATGAACCCTTTCTCGATTGGCACAATGCAACAAATTTTGGAAAAGCCATCATGGGTCAGCAACTGTTTTTCTTTTATGAATCCCATTAAGTGCTATAAGTGCACTGGGATCCAGAGAGTCAAATGGCCCTACCTCAGCACATGCAAAGTGTCTACTTAGGTTCTACAGCATCTATCAGCAAGTACTGTGCTGACTCAAGGCTGGCATTGGCGGGGGAGCTAAGTTTACCTGAATTTACCACAGGCAACTTCAGATTGACTTCAGAGAGTGAGGTCAGGTCTGTCCAGAGTAGATGGGTAGAATTCCAAGCTGGGATGGCATCACCTGGCTGGTGATCATTGGCAGTAGATAGCTACTACAGTTTAAGTGGGGCCATCTAACTGAAATTCAAAAAGAGATAAGAGTACAGGAATGGTCCAAGAGGTTTTGTAGTCTTTGGTTGAATGAAAAGAAGCACAAAGGTGACTAATCCATTTATCAGTTGGAAATGAGTTTTGAAAACAATCTTTTTTTTAGACAAAAAGCTATGTTTAGAGACGGCACTATAGAGCAAAAGTGAAATGGACTGGCAAATGCTAAGACAGGAAAATTTAAATTTAAAAAGTTGTTTTTAAAGGTATGTTTGAATTAGTGGCAAAGTGCCAGAAATCAACATGCGTGAGAGTGAAGGCTCTGAACCCCAGCAGGGCTATCTACAGGAGCCATTGGTACTCATTGGTCTGTTTTTTTTTTTTTTTTCCCCAGCATTTAACTAATCAGTGCAATACTAGGATTAAAATGTATATGGGAATCATCAATTTTTATATTTCTAAAATTCTTAGACTACAACCACATTCATTTTTAGATGGTAGGCTTCTATACTTTCTCCTGTAGATGGAGAACTTTGTCTGCCTGCCTCTACAGTCCTTCTATTAAAATTATCCACTAGACAGTGGCCTCAGTGTGAGACAGCAGCTGACTCTACAGACTCACTTCATTTGTGTCCCTAGAACTTCCAGTCTCATAACAAACTACAATCTTGATAGTTTAAGAGACAGAACTCCCAAAGATGTATGAAATACCTGGTAATATATTATACTTTATGCCAGATTTTTGTTTTTTGACCAATAGCTAAATTTTCCTCATTTATAATCATTAAAAAGTAATTTAATAAGAATATACAACTCAAATTTTGATGATCTTCCTGGTAACTCACTTCTTTGAAAGTTGTACATCAGAGCTATCGAGATGGCTCAATGGGTAGAGGTACCTTAGGTGAAACCTGATCCTCGAATTCCATTCCCAGGACCCACATAAGGAGGGAAAGAAATGACTCTTGCAAGTTGTCTTGTGACCTTTACAAGAGTGCTGTGATATACACATACCTCTCATATACAAATGATAAATAAATAGATGTAATAAAATGTTTTAAGAGCCATAAATCAAAGAATTAAATGCTAGTTGTAATTTCAGCATCACAAGAGGCAAAAAAATAATTTAAAAGTAGTGACAGTTTTAGTTGTTTTCATTATCTATTATAATATCTAATTTATATGTGAAATTCATGATAAAATTATTTACATATGATATGCATTATCAACAAAATCATACTATTTTGGATTAGAGGATTTAGAGGCAAGTTCTGGGTTCCTATTTAACCCAATACTTCCTGCCCCACCAAGATAGAAGAAATGCCCATAAAACTAGATTTTTCTGGGATGAAGAGATGGCTCAGTCAAGAAAGCACTTGCTGCATATTTTGAGACCTGAGTTTGAATCCCCAGCACATATGTGAAAAGTTGGCTATGGTGATACACATCTGTGAGCTTAGTACTGGAGAGGTAGGCACAAGGAGGATCCCCTGGAGCTTGTTGGCCAGGTAGCCTTACTATTTCAGTGAGCATTAGGTTTAACGAGAGACTTTGTCACAAAAGCAAAGTTGTGGGGTCCACCGAGATGATCAGGAGGTAAAAACACTTGCTGTTCAAGCTGATATGACTTGAGTTCAATTCCACAGTTGTCTTCTGTCCTACACACATACAAAACACACACACACACACACCCTACCACAGCATCTACATCCTCACATTCACATAATAACAAATTCTAAAACTCAAGGTTTATGACACAAGGTATGTGACAGAGGAGGACACTTGATACTGATCTGTGAACAGACAGAAAGACAGACAGACACACACACACCCATACATGAGAGAGAGAGAGAGAGAGAGAGAGGAGAGAGAGAGAGAAGACAGAGAGACAGAGATAGAGAAAGAACAATTTTTACAATCAATAAATGACTTTAGCAAACTCATAGATTACAAAGGTTCTATGTTAAAAAAGAGAAAAGGTTTTCTGATCTTCAAAAGCAGTAAGCAATCCTGTAGTTACTCTGGACTTGCCCATTTTTGAATATATCGTATGACTGGCACAGTGCAAACACTCATCCTTTGTTTCTTCTAGCTTGCTTATTTTTCTGCATTTCTCCTTAGCTCATCCTTGCTGTACCATGTATGAGCTTTTATTTTTGTAAGTGAATAGTGTTGTGTTGCACAGCAGTGCCTCCATTTTGGTTTTCTGGTCCCCTGTTGATGGAAATGGGCTTCGGCTACCTAGGTTGCTTTGAACGGAGCTGTGATGAGTGTCCACATAGAAGTTTTTCCTAGCACCTGTTTTTGATTTTCTGGATCTGGTGATTTTGTTCTTAACCTTTTGTGGAAGTGTGAAATTGTTTTCTACAGTGGAAGTGTTTTAAGAATCACACAAGCAATGCACAGACACTGTCGATTTCTCTCATCATGGGCACTCAGTGGTTCTTTGCTGTTGTTTTGACTTCTATTTTCCTACTGTACAGTGAAATTCCCTAATGCATGCAACTCTTCATGTGCTTTTTGGCTATTTGTATATTTTCTTTGGGGAATGACTGCATCTTCAGTAATTACAATTTAAGAAAATATTTTTTAGAATTGGATAGTGAGGAGTTCATTTGTATTTGGGGCATTAAATATCCCAAACATAAATAACACTATGTTTTGCTAAGATTTTAAACATTCTGTGGGTTTTCTTTTCATGTTAAGTAGTGTTCTTGATATATAAAATGTTCCAAAATTTGGGTGTTGGGTGGCTCACTCTTGCAGAAAGATAACACAAGAGGACTTACTTTCTTGCAGAGGACCTGACTTCACTTCACAGCATCTGTGCCTTGTGTTTCATAACTGTCCATAACTCTAGGACCAAGGCTTCTGTTTTTTGTGACTGCCTGCACTCATAGGCATACACATACACAGATATATAATTAAAAATATTTTAAAAATGTTCTAAAATTTGAAGAAGTCTAATACATATTTTTTTCTTTAGTTACTTGTGCTTTGGGTGTTATCTTTAAAAATTGTCATTATTGTAGCGTGTATATGTATGTCTGTATGTGTCTGTGGATTCTTGTATGTGTGTGTATGTTTCTGTGCATGTATATATGTTTGTGTCTGTATGTGTGTATGTATGATGTTTATGTAGATGCTCGTGTGACACCACATGCATGTGAAGGTCAGAAAACAACCTAGTTTGTGTCTGTTCTCTATTTCACCCTTTATCTTCATTTTAGGGTTTGATTCAGATCAGCTGGCTTGCTGGCAAACTTCTGTGAGCTCCCTCACTAGCTCCTTTGGTGCATATCTATAATAATAGTTTCGAAGTTCAAGGTATGTGAAAACATACCCCTGGGCTTTCACTCAAGGACTCTGTACTTAATTCATAGTTTTAGGTCTCTATATATCACTTATAATAACTTCTCTTGCACACAGTGTGAAGTGAGGATTTGCACACATGTATCCAGTTTCCTTTCATTTTGTTGAACAGACCACTTTCCTCACTGAACGCCTTGGAGCTCATCCACCTGTGGATGTCTGCACTTGCTTCTGAGTTCTTTCTTCTGTTCCATTAGTTTTATTCATTCTTAGGCCAGCACTACGTGTGATTACTGTGCCTTTCTGGTAAATTGGAAGTGATAGTGTTCTAGTACAGACCCTTTTCAAGATGCTTTGGTTATTCAGAGTCCTTGGCAATTTATATGAATTTATAATCAGCCTTTCTACTTCTTCAGGAAAGGCAATCAGATTTATACTTTTAGTTTTTTAAAAAATAAGTAACTCTACAAAAATAACCATGTTCTGATAGCCAGCAGCAGAACTTGGAATGTTCTACCGTGTGAGTTATTGCATCTGAATGGATGGAGAGAGATGGTATTTCAATGATAGGCTTTTATTGCCAGCTTCTGTTTTATTAAGGATAATGAAAACCTCATGTCTGGGCCTGTGAACAAAACTACTGTGACCTTTGATATGATCCACCTGTTGCGCCTTCACAGTCAATGACTGTCACCTCATGTGAGGGTGATCTGGAGGTAACATGCTGGCAAGATGGAAAGTAACACTTGCAGATTTAAGTCTCAGAAACTGAGATAAGTATGGCGCAGGTCCTGGACAAACATAAAAAAAAAACCCAAAACAAATGAAACAAACAACAACCCCTCTCCAAACCAATACAACTTATTTAATCAAGTATTTTGAGAAACGAAGGTAATAGCGGCTCATTGACTTATAGCGCCCTTCTCAGGGAGACTTGTGCCTTGACTCACAAGTGTGCATATTATGCTCCTGCCTGGTAAAGCAAATGACTTCCAACGAAGACTTCATAACCAGTGCCTGGATTTTACTCATTTTCTACTGCTGCTTTTATGGGAAATTAGAATTATGTATCATTTAGGTTGGAAATTAGTGATCATCCTTTAAAAAAAAATATAAGCAGATATATCATTTGCTCTTAGAGCATAGGTTAGACCTTTATACTCTGAGTTTTGTGGAAATAGCTTGTAAGCTAAAGAATGATATCATTTCTTGGCTGGAGAGAAGGTTGGCAGTTAAGAGCACTTTGTTGCTCTTGCAAAAGATCTAGGTTTGGTTCTCAGTATTGCTTGGTGGCTCACAATTCTTTTATTCCACGTTCAGAGGATCCTATATTTCTTATGGTTTCCTCGGACTTCTGCACAATGTGTTATCATACATACACTCAAGCACATATACATATGCCCAAAATAAGCATTTGAAAAATAATTTTATTAGTTCTTCAAATATATTTTTTAAAAATGCATTACCTTTAGATATTTTCACCAGCTTAAAATTTTTTCTTTCTACTTCATTTCTAAAGAGTGTATCCATTCTTAGAGAGATTCCAGTTCCGTGAGTCAATGTTAGTGTTTTAAAGTATAAAAAACCCAACAATCAAGATACATTTACATAACATGTAAGATTCCATCATCATGGAACTTTGTGTTATAGAAACACGAACATATCTCATTTGGGCTTAGGTAAAGATTTGCTCTTCACTGAGCACTATTTAAACTTAATATTTCTGCAGAAACCTCTGTCTCTGGTAACTACATGATCATTAGTTCCTTGCCTGTAGCTTTGTGAAGGTTTTGCCCATAGGATGAAAGGTCGTGGTGGTGTCCAAGCTCCAGTTGAAGGTTTCTGGGTGAAGTTTTGCTAATGTCTCATGCTCTTGAAAACATTGCTGCCAGCGCCAGTGGAGCTTGTTGTAAAAAGGATGGTGCTCATTTGAGGGCCAGGAGCATAGTGTATCTGGGAGTTTCCCAGGTGGAATTCAATAAATCTCCCCTTTCCTCCCCTTCCCCCTTCTTCCTTCCCTTTCCCTCCCCTCCCCACATCTTCCTTCATCTTCCCCTTTTTTCCCCTTGCTTCTTTCCATCTCTGCTCCTTCATTCTTTCCCTTTCTTCCCTCCTGTCAGTTTGGATTGACCATGAACTGTTTTTTCAGATCTTCCCCTTCACTCCTCTCCTCTTTTGTCTTTAGACAGGGTCTCATACTAGTAACTCAGCTTGGTCTTGAACTCTTGGTTGCCCAGACTGTCCTTACAGCATGACACAACTGCATCAGCCTCCTGAGGCAGAACCATGCTCAACTCCTATTCTCTCAGAGAAGTGAGAGTGTTACAGTTCAGTGCTCCACCATGCTGTGAGTGGCCTGGCATAGAATTCTGGCCACTGCTAGAATTGATGTTTTTATGTGTAGGTGCAACATTTCAAATGTTAAGAACTTTTGGGGCCAATCCATTTCCACTTGGGGATTCTGATGCTCCACAGTCTAGACAGCAGCAGCATTTTGGAGTTAAAGGAACCTTGGAGGTCATCCATTTCAAATTTATTATATACACAGGCCAGAATTCTGAAAAAACTATCAGTCTAGTTTAACTGGAAAAATGATCTTATGGGATTGTATCTTTAGAGCATTGAGAAAACCTAATACAATCTATAACTTTATTTCTTTCTGGGTCCCAAGACTCTTAGTTTTAAAATTATTCATAGTTCTGTAATGTAAAGGCCTAAGAATTCATCCTTTGAGAATTTTCTAGGCATCTCTATGAGGATTTCTGTATCACAAACCAGTGTTGGCAAGCTTTCGATGAAGGGTGAGGGAGAGTGTATTTCCTTGAACTCAGTTGCTTCTGACATGCTGTTTTATTAGGTGTACTTAGTATCATGTTGAAAATATGATATGGTAGTTCTCAATGTATTTCTTTGGATCTGCATGTGCTCTTGGTAGTATCTAATAGGATACTACCATTATATATAGGTGGGCAAGCTATGTATGGGCAGGCATGACAAAACATGTGCTTGACTCATGCAATGCTGTGGCTCAGACACTTTGTTATATTGAATATAAATAAATATGTAGGAAGAATTTTATTTGTTTTTAAAGTGACATTTGAAACAATTTTATTGTTACCAAATGGCAAAATTGGTTATTTTGGCATATGTTTGCAATATTAACAGTTTTGTTATTACCTCTTATCTATCCAAACATGTACTGTAATAAGATGAAATAAAAAGTTAGAGATGTTATTGATATATTTAAGATAAAATTTCATGTTTCCAACAAAAGCATATATATATTACTACCATCAAAACTCTCCATTTTAAACATCTTTCCTTTAGGACAAAGAACATAACAACCACTTGCTGCTACAGAAAAAGGGATGGCAAAGAGCTGTCAATAGGTGGCTTTCAACTCTGTTTTTCACATTTGATTTATTCCGAATTAAAATTTTAGAGTATAGTCTGTGTGTGTGTGTGTGTGTGTGTGTGTGTGCGTGCATTATCATGTGTATGGACATGCTATGCCTACACACAGGCCAGACGCCAAGGCTTGGTATCTTCCTCTACTGCACTTCACCTATACTTGAGACAGGCCCTTTCACTGTAGCTAGCCTTGCTGGCTAGCAAGCCCTATGTTCTCCCTATTTTCACCTGCTGTGACCTCTTCTAGTGCAGGGATCACAGTGTAGCTACTGTTCCTGGGGTCTACAGGGTGTTGGGTCTGGACCAGGGCTTCCTGCTCACTCACTTTACTCACTGAACAATAGTCTCGCTCTAAAGAATGACTTTAAAAATCTCAAGATGCAAGGTTTTTTTCCTCCCAGTAGGGTTAATACTCTTCATGGATCCTTCTATTGCTTCTCCATCAGACCTAAATTTTAGGAGATAAACAGTCTCAGCCACCAGTGATCTGCTATCTTTCTCGACCTCACAGACTAAATTATTCACAAAATATTAAAGATGTTCACTTAGTTTTAAATATTATGTTTCTATCACAAGACAGTGGTGTTATATACTCTTGATTTATGTTGAAAAATTTGTGTTTTTATTTTTTGCTGAATGAATATAATCAGTATGCTAAGTATTATGTTTTAAACAGATGCCAATCTGTAATTTTCTGTCTAAGTATTTTTTGATGATACAGGGCATCAATATTAAATGAAAATTTAATTCAGTGATTTCATTTTGTAGAAAATATTTCTATCAAAAATTCACATTCTACTTGTATTATGCTGAACGGATGCTGCTTTTCTTTTCCAAGCGATCACCAAAATATCCAAAGTTTAATTTAAATGGAAGTGTTCCTTCATGGAAGTCACAGAATCACCTGTTAGGGTGATTACATTCCAGAAGTCATAGGATTTTTGCAGTCCACATTTTAGCTCTGAGTACCCAGTGTCTGAGAACTCTGGCATGCTGTGCTTCTGAAAAATGCTTGCATGACCAATAGTATGTCTAGGTCTGATGTATTCTTTTGGGCATGGGGAAATCAAATTCTAGAGGTTTAGAAATGGTAGGCAAGCATAGCATTCTATTCTTTATTTCTTCTGTCTCTACAGTCTTTGTAGAAAAATCTTTGGGAAGTAAAGTATCATTTTATTTTAAACTAGAAAAATATCAAAGAATTTGATTGATTCTGAAGCTGTTAACTAGAAGACATTAAAACTGCAGTGTGCTTAAAAGGCTGGCATGCCTCCAGAGTGACTGTATTAGTGAGTATTCTGTTATTATGATAAGATATCAGAGAACATCAATTTAGGGAAAAAATGTATTTTTGGGTCATGTTTTACCGGTCTGGTGATAGTGAAGCAGAGTATCATTACAGGAAACCCTAGTAGACCACAGATGCTCACCTCTCCATGGCCAGGAAGCAGAAAGAGCTCTAGGCCTTTTTTTTCTGGCAGTATTGGAGACCAAACCTAGGGTGTCAGGCTGTGTGACAAGTTACTCTGTTACTGGGCTACAGTCCTGCCCTAATCAGTCTGTTTTCATAGGGCAATTTTCTCCAATTTCTCAGGATTATGCTATTTAAAAGAGATTTTGTATCATGATATAGTGACATATTCTAAGTAGGATTAAGTAGTTTAATTTGCTTAATTAAAGAAGTTAGATTACTGTTAGTATAATTGCATATTGGTCACTAGGATTGAGCATTTGATGTGTAAAAACATGAACATGGGAAGGGGCTTGCAAGAGGGAGGGAAGCATGACAAAGAAAAGAAGACAAGGAGGAGGAAGAAGGGAAGGAGGAGGAAGAGAAGAGGAAGGAGAGGGGCGAGGGAAGGAGGGTGGGAAGGGGGCTGAGAGCAGTCAGAATGTATTTATACATGCATGAAACTCTCAAAGAGCAAATTTAATTAATAAAATATCTTTATAAAACTGAACAAAGTCATATTTTAGAGCATTGAATGTAGAACCTAGTGCAGATTAAAGTTGCAGGCTGTGAGTCAGCTAGTTAGTTTTCTCCCTCCTCCCCCTACTCTTCCCTCCCTCCCTCCTTCCCTCCCTCCTCCCTCCCTTTTTCCTTCCTTCCATCCCCTTCCTCTTTTCTTCCTCCTCCTTCCCTTCTTCTTCTTCCTTGTCTTCTTTTCTTTTTTTTTTTTTTTTTTTTTGACAGGCTCTCCCTTGATAGCCAGGCTGGCCTTGAAGTAAAGGTTCTCCTGCATCTAGCTAAGTGCTCAGAATGAAGGCACTTGTCACCCTTCCTCATTTCCAGAATTAGGAATAGATCCATGAGTTGAGTAGTGTTAAGAGAATGATATTTATGGATCTATCGTAAGATTAGTGACTTAAAAAGCTATGTATCTATTTAAAATGTTTAAGTAAACTTATTTTTTAATTAGAAGATTTCGATACTATATATTTTGATCATATTCTTTCTCCTCCTCCAACTCCTCCCAGCAGTTCCCCCACCTCCCTACCCATCTAACTTCATGTTCTTTCTCTCTCTCTAAAAATAAAAATCTCAACCAAACAAAAAAGCAAACCAAACTCATTTAAAAAGCTACCCAATAAGATACCAACTCAAATAACACAAAAAAATATAGAGTCCATTTTTTGTGGAGCCTGCCCTGAAGTGTGGTTGATGTAGCTAGTAATGGTCCATTGGAGAAAACTGATTTTCCATTTCATAGCAGGTATCAATTGCATACAGCTTCTTGGTTAGGGGTGGGATTATTTTTCCCACTTTTCCTTCTCAGTGCTAACCGGTGTAGGTCCTGTGTGTGCCGTTACAGTCTATGTGAGTTTATATGTATGCATTATTCCTCCTGTGTCTAGAAGATTCTGTTTCCTTGACCACCACTTTTGGCTTTTTATAGTCTTTCACCTACTTTCCCACAAAGATCCCAGGGCCTTGAGGGTTGAGGTTTGATACAGACATTCCATTTGGGGCTGAGGCCCCAGATGCAGTCTCAGTCTCTCACTGTGTGCATGTTGTCCAGCTAGGGGTCTTTTGTTAATTGCCATGTAATGTAAGACAAAGAAGCTTGGCTGATGAAGGCTGACTGAGGCACTTATCTGAGTTTCAGCCTAGTGTCTAAAACTTTTAAATTTGAATTAGAAAGTAATTATGTCATTTCCCCACACTCCTTTCTCCTCCCAACTCCTTCCATGTCTTCTTCATCTAACCTCCTATTATTCCCCCTATTCACTCTCAAATTCGTGGCCTATTTATTATTATTGTTGTTACACATACACACACAAACCCACGCACATGCACACATGTGCACACACCTGAGTGCACAGATGACTACAGCTCACTGAGTTCATCTAGTGTTGCATTTGTGTACATGATTTCAGGGCTGATCACTTTGTATTGAATAACCAGCTAGCAAATCATCTCTGGGAAAGACTAATACTTCCCTCCCTTCTCAGCAGTCATTAATTGTCTGTAGTTCTTGTCCAGGGGTTTTCCCGTTTGCATGTTAGCCTGAATGTCCAGATACATCCCCTTTCCTTGGTGGAAAAGAAGCCCCAGTTAAGTTCTTCAGGTGCTAAGCATTAATAAAGAATGTCTAAGTGGTACAATGAAACTTATCTTTATTGACAGTTGATAGATAATAATAATAATAACAATCCTAAAAATAAGAATGGCTAATATACAAAATTATCAAAGACAGGTAAATAGAAAGAAAATTGGGAATAATCTGCACTATAGGTCAGAAGAGATTTTTGTTATTTGAGTTTTTATAGTTCCTTTTCTACTTAAGACAGACAACAAAACTTAACTTTGGCTTTTTACTTAGAATAGGTAGAATTACGTTAGGAGCTTTGTTTTGTGACCCCATATCAAAAGGAATTCTAGATATTATGAGGAAAAATAATAAAAACAAAATATAGCACAATCCTGCCCTTAAGGGAGAACGAACAGCACAATCAGACAGAAAAGTCAGGTTGTTATTGTGTCTTCAGAAGGAGATAGAGCCAGAGCGAATCTAGAAGCCAGGAGAGGATGAAGTACGTCCACCACATGGCTCCAGCTTCATATCATGTTCAGGAAAGTACAGCACTGAGTCCAATTTGTGCCATGTGCCGTGCGTGTGTGTGTGTGTGTGTGTGTGTGTGTGTGTCCTCTGAATCATGGACTGCACTTCTGATAAAACTGACTTTTCCTCCTCAGGAAGCCATCAACATAGTTCTGCATGAGTCTGCATCCCTTCCATGCTAGACTGTTGGCTGGCTTCAGCTTGTGTAGCCTTGTATAGATACCCACATTTTCTCTGAATTCACCAGTGCATCAGCCCTGTCATGCTTAAGAGACGGCTTCATTTCAGTTCTCCCTGATTGCTGGCTCTCACAGTCTTTCTGCTCCCTCTTCTGTGATGGACCTGAGCCTTGTGGGGAATATGTGCTGCGGTTGTCCCATTTGTGGCTGAGCGCTCCACACACTCTCTGTGCTTCCATCAGTCTCAAGTTTCTGCACTAACTGCTGTCCACTGCACAAAGCTTCTCAGGAGACTTTTAATATATATTTTTTTTTATGTTCTATTAGTCTCAGCAGCCATTGTTGGCACTCAGTGTCACTCCCACCCCTTATAGTCTATGCCTGTTTGTGTCCCCAGTTTGTGGCACTAGAGCTTTCTATGGCTTATGCTGAAGCGCTGTAAGCTAGGCAGACTATCTGTGTGTGATGTGGTGGTCTCTGCTTATGTGTCTCCACCACAGACTGTCTGAAAATATTAGATCACAGATGAGATTGTCTGCCCGAGTTTCCCTGTTGTCGAGCTCTGCTTTCCCTGGAATTTCCTTGGCTCAGAACCAGGATATTTCTTCCTGGCCTGTTGTGACTCATTCTGTTGCTTTGCGTGCCCCTAGTGCATTCCACTGTCCTTGAAGGATCATTGGGTCAAGTTTTTTATTTTGAGAGAATTGTATTCTTACTTTGAGTGTACAGTTGGTGTCAGATCACTGAATTCTCCCATTTTCTGGTTTGAATGCATTTGGAAGATAATTTTTTTTCCATTGATCTTGTAGGTTTTTTTTTTTAATCATTTTATTAATCATTTGCCATTTTTATTATGTTGATTGCTTTTAAGGGGAACAAATAGAGAAAAAATGCTTTATTCCATGTGTGTTACTGGAATAAAATTATAAAGAATGGAGGCTGGCGGGCGGTGGTGGCGCACGCCTTTAATCCCAGCACTTGGGAGGCAGAGGCAGGTGGATTTCTGAGTTCGAGGCCAGCCTGGTCTATCAAGTGAGTTCCAGGACAGCCCGGGCTATACAGAGAAACCCTGTCTCAAAAAACCAAAAAAAAAAAAAAAAAAAGAATGGAGGCTGGCTTTGGTTTACATTCTGATTTGGACTCAATGGGCTGTGGTGCTAACTCACATGGCAGGACTGTGTGGTGGAACACACTGTTTGCTTCATCAAGTCAGAGAGCAAAGGTGGAAGGGGAAAGTGGCTGGAGCCCCACATTCCTCTCAGAGCTCCCCCAGTGATCCAAGGATCCCCCACAGGCATCTCCTTCTAAAGATCCCTAGCACTTCCCAATAGCACTGCCCTGGAGACCCAACTTGGAACAGGTAGCCTTGGTAAACTTTTAAAATTGAGACTCAGGTGCCATCTTTAGCTAGGATAGTGACTCTCACTGTAAAAAGATTTGTAGGCTAGTCATGGTGGTACACATTTTTAATTCTAGCATTTGGGAGCAAGAGGCAAGAGTGAGTTTGAAGATAGCCTAGTCTGGGCAGTTTCTGGGCAGTTAGGACCCTGCCTCAAAAACAAGCAAGCAAGCAAACAAGAACAAACAAACAAGCAAACAAACAAACCCAAGTAAACAACAAAACAAACAAACACCCAACAAAAACAAAACAACTGCAAAGGATTTACAGATGTGTTTGCTGCACTTTCCAGGTCAAACATTTCCTAAACTTCATTGCCTTTCATGGATTAAGCCTTGATCAGTGCACTGTAAGTAACTATTATCATTCTGAATCTTTTAAAATGCAGTATGTTTTAATACTGTCTCATTTAGAGATTATCCATTTAAGATTCAGATTAAGTTGGTTGCCTATGTCACACTGTAGTGAATTTAAAATTAGAATTCATGTCTTTCTGACTCCAATGGTATAATTTTTCTGCCATATAGTCCCAGTTTGTATAATTAAAACTTTTAAATGAATGGCATATAATTCTATCTATCATAATTAGATCTTCTATTGTCACCTTTTGACTTGTTTAAATTTATTAAATGTATTTGTCATTCATCTACTCACACATATGAGCAATGATAGCAAGGCTGTGATTTGACTTTAATGGTCATATATTGTCATGAAGAGTCACATACTGCATAGTACAATTTCTCCACCTGGCTTATCTATGACAAGCTCATTCTTGCCAGTCTTTTTAAAGTCTGTATTCATAGATTTCATCATGCTTTCTGTTACCCTTACATTTGCTATTTTCACTTAGAATGTTTGCTTCCTGAAGCCCTTTTTAGGTAAATGCTGGCTTCCATATAACAGAGCCCACCTCTTGAGTTAGTATTTAACACTCTCCAAGATAACCAGCTCCTAAGTCTGGATGGGGGATATGCTCTAGTGTCCTGCCATCCTGCACTGGAGCCCCCAGTTCCCCTATCACACATTCTGGAGACCCCAGCTCTCCTCAAATGACTTGCAACAAGTGCTAACTTCAGTTTTATAAAACCTAGAACCTTCCTAGATTTGGGGTGGGGACCAGGTGTGAGGGAGACTAACTTAAAACTCAAAACTCGGGTGGTATGCTTAGGAGACAGAGAGAGTATATTCTACTGTTGTCCACAGTCATCCATTCGCTATTTCATAAAGATGAAGTCTCTTATCCTTCTTACTAACTTGGGTCTTAACCATGCAATATCTTGGCAGAAGCTTTTAGAAGCCTGCAGGCTTTCATCTAGAAGCATTGCAGGACCTTCAGGCTCTTCTAGAAGCTTTGAAGGCTTGTATCAAGCCCCTTCTTGCCATTTCCTCTGTTATGCAAATGGCATGTTTCAACCATGGGATATATAACTCTTAACTCGAATTCTAGAAGGAGAAGACAACAGAATAGACCTGAACTTGACTTATAACCTGGTACACGGGCATAGAAGATGACCTGTTCTCCCTGATATGTAATACAAGCTGGGAAATGAATACTTGTTGCTGTAAGTCACAGAGTCTTTGAGGTTGTTATGCAACACAATACCACCTTGTTTACTAGTTCTGAATGTGTCAGCTTTGCTGCAGTCACAAAGAACCCCAAGCTAGCTTACAAGCACAAACATTTATTTCTCAGTCCTGGATCTACAGGCTGGCTGTGGCTGTGTTTTGCTTTGCTTGGCCAAATGTCTTCTTAGTCTGTGACCTGAGTTGAAGGAACAGCTTCTGTTGGGGACATGCTGTTCCCATAGAAGACCCAGGAGTAAAAGATACTTCATCACACACACACAGGTGCACTTAAATCTTCCATAAAGGTAGGGCTATGTCACATATTTTTATATTCCACGGCCTGGTGATGGGTCAGGGAGA
The DNA here is from genome assembly GCA_021653895.1 of Mastomys natalensis. NCBI lineage: Eukaryota > Metazoa > Chordata > Mammalia > Rodentia > Muridae > Mastomys > Mastomys natalensis. The sequence goes on from JAJTUV010000156.1 coordinate 375,885, forward strand.
TGTACTTTGTCCACTGAGAGGCCCTGAGAGTCCTAGGCGGAGGTGGGAACGGACAGTTGGAAGCAGTGCAGTGTAGTCACAGGAGACGTTTACTTGTAGAATCCTTCTGTTACAATGCTACAGCATTTCTCTTTCCATTCCAGGATGACTGAGTAGGAATACACTACTTAAAAAGCTTGGGAATGGTAGGTGAAATTAGCTTCATTTCACCCATTAGAGACTTTTAAACTGTTTCTTTCAGTGCAGGCTCCAGCCAAGGCTTCAGTAGCAACAAGAAAGTGTGTAGCAAAAGGTTAACTATCAGAAGGGGCTGGGTCCAGTCAGGTGTATTCTAGAGAGGCAAGAAACTTCTCACCTGGGAAACACAGTTCATCATGTCACTTTTCCAGGACTCTAAAAGGAAATGGCTATGGCAGTAGCCCTTTCTGTTTGACTCACTGCCTTTTTTTCTCTTTCTTCCTTCTCTTCCTCCTCCTCTTCCTCTATTGTTCCCTTCCTTGGGGTTCTAGGAATTTTTATGAGTCTTTAAAAAGTAACTGAGATGCTGGTCAGAATGCTTGCAGCAGACAGGTGATATTTGCAGTCTGGTTGCTGAGCTCAGAGTGAGAAGTTCCGTTGGCCACTAGAGCCATTTCTCAGGATTGGCATTTGTGTCCCAGGCATAAACATCCATCTGGAAAGCCTTTTGTCTGTTGTATAGCCTATAAAAGTTCTTACTATAGATTTATTTGTAAGTTTTCATTTTTATTGTTAATTGTGTGGGAATACATGTGTGTATGATGTGTGTGTGAATTGGGGTACATGTGTGCCACAGTGCCTTTGTGGCCGTCACAGGACAACTTTTTTTTTTTTCCAATTTTTTTTTTAATTGGAAATTTTATTTACATTTCAGATGTTTTCCCCTTACCCCATTTCCCCCCTCCCTCCCAGGAACTCCCTATCCCTTCCCCCCTCCTCTTGCCTCTATGATGGTGTACCCTACCCACCCTCCCCCGTACCTCACCTCCCCACCCTCGAATACCCCCTCCCCTGACGATGCCCAGCCTTCATGGGACCAAGGATCTCTTCTCCCACTTATATATAGCTCCCTTGCATATATAGCTGGAGCCACACAGGACAACTTTTATGAGTTAGTTCTCTCTATTACTGTGAGTTCCAAGGATTAAGTGCAGGTTTTTAGGCTTATACAATAAGAGCTTTACTTGCTAAACCATCTTACCAGCCCCACCCCTCCTACATTTATACCTGTAATATAGAGTACATCAAAAGGTAGCTGGAGGGAAAATTTGGTAGAAATAACCTTTTCCAATGCTCTTGAAATTTATTCTGGCCGGGCGGTGGTGGAGCACACCTTTAATCCCAGCACTTGGGAGGCAGAGGCAGGCGGATTTCTGAGTTCGAGGCCAGCCTAGTCTACAGAGTGAGTTCCAGGACAGCCAGGGCTACACAGAGAAACCCTGTCTCGAAAAACCAAAAAAAAAAAAAAAAAAAAAAAGAAATTTATTCTGAGTCCTTAATTCTTTGCATATTGTTTTGTATATCTATTTCTTCTTACCCAAAATATATCTGGATCTTATTTTAAGTAAATTTAATCTAGGAAGAAGAAATGCTGACTTTCAGGTAAACCAGTACTGTTTTATATTTTATTTTTTGCTTGCATGTCTGTGTACCATGTGTATGGAGTACCTGGTACATATAGAAGCCAGAAGAGGGTGTTGCAGATAGTTGTGAGTTACTATATAGGTGCTAGAAATTAAACCCAGGGTTCTCTGGAAGAACAACCAGTACCTTTAACCACTGCACCATATCTCTAGCCCAAACCAGTACTTTTTTTTATTGGCTATTTTATTTAATTTCAGATGTGATCCCCTTTCCCCATTTCCCCCTCACCCAGGAACCCCCTATCCCATCCCCCCTCCTCCTGCTTCTATGAGGATGTGCTCCCACCCACTCCCACCTCCCTGCCCACGAGTTCCCCCACACTGGGGCATCCAGCCTTCACTGGACCAAAGACCTCCTCTCTCACCTATGCCCGACAATGCCATCGTCCCTTACATATACAGCTGGAGCCATGGGTCCTTCCCTGTGTGCTCCAGGCTGGTGGTTTAGACCCTGGGAGCTCTGGTTGCAAACCAGTACTTTAAAAATTTAATATCACACCATGAAACTTGTAAAAGAAGTTTTTTTTCAAGATCATCTTATTGTATAGCACCTGGAAGACATGGTTACTAATACATTGGATTTTTATCCTAGCTGCTGAAAATGAAGGTTCATTTAACTAATTTTTCTCCTCTGATCTTCATTTTCCCAGAACCCAGCAAGTGAGTGGAAAACACTAGCCAGCTCTGCTTTTCTTACTGGGAAAAGTGCTATAACAGACATTTTGTTAGTGGTCCAAATATAAAGGGGAAATCTACTGAGATATGAATAAAATATATTTGAGATAATGATCATACTCTTCTGTCTAGCCTTTAAGGATAATTATTTATATTCAAGAATTGGATTCTGGAAATAGAGGTTTTTGAAAAGGCAGACATACTTGCTTTGCTGTGAAACAGTGTTACTGAAGACATTACCCTGTTGGTGATGGATACACATATTGCTTCTATTATTTCTTGTGTAAAAGTTGCTAATTGATGTGAATATGATGTATAATAAGGTGTAGCATGCCAATAACAAATATTTGTATTGTTCCAATATGGGAGTGTCCTCTTATTGATTTCTTAGTTGTGATTTCTCCAGAAGTTTGTTTGCATAATTTGCTTCATATTTAAATTCCACAGAATGTTACTGAGTTCCTGGTAATCAGAGCACTTGTGTAGACTTTGCTGGGGAAATGAAAACGAACAGGACAAGTCTCCATGAGAAGACAGCCTATTGAAAAAGATGAAAGATGTTAAATACAGAGCAAACTCACATATCCAGAAGAGACATAAAGGCCATGTTCTCATTATTTAAGGCATGAGGGATGCATTCTAGTCTGAAGACTTTCTAACTTTCAAGAGAACTTGTCAGGGGACATTAACTATGGTGGTTCAGTAGATAAAGGTGCCACCAAACCTGGCAACCTGACTTCCATTTGTGGAACCAGCTCCTGCAAGCTGTTCTCTGATCTACATAAGCACATGCTAGTGTGTTTGTGCATGCACACACACATGTGTACACACACATGCATGCACATACACAGGTGTATACGTGGTAAAAAGAAAAGAAAGAAAACTCGATGGAGAAGTTAGGCTTTGCCTGTGACAGAGGAGGTGGAGAGGAATACATCTCAATGGCTTTGGAGAAAGAACAGGAGCAGAAGACTAATGAATGGAATGTACAACTTATTTTGAGGCTAGACTTATAAAAATCTTGAATTTAGTAAAGATTTTAGGCTTATGATGAGGGATTCGTGGGAGCCATGCCAATTTTGAACCTAATAGTGACATGCTTATCTCTGAATTTAAGAAAAATACCTGGAAGATTGTGGATGGGGTAAGCAGTCACCTGAAAAGAAGAAAAGTTGAGGTTTCAGGTATCAGGCTATCTGGAAATTACGGTGAGAGGCCAGAAGGGGTTGTTCAGGCTGTGAAAGGGAGGGTAGGGGCTTAATAAGCTGGGAAGCATCTTGGAAATTACCAATGACAATACACGTTCTTACTAGACAAGGAGATCATTACAGACTATTTTTGTTTCTGGTGACCAGTTGCTTATTCAGGATCATTTTATTTGTTAATTTATCCTTTATTATCTTTTGGTACTGAGGATTTATCTCAGGGCCTGGCACACACGGACGGGCTCAGCTGCTGAGCTCCACACGTAACCCTCAGGCACAATTTTCATGTCCAGCTTTAAATATCCAGTCCCAAAGGCAGCTGTTTTCTTTGGTCGTTATCAGTGGCCAGGTATATGGTGCAGCCTTTCAGTTTAAGTTGTACGGTTGGAGGAGTGTCTGTCTGTGTACTGAGAGCAGCATGCCTGCTGCCCGAAGCCCACATGAGAGTGAGAGTGAACGTCTGTGTTGCAGGATGTGAGATGTTTCCATTGTAGAACTGCCTCTGTTCAAGTTATTCTCAGTCATCCTGTCTCATTGACAACACTCCTGGCCTAACAGATCTCATTTTTAAAAATATGTTTTATAAATTTAGGGAATCTGGGAAATAGTAAGTTACTGACACAGTTAACTTTTAGCAGAGAGGAAAAGGAATGATCTTTGGACTATTATATATCAAATTACTCTGCTTGTACCAAAGTTTTCCTTTAGTCTGACCTGGTTTTAGTAAAATAACTGCATAGATAAGCCCAGATAATCAGTCTATTGTGTTGAAGTCATTAGAGAACACAAGAGCAGAAAAATACTGTGCTTCTTGGCATTAAAGAAAAATACTTAATATTTTTGTTGATATTTTATAGTCACATATTTAGATGAAAATTTGACTTTTCATTAAAAAAAAAATCTCATTTGCCAGGAAGAATATGTGAAATTATCAAATTTGGGTCTTCTCTTTTCTTATTGACTGCTGAGGCTGCCTTGGGTGTGGTGTTTTATTGGGGCTTTTGGGATCACAGCTGTGGATACTGTCTAGCCTCCTCTATGTTCTGTCTTTGATATCATTTGCTGGTACTTGTAGGTTTCTGATTCTTTTTATATTATTTTGCAAAGATCTTTCTCTTTGCCTCTTCTCCGCATTTCCCTCTGGAATGTTCTAGGGTGTAGGGTGGAGTCTCTGATTTTCGTAGTTTTTTGTTTGTTTTTGTTTTTATCTCTCCCTTCAGTTTTAGTTATCCATTTCCTCACAAGCTCTTGTACATTTTCCTGGTTTCATTTGGTCTGGGACAGGATTATTAGATACAGTCAGCATACTCAGACTGTGAAGTCGCACAAATATTACTCTGTATCACTTCCTAAGCTGGCAGGGTAGTGTTTCCAGGGCTTCATCCTTTGGTGTAGTCTGTCTCCCCTTTCCCCTCTCAGGGAAGTAGATATTCAGACTTTAATCACTTTCTCTATTTATAAACAGTACTTTTTTTTTTGGAGTTTTATATAATGAGCAGGGAAATATTTCATACCAGAAGTCAATTTTTCCTTGGTTTGTGATATCCTTAGGCACACACACTTTTTTTTTTAATGGTTTTTGAGACAAGGTTTTTCTGTGTAGTCATGGCTATTCTGGAACTTACTCTGTAGACCAGGCCTCAAATGAAGAGGTCCATCTGGCTTTGTAATTAAAGGCATGTGCCACCACTGCCTGATTGATGTCAATAGTTTTATTACAGTGATTCTTGCCCAAAAGAAATTACTCAGTTTAGGTATTTATGTGCTAGTAACCTTTTAGCTTTTTGTAAAAGATAATATAAACTATAAAATCATATATTTAATCTCATTCCTTTTCCCTCCTCCTCCTCTTCTTCTTCTTCCTCCTCCTCCACTTCTCTCTCTCTCTCTCTCTCTCTCTCTCTCTCTCTCTCTCTCTCTCTGTGTGGTGTGTGTGTGTGTGTGTGTGTGTGTGTGACAAAATTTCACTATGTCCTGTCATCCAGGCCAACCTGGAACTCACAGAGACCTGCCTGACTCTGCCTCCTGATTGCTGCAGTTAAAGGTATGCAGCATAACTGGCTGATCTCATTCTTAAGTCATTGTTGCTAATATGATATGTTTGCTTTTCTTCAAACTCTGCAGACTGCACATTGTCATCCTAGTTTCCTGTTTCACATTCATTATAGCATAGTTGCTTATCATAGTAACTGCTGAAAATCCAGTCTTGCAAAGAGAAGTTGTAGTCATAAACACAGTGTGATGTAATACTGACTCCAAAGCAATCCATTTGTAACTGGCTGCTGATCAAAAGATGTTGTGTACTGCTGTTTTTCTTGCAGAGTTAAAACATCATCTTGCAGAGACATGTGAATTCTCTATCATGAGTGGCTGTATTTGAACACTGTGATACATGGTTTGCAAGCTACAGCTTTTTGCACATCTCATATCTACCATGACAACATGCTTTCCTGGCACACGTCATTTAGAAGATGATGGCTGGTTTTGTTGTCCTTAGGCAAGCATTTGGTTTACAGAAGTTGTGACAAAAAAAGACTATATGTGCAATCTGCAGTTCTGAAATGAGACATTTTGCAGTATGATGCTTTGCTGAGTTCCGATTTCCCTTGCTTGTTTTCCCCCTGAATGCATTCTGACGATGGTGAGACACTCATAATGGGTTTCTCAGAGGCACAGTTCAGAACCTTAATCTCCTCCTTTTTGTTTTTAATGTAAGAAACTCATTTTAGACATCTGTTCTGAGAAAAACAGAGTGATGGAGAAGCCATGGTTATCTGGGAAGGTTATTTTGGAACCTGGTTAGCTCCTGTGTTTTTAGGTTTTAGTAGCTTAGTCTTTCTCAAGTTTTTTCAGGTAAAGGCCATCAGATGTCCTTTCCCAAGCTTGGCTGAGTCACCTTTCTCTGATTCACCTGTGTAGTGCACTGACCACACCAGGAACAGGAATTCAGTGGGTGACTGTCTGGACAATATCTGCTCTGTGGCCTCTGTCCTCATGGGTCACACTATTTGCAGAGTTCACCTGTGACAATAACAATTCTATAAGAACAGCTAACCCATATAAGGTCTTTGTTGGAGAAAGATTTATACAGTGCCGTTCTGTTTTGAGTTGGCAAGAATTTTTCTTGCTTAAAAAAATTGGTTTGAGCCTCCCTAGAGTGTTAAGTGCTAAGTCAATATTTTGCTAATTATGCAGAAGGAGCACCAGATGGTCTGTGAGGGTGACACTCTATGGGTGGGAACCCTGGTGACTGCTGCTGTGGTGAACTTCATGGTTCTGTAGCCATCATCCTCCATAGCAACACATCCATATGCTGCTGCCACCCGGGGATGACGATGACACAGTATTCTAAAAGTAAAGATGCTCCTAGCCCGACTCCAGAGAAAGCCCAGGGTGCTTTGTAAACAATCCACAGCCTCTCCTTCCTATGCTGCTTCCTGTTTTTGTGGACAGTGGTCCTGGACTTTTAGCTTGCTTTTAATTAAGTGAAGATTCTAAGATAAAAACCTAGGAGTTCCATTTTTTTTTTCCTACAGTCAGTCTGCAAGAGACTTATTCACTGTTTTCCACTGCTGCCTGTCCTTCGATCAGTTTCCCTATTTTGAAAAATGGGGGATAAGAAAATAAGTTCTATACTGGTTGTCTTTGTAATGGACTCTATTTGCAGCAGACTTCAAGATACCACCAGCACATAACAAGAGCTATGACTCACGAGTTCAGATAAACTACCCTAGCAGATAGTTCATAGAAAGCAAAAGCTAGGATGTTAATAATCACACTTTACCACAGAACATGACTGGTTAAAATGTACTTGATTATATAATATTTATATTTATAAAATTATACTAACTAAATTGAATTTTGTGGTTTAATCAAATGTTTATTGAAGGCTGTATACTAAGGTACAATATGAAAGGAAAGACAGGAAACAACTCTCTCAGGAGTTCCTAATGAAGGGAGGTAGCAGGAGGGGACATGAGCAAAGAACAGTAACATATAAGCCATAATGAAACTCAATATTTTGAACATTGAAAAAATTAATCAAACAGTAGAAAGTCTGACATGAGATAGAACTGAAAACATTTAGGAATGTACTGTCACTATAGGCAAGAACTTGGTTACTCACTATCAGTAGAAATAAAAACCACTGATGCTAGCTTGGTCAGAAACATAGCTTTTGCCAGGCTGTGGTGGCGCACGCCTTTAATCCCAGCACTTGGGAGGCAGAGGCAGGCGGATTTCTGAGTTCGAGGCCAGCCTGATCTACAGAGTGAGTTCCAGGACAGCCCGGGCGACACAGAGAAACCCTGTCTCGAAAAACCAAAAAAAAAAAAAAAGAAGAAGAAATGTAGCTTTTATGTAGATTGTCACAAGCAGGTAAATAACTCAAGCTCCCTGTAGGCTGACTGTTAACCCAGGAGTCTGTAGTCTTTGAGGATGGTGTTGTACCACCATCCATCTGCTGGTGAAGTCCCAGCTTCAGAATTTCAGAAGGGCAGTGTTCACCTCCTCCAAGTATAGTTCACTCCTGTTCTGACAGGACTCAGATTGATGACGTGCACATCATTCACAACTGTATTCAATTGAGGCCTGGAGATGACTGAACCAAGTCTAAAGGCAGATATGAGATCAACTGAAATGAGATATTGATAGATCCATGACAAAGTCAGGCTCCAGAGTGCTCCTGGAACGCGGCTAAAGTTATAGCCACCGCACCATTGCATTCACTGAGTCGCCTTTGCAAGAAAGGGAGTGAAGCTGAAGATGTCAACCTACTTTATAGCAACCATCTTACTTCTGCATAAATTATGAAACCTTACCACATCCCCAAGGGTATGAGTGCCAGAAAATAGGCAAAATCAACTGGAAGAAAGAATCATTCAATGCTCAAGTATGCCTAGGTGAAGAAAAATGAAATTTATTAAAGATTTCATACTGGGCGTGTATGTTCTATGGGCCTGTTTGGGCACAGGCACGGCTTGCTCTCTCTTCGTGTATGTGAGCTTGTGATGTTTACTCTGGCTTTTATTAGCACAAGGCTAAAAAGTCTTTAATCTTTGCTCCCTTCAGCAGTATTTAGTAGTATATTTTTAAAAGATATGCTATCATAAAGACATTTCCATTATAGTGAGACTATCGTGCCAGGACCATGGGGCTCCACACTTGGTTTTTAGGCTTTGTCAATTGTGCTCCCTCCAGGGAGGGCATCTCAGGGAGGTTGCTGCCTGATGCACCAATTGTGCCTAGGTAAGTGTGTGTTAAAAATTAGGCCTGGCTGAGCAGACTTCCAAGAGTTAGATTTTATTATGTATCGAGGTCTATAAGGACTTCTGTGAAATTAAATTCCAAAATAAACTTACTTATTTGAAAAGATCATACATATATAGTAAAAATTTATAAAGCTACAAAAGGTGTATAGTTTAAAAGTAGATCAGTGATTTCCTTCAAGTCCCTCGTGTCCTAAGTCCCCTTGCCCAAAGCCGTGGCTGTCACTGTTTTCCTGTCAACCTACTAGAGAATGTCCTGTAGAGGGTCTGCATCCCTCTTAGTACAAACATCCCTGTGTCAAACCTGTTTGTTTGTTTGTTTTTGAAGATTTCACAATGTCTTCAGAATGCTTTCTATCAGAAATATAATTTTCTTATTCTTTTACATGCTACAATATGTTCAAATATATGTGTCTACTAGAACTAATTTAACTCCTATTAATGGACACTTACTGGTTCTAGTATATTGGTGTTAACAATATTGTAGTGAATATCCCTGTATAATGTGTGACTATGCATAAATGATGTCTGAAATATTTCTAGATGTTGAGTTGTGGGCTAAAGGTATATAAAATTGATATTTTATTGATTGATTAGCTGATTGAGAGAGATGGGGCATTATATAACCAGGGCTGGCCTTGAACTCACTATGTACCTGAGGTTGGCCTTAATCTCTTTACTGTTGTGCCTCTACTTTCCAAGTGCTGGCTTCCAGTATACACCACTATGCCTGACCCAGAATTGAAATTTTAAATGAATGTAATCAAAAAATTTTTTCATAGCTGGTCTGTCAGTTCCTAATACTAACAATATTGTTTTGTGTACCATTTTATATATGTAATATATTTTATAGTACAAATTTTAAAAACTGCCTGACATCTAACTATAAGACAAACAATCTAATTGAAAATAAGAATATAAACCCAAACAATGAGTTCTGTTTTCACTTGTGGTAAAGGGTATGGAGAAATAGGCATTGACAGTAAATTTTTTTAGCAAAGTCTCAGGTATTGAAGGCTGTCACATGCTGGCTTTGACTATTCTCCCTTTTTCTCAATCCCCCAATAACTGGGAATACAGGAGCATGTTACCCCACCTGGCTTTAAAAAAAGGTCTTTTCTCCTGGTGCGGACATCTACAACCACTGCGTAGGTTAACAGGTCCAGTGCCTCCAGCACTGTTGAAGTCCAACCCCCATCCTAAGATAAAGCCAACACTGCTTTTCTTTTGAGGTAATAGTGTCTTAGTTTCTTTGTGATCTCACCTCAGAACAGGAATGCCTAAACAAGACAGTTTTGCTTTGCTTATTTTCTGTATTAAAATATAAATAGAATTATAATTTACTGTCTTTTTGCTGTTCAGATCCTTTCAATCCATGCAGTAAGATCCATTTGAATATTCTGTGTGATTATAATAGTATGCTTTTTTTTTTAATCATTGTATAGTATTTCATTAAGTACCGACCACAGTTTACCCAGTTTTGTGTTGGCAAACGTTTCCAGTCTGGGGCTCATATGAACAGCTCTGTGGGAAGTCCTTCCTTACTCCTGCTGATGGTGCACCATGGCTCATCTGGTCAGCTCCTCCCCTTTCATTGCTCTTATTAGTTGTGGCTGCAGCATTCTGGGGTCATGGTGGAACATCTTCTTATGGTTTTAACTTGTAGTTTCTCTTAAGTATGACTACATTTTAGTGCCTTTTAAAGTTTGTGGGCCATTAGAAGTCCTCCTTTGTGAATCCTACTTATTTTTGAACCACTATTTTATTCAGGCATTTGCCTCAACTTACTGACTTGTGGGAACCCCTAATGTGCTCCAGAGGAAAGCTAGGTCCTGGTGGGTGGTTCCCAACAGCTATGGAGACTGTGGTGACAGCAGGGGCAGGTGGCCTTGGGAGACAGAGTGCAGGAGTGTTGGCTGGGATGATGGAAGAGCTCCAACTGGGTCACTGGTGCCTTCCTAAAGGAAGAGCCTAGAACACTTGCTTTGTGATTGTGAACATTTGCTGAAATTTTCCTTCAGGGGCATTTATACCCTGGGCTGCTGTGGAGCCAGTGCTGGGATAACCCTCCAGGTACCTTCAGAGAAGGCCCTGAAAAAGGAGGCAAGAGTCCAGCCAGGTGATAGGAAACATGCTGAGAGCTCTGGCCCCCACTGCACTGGGCTCAGGATTCCTGAAAATGGGACACCTGTCATTCATTTCCCTAGGAAAAAATGCAGCATTTTGAATAATTTTAAGGTGATAATGGAATCTTGAAACACTTCCACGGAATACCTGCGATCCACTGGGTTTTCATTTAAGACTCTGAGTCATTGTCCCACTTTGAAAGTTTAGACTCCTGAAGCATTGGAATGGATTTGATAGTGTGAGGATTAGGCCAGACTTGATTGCAGTTTTCCATAAAGATGGCCAGTGGGATTCCTGTCTTTCCTCATCATTTGATGATGCCCACAATGCTAAGCAACTGTGTAGCACTATCAAAAGTCTCTGCTGCCTGTCTTCCTGTGGGCGGGTCTTTGCTCTCTAAGGCTGGCTGCCTGGCCTAGCACACACACACTCTCAGTCTGTCCCTCTCTCCCTCCCCCCCTTCCTCCCTCCTTCCCTCCCTCTCCTCCTTTCTATCTCTCTGTCGTGTTGTATGTATGTATGTATGTATGTATGTATGTATGTACATGTGATCACGCACGTGCACATGCACACATGTGCACTCAACTTAAGAACTATACATATACATGCCTAGACTATTGAAACTTTAATTGGTGTTGCATTGAAACTGTAGGTTAGTTTGGGGAGATGGACTCCTATAGAATTTTGAGTCTTCATTCTACAACACAGTATTGGTCCCATTACCAGCCTTCAATTCAGACTTATTCTCAAAAATTTTACAGTTTATTACATGGAGGTTTTATATGTCTTTCATTATACATTTTACTTAAATATTTGATGTCTATATTGGTATTTATATAAATGTAATTTTAAAATAGTTTTAATAAATATTATATATTATTCTCTTTGGGATTATGCATAGAAATGTATTTTTTTTTTTTTTTTTTTTTTGTACAGTGCTCTGGCACAAAACAAACTTGCCAGATTCACTTCCTTTGTGGGCTTTTGTATTTTATGTGTTACTTTCCTCACTGCTCTGAGGGAGTGCCTGGCAGGATCAGGGGGAGGAAAGGTCTGTTTTGGTTTGAGGGCACAATGCACTCTGAGGAAAGACACTACAGTGGGACCATAAGGAACTGGTGCCTTTATGTCAGCAGTCAGGAAGAGAGGCAGAAAATCTGCTCTGCAGCTCATTGGTTTTTTTTGATTCACCTTAGCTCATGAGTGGGTGGTACGATCTACATTCTGGGTAGATCTGTCCTCCTCAGTGAACCAGTCTGGGAACTCGCTCTCAGACACCAGAGGTGTATCCTCTGGGAGCTGTAAATCCTGTCAAGTTGATTGGCAGGGTTAACTGCCTGTACAGCCATCTGCATACAGTGCTGGTCTGGTGTCTTCCATTCAGGGCTTGCATTTTCTGTTGATGCTTCTGTCAGTCCCTGCATTTTACATTTATCTTGTCTTGTCTTGGTGTATTGTTCAGTGCCATACCAAGAACAGAAGAGGTGGCAGTGAACATTCTTGTCACATTTCTTACCTTGAAGGAAATGCTTTCAATATTTCCAGTAGTTTAGCCATTTAAAGAAATGGTGTGGTGGTGATTGTTAAGTTAGGTGCACTAGTTTAAATCAGTCAATTGGTTCAAATTTCTTGATAATACTGGTTAGATCTTTTATTTTATTTAGTCATTGTATTTTTTTGTTTTGATTTGTTTTGCTTTTCAAGATAGTGACACAGGGTTTCTCTATACAGCTCTGGAATCTTCCAGAACTCACTCTATAGACTAGTCTGTCCTCAACTCAGATCCACCTGCCTCTCCCTCCCTAGTGCTATGATTAATGGTGTGTGCCACCATTAATCTTAGTCTATGTATTTTAAGAGCTATCAAGAGAAGTATTTAATATGTAAAATTATGAGTATATAAATTAAATTTTAATTTATTGTGTGTGTGTGTGAATGGATTTGTGTACATAGGGTACATGAACATCATCACAGTGTGCATATGGAGATGAGAGGACAGCTTGCAGGAGTCTGTTCTCTCTTTCCACGTGGAGTAAGAGGATTGAAAGAAGGTCACCTGCTTTCAAGTGTCCTTATCTATTGAGCCATCTCAACAGAGCCACTTGTCCTTATCTATTGAGCAATCTCAACAGAGCCCCCTGTTTAAATTAAAAAACTTAAGAGAAGTTTTAAAAAAACTTCACTCTGCCTATGAGTTTGTTTATTTTTCTTTATATTTCTACTAAATTTAACTAGATATTTTGGGTCTGTGAGTTTCAGTTCATACAAACAGCCCTGCTCTGTTCTGTTGGTGAATTGCTTTTGTTAACTGTTACTGTCATTATTATCACCATTACTACTAGTCCTTTTCTCTAGTGATTGTTTTTTACTTTCAGCCACTCTTGTCTGATGTTTTTAGTGTTTTCTTTTGGCTAGTATGTGTGTACTACTTTGACAAGTCATTTACTTTTAAGTTAGAAATGGCTTTTGTAAATTATACAGAATGACATTTTTTATTGTAGTACTTTATTTCTGGGCATCTTGAATCCCACACTCCAACTCTGTTGAGCTCTGTGCTCAGATGGCTTCATGCATTGTTTCACTAGTTGCTCTTGTCTGAAACACTGTTCACACACCTCATTGTGTCCTGTTTGCCTTCTCGTTAGAAGGTAAACTCAGTGACAGGAGACTTCTGCCTGATTTGTTTGTTTATCATCAAATAAGTGGTAAGCATTTAAAAACTGTAACAAAATAATCCATCAATTACTTGTAAATTTCATGTGAACTTTGCAAATATAAACTCCATAAAGAACTGCATACTTTTGTATGGCTTTATTCATCGATATGAAAATTTAAGGAACTACAAAACTAGAAAGAAAAGAATGAACTTTACCCCTTTTCCAAGCCAGCAGAGCCTTAGCCAACAGCTCAACAGTTCATTTTAGGCTCTTGTTTAAGCATAGGATTGATTTTTAAAATTTATTTATTCTTCTCTCATTTCAAATGTTTTTTCCCTCCCTTTTCCTCCCAGTTCCTTCCCACCTCCTCCCCTCTCCTGTAATTCCACTCCTGCTCCATTTCTCTTCAGAAAAGAGTAGACCTCCCAGAGATGTCAGCAAAACATGGTATAGCAAGTTACAATCAGACTAGATACATACCCTCATGTCAAGGCTGGGTAAGGCAATCCATTAGGAGGAAAGTTTCCCAAAACCAGGCAAAAAGTCAGAAACTGCCCCCATTCCCACTGTTAGGAGGTCCACAAGAACACTAAGCTACATAACATATATGTAGAGGACCCATACTTGCTCCCTGATTGTAAGCCTTTGTGAGCCTCTATGAACCCTGGTTAGTTGATTATCTGGGCCATGTTCTTGAGGTTTCCTTTACTACTCTGGCTCCTACAATGCTTTTTCCCTCTCTTCTGCTTGGCTCTCTGAGCTCCACCTAATGTTTTGCTGTGGGTCTCTGCATCTGCTTCTATCAGTTGCTAGATGGAGCCTCTCTGATGATGATTATGCTAGGCTCTGGTCTTTCAGTATAGCAGAATATTGTTAGGAATAATTTTATTGCTTTTTTTTCCCAGTTGTGTTTGGTTCTATCCTAGGTCTCAGAGCTATCCAGTCTCTGGTCCTTGGCCATCCATCCAGTGTCAGGTGTGGGTCTCAAGTTGGACTAGTCATTGGTTGGTCATTCCCACAAGTTCTAAGCCATCTTTATCCCAGCACATCTTGCAGGCAGGATAAATTGTAGGTCGAAGGTTTTTGTGACCAAGTTGGTTGGAAGCCTTGCCTGGTTATAGAGGATGGCTGGTTCAGGTTCTGTATCCATCATTGCTAAGCGTCTTTGCTAGGGTCATTCTCCTAGATTCCAGGGAATTTCTATAGGATCGAATTTTTTAAAGTCATGCAAATATAATCTGCATTCCTATTTTGTTTATGTGTTCTGATACTAGTATATTGTGTTGTCACCTAGGGTTCTAAATAAAAATTTTAATCACAACATAATTTTATGAATTGTGAGAAGACTAAGTTTACTTAAAAATGTGATGACTTTGGGATAGCTCCATATTCCTCTTGTTGCCAGTTCATCTCTCTTTTTTTCTGCATTTGAAATCAGAGTAATCGTGCTCACATCAAAACAGACTTTCTGGAAACATGGTTTTCAAATTTCCTTCAACCTTTTTAGAAAGACTTAATCATTTATAATGTAAGTAAATAAATGTATAATGTAGGTGTCTCAAATATTTATATACATACATAAGCATTGAATTTATTTAATAAGGTAAATGTAATCATTTCATAGCACCATTTCAACCCGTTATTTATCGTTGTCAGTGTCATTTTGGAGCTTACAATTGTTCTAAAAATAAGTGTGCTTGAGTCTTAATTTAATCTTTACCCAATTTTTATTTTTTAGCCTTTTTCCTTCTGAGTCTATGAGAAATGAGTAGCCATGCATGTAAATGATTTGGGCAATATGGGAAGAGAGAAGAGGAGCAGCAGTTACTTATGCTCCCAACACTTCCCAAATCTTTCCCTGAATATCTCTTTAATTTATGCATGTATTCCATACTCAGACATGTATCTCTACTCAAGATTAGTTCCCTGTGTATCATTCTTATATTAACGTGCACTTGTGTACACATGATAGTTTGTTTATATGTTTATGGAACACGTTACGGCTTTGCTTCTTCAGCCTCTTTTCTTTAGATATCTGTGGCTTTCTTTCTTACCATAACTATATATAAGTGTGTGTCCCAGCTTTAAGGCCTGCACCGTACTCTGTTCTGAGGTTGGATCTTATTCATGTCTATGCTGACAGACCTTTGCTGGCTCCCAGACACTTACTGTCAGGAGCAATGCTGTGAGCCTTATACATGCCTCTTTACCTTCTAGGACTTTACTTAGGAAAGAGACTGATGAGATTTTTGTAACAAAGGCCATCACCATTTAAAATTTATCAGGATCTTTTACTTTTTACATCTTCCCATATTTGTATTTTTGCCATCAGTGCTATGTATAGTGAATGCCAATCTGTCAGCCGTCTTCAGGAAGGTACCACTGTTCTCACCAGCGAGCAGGAGCGTCCAATTGTCCTTATGTTCACGAATGCTACATTCTGAAAATTAATGTGATGTTGGACACTTTTTAAAGCTTTCTTGCTTTTCTGTTTTGTCATCTGTAAATACTTACATTGGTAGCATAATTTTTTCCCATTTCCTCAATGACTTTTGAATCTTTTATCATTTCTCTTTGTCACACTGATCCAAACATACTTATCTAAAATTTTGTGGTTTGTCCTTTCATTGTATTTATACAGAAATTAAAAAATAAATAAAATTTATATTACTATTTATTTGATTAATTATTTATTTTAATATCATAATTTATAAAGATCACTGTAAGATACCAATAGTCATTTAGATTTTCTGATAGATTACTTATGGTTTTCATTTTTACATTACAAAAAACCCACATGAAATTTATTTTAGTTGACATGTGAGGTAGGGATTCAATATTGTTGTTTTTTCCTTAAATAGCTACTTTTCTTAGGAGCATTTATTGAAGAGTTTATTTTCCTTTACAAACTTGAAGTGTCAATATGCTAAATTCTTCTGCATAGTCACCTTTTAAAAGCTAATCTGCTGTTCATTGGTTGGTTAGTGGATTTCTGCACCAGTGGCACCTTCTTCACTTCAGTAACATTTATCCTAGAGGTTTTAAAGCCAAGGCTCATGCATTTTATTATGTTCTTGGGAAGATATTAAACTTCATTTTTTAAAAATCACATAGGATTTAAGCCATTTATTTGAGCACAATTATAATATCCTTGACCAAAGCATAATTTTCTTTAGTTTCCTTAAGTTTTCATGTAATGCACATAATATATATATGTTTTAAGATTTTATTTTAGCTTGTTTTTTTTTTTTTTTTTTAAAGAATGACCAAGGGATGGAGATGTAGCTCAGTGGTAGAGTTTTAGCATTGTTAGCATTGTACAAGGTTCCAGGTTTATCCTACAAGTTACTCTGAAATGGAAGTCCACGAAAAGGCTTGGATGGGCTGACATGTGTGCTTGATAGAATGTCTGTCTTTGAAGAATTATGGGAGTTGAAAAGCAGGGTTGGGGTCAGCAGACACAGATGGCAGCATATAGAATTTCTTAAAAGGAGTTCTTGGCATAGGAACCAACAGGCTTTGAAAGGGCTAGGGTATCAGATGCTAAGCAGCTCCATTTATCGGACAGGAAAAGATCCTGAGGTTTGAAATGAGACTTGGTTGAGCTTCAGTGCTGACCATGGCACCTGCTGAGAAATGGATGTTTAATCTCGTGAATATTTAGGTTTCTTATGTATAGCAATCCCTTCTTACAGATGATTGTGGAAATTCACTTAGAAATTGGACATCAGCTGAACTGTGCATGGGTGATAGAATTTGCTTTGTAGTATTTGTCTTCCTTTCTTTATAAAACATAGTTGTTTATTTATCTATCATATGTGAGGTGTGTGTGTGTGTGTGTGTAGTTAAGAGGACACGTTGTGGTAGTCAGTTAACTCTTTCCAACTGTGTGGATTCCAAGGAATTGAACTTGGGTTCTCAGGCTTGTTGGCAAGAACCTTTACTCACTGGCCCTATCTTTCTAGCCCTAGTTGTCTTCCTTTCTTACCATCAGTTCCAAAGAATCAGGGCTGATGGGGATGACATTAGATTCAGGGCTGGGATGTTAGAAGGCTTAGGGTATGTACATCTCTTCAAATACAAAGGAGGTTTTTGTCTTATTTTTGGCCTTAGCATAGTAACATCAGAAACAGGATGATGTAGAGTGTGTAGGGTATTTAAAATTGTATACACACACACACACACACACACACACACACACACACACACACTCAGGGACACATGTGCACACACATGCACAAACATACTACTGTTCCATCAAGTCTTGTTTCTAGAGAAAGTCAGCAAGAGAAAGTGAAATAAGAAAAATTTTTGGACAGGAAAAAATTGATGGTTGTTTGGGGCTGGGGAGATAGGCAGGTGCTAGCACTGAATATGCTCTGGCTTCCATTTGGACAAAGGTAAAGGGCTGAAACTTGTTGCTGGCCATCTCCTTCTACAGATGAAGCAAGGAGGCATTATTTTCACCTTGGAATGGATATAGCCTAGTAATTGCAAACGTAGGCTTAGCATGCAAACTCTGCCACCATCTGTTGCCAGGCCTTCTTTAAGCTATGTGTTTGTTTTCTTGACCATAGTTTCCACCTCAGAGGTGGGACAATTCTTGTGAGATGCCAGGACAGATTTTGTACAGATGTCTGTAATTTACTGTGAGACCCTTGAGATGTTCTGAAAATATAAATAGATCTCTCTATGCTGCCTGTTGCTGCGTTTCTGAGAGTGGGTAAAGACCTGTTTAGGTTAGGGAGGACTCACTCACAGTGCTTCAGCTGATCTGTAGTTGGGTCTGCAGTGGTTAGTAAGCACATTGCTGTCCTGTCAGCATTACAGGGAGCCTCAGCAATGTGAAAGTGATTGCTAAGCAAGTATGAGGACCTGAGTTCAGATCCTTAGCACCTATGTGAAAACGAGGCATGTCACCACATACCTTTGATCCCAACTCTGGGATTCAGAGACATGTGGGTTCTGCACTGCTTAGCTGCTCTAGATTAACCGTTGAGCTTCATGGTCAATGAGAGACCCTGTTTGAAACAGTAAGGTAGGAAACTATAATAAAGATATTTAACCTTGACTTCTGGCCCTTGCACAGACGCTTAGCCACATACAAGTTGGTGGCTATACCAGCCATCATGTCATCTGTATAATATGTGATTTGGACATGTTTTAGCTGAGATTCAGGGTAAGGGCAGAGAAGAAATGTATGTGTGAAAACTGTGCCCAGGAAGGAGTCAGGTTCTTACCTCTAACTGTCACAACAGCTGAGAGAGAACCACAATATTCTCATTCTAGAATATACATTCTTTATCACAGAACACGAGGCTGTGCTGTTTCTATTCTGCTTTCTTTACTGGATGTTTCTACACTGTTGAGGCAACTTCTTCACCAACTGTGAGCACCTTGACATCACCAGTTCTACTCTGTTACTTGTCTTCTCCAGGGCTTAGCATGGTGCCCAGCAGAGAAAGCATGCACTGCCCAATGCGTAACTATGACACACCCAGGAAATTTGGCTCTTAATTACCCAAGTTACCAAATCCTTATTTTTTTTATGATCTCTCCTCTTTTAAATTTCTGCCATGAATTTAGACATACAACATATAAAGTGCCACGTCGTGCTGCACAGCAAGTTCAGACCACACTGGCCCTCTGCACTCATGTAAGTTGTTCTGGTTGGTGTCCACTTGATAATGCAGCTGTTATTTTTATAACCATCCTAAGTACATATTTGCACAACAGGCGGTGTCAACTCATCTTGGTGTTATTTGGCTGATACTTTCAATTACCAAGCTCCATTACCCAAGTCATTATTTGTGGTTAAGAGGGAGTGGTTCTGAGAGCGGCAACAAGAAGTTTCTTAAAATGAGGGTCAAATTGACCCTTTTAAGATGTCTTTAAATATATCTTGGCTTAACTGGGTTGGTGCACAGAGCAGCCTGTCTTACTCACTTTCACCGGTGTGCTGTTTAGAAAACAGCAAGCTGAATGAAACATGTCCCAGCTTCTTAGAATCTGGTATTTATTTACAAAATTTTGTTACATTGTTGCTATTTTCAGTGTTCTGCCTCTCCATTCTTACCAGTGAATATAATTCAGGACTAGAGGAAGCAATTCTCTCCACCAATGTGAGAACTTTAGCTACAGTTTTTATCATAAGAGGAGGAATCCAGACCTTACTTGCAGGAGCTCTGAAATTGAGCTTTATCATTTTGAATCCTCCGAGATGCCAGTCCATGCCACACACCTATGGGCTCTCAAAAATGCTAACCAAGTTCCTGTACCTTTATCCCTTCTTCAAAAGAAGAAAGCAGCCCACCCAGTAATAACTAAGTTTTAATCTCTAAGTAAACCCCAGGTCTAGTTTCCAATCCCAATTTACACTGAAGGAAATATTCATAGTTAAAAAAAAAAAAAAAAAACTTACTTGTTGAAAAGATTTTCAATAAGATAAAACATTTTACAATTTTTACAAGTAATAAAATTTAAAAAAATTTACTATTTTTTTTTTTTTTATGATTTTACTCCTGTGCAGTACACTGGCTTTTCAGCCCACTTTTGAATTTTACCAGGGAGAAATTACCTGGGGGAAATTAGTTTTACTGCATAAAAATAGATTCCTGGGCCAACTATGCTTCAGGACTATGCAATTGGTATGTCTGGATGGGCCTAATGTTAAAAAAAAAAAAATCTTAAGAAGCACCCTAGTTATTGTTTTACCAATTCTACTCACTAAGACATCCCTTGCTGTCTTTTGTTTTTAAGTGATACACATATGCTCAAAAGCACATAGACTATGAGCAGATAAGAAAAAACTGATAACTGTAAATAAACAAGGACGGTGAGGATGTAGCTCAGTAGTAGAGTACTTGCCTGGCAAGCACAAAGTAAAGAGTTCAATCCCAGCTTAAAACCGAAACAATGAAACAAATGGAAAGTCCATCAGGACAATGGGTATTCTAAAGACGTGCATTTGCTAAGAAAGCTGAAGGGACTGAAGGCAAAAGTGTACATGTTTGTTGAATGAAGAAATTACAAAATATGCCCTATTGTTCATTTTAAGCCATTAACAGTGCTTGGTTCTGCTCCAGCGGCCTTTATTTATAAAACATGTGGGACTTTTCTGTTGTCACTGCAAAAGCTTTAGGGACCAATCTAGAATCACATAGTGATTCTAGAAACAGTTCTTGAAAGCTTATGGTCTGTAGTTTGATCTTGGTTCATAGTAATAAGCTGCCTTTGTAAAAACCTTTATGAAGACATGAGTAAAAATGACTGATTTTTTATAGTTCTTTAGTATTGATTTAATATTCTGAAATTGGAAGTAATACAGAGTACTGATATTGCATACCCAGTGTGGTGCTTGTTGTGAGGAAAGCAGGTGTGTATATGAGCACATGTAGTGGAGCATAGTCTTCATTTGGCAGTATAGTTAACAAGACAACAATGGCTGTTTTGACTTGGCCCTTGGCAGACATATTTTCAAAAAATGAGCAGTGAGTCTACTCATTTAAGGAAATGCAACCAAAAAAAAAAAAAAAAAAGGAAAGGCAAGGCACTTGAATCTGTTCTTTGTTAGTAAAATTTAGTCTTTCAGGAACTTGATGGGTTCCCAACAGGTTTAAAAACCATTTCTGGTAGGATTGGTGTAAATATTTGGAAACGTTTTAAAACTGCTGTATAGTAAAACAGGTCAGTGTTTTGGATGTCGGTGTAAGTCAGTGAGCCAGTACTTTTCAAATAAATGAATTAATGATGCTACAGCTATGTATGCTCGAAAGACCCAGGTAAGGCCTTTAAGTCGGAGGGTACAAAAAGCATACTGATGTTCAGGCTTCAGATTCCATCTTGTCCTTGACCTTTGAGAAATTGCTACTTGTAAGTTTTTGATGTAGATCAAAGACAGACACAATTATCTGGAAAGGCTACAAAACATTCTGCCTCTTTCTGAGTATCTAGTTGTTAAAAATGGATACTTCTTACTGTTGTTACCAAACTAGTCTGTCAACAGTTTGACTTTAGTGGCGTCCAGGAGAACATAGCTGTCTTTTGGAGGAGAAAGCATTTAAGAAATTTACAAAAGTGAGGAACAATGCATTTCATTAACTATTATATTTTGTATAGTAGATTTATTATTGCTATTTTTAATAAATCAGTATTTAAAAATTAACCAACTTTCACTTTTTAGCATAAGGATACTCCTAAATATAGCACTAGTTTTTTGATGACTTGTAAATTTTAAGGACTGTGAAGAATCCTGACATCCAGGGGTTTGACTATCAATGGAGTAGCTAATATTCTTAAAATATAAGACTATCTTAATGTCATGTATTTCTGTGTTGCTAAGTTATTGCCTCTGATTGCTTTTCTAATGTCCCTTTTGAGGTGGGACCCTTACACTGACATAATATTGATCATGTAGACTGAAGAACAGAATACATGAGTAGCTAAGTGATCTAGCTTCACTAAGAACTGTCTTTGGAATTCTTTAAGATTAGAACTCATATTTCACTAAAGAAGCAAGCTCTTCTAGGGAAGAGTGCTGTACTAGCAGAAAACAAACTGGTTAGCTCTCTAGAAATAGCACATGGAGTTGACTTCTGGCCTTCATACATGTGTGCACATGTACACGTGTACTTGCATACATGCAAACACTTCCAATATCACACTTGGGCGTTAGCTTTTTTTTTTTAATCAATTCTTTTGAAAGTCAAAATTCACAGTGTATCTTTATAGCTAAAAGTACTTCATGTGATTATTAAAAAAACATTAAATGTAATAGCTAAGCCTTGTGGAATTCTGGAAAAATGAGTCCAGTCTTGTAAAACAATGAAAAAAGTGGGGTTTTTTTTTTTGTTTGTTTGTTTTTTTTATTAAGATTAATGTAGTTGAGGTGTGTGTGTAGGAGAGTATATTAGCTCTAGGAAAGGCATTAGATTTGTAGAGATGATATTATAAGTATTTTAATATCTCGATTTTTATTTTGAAATGTAAAAGATTAGTACTGAGGAAGAAATGTTTTGAAGGCAAGTGGTTTAAACCAGTGGTTCACTACATATAACCTTGTCAAGTCAGTGAGTCAAGAAAGTAAAATTCTTTAATTCTTTGTCAATTCTTTAATGTGCAATGCTATAATTTAATGTAAAGGTAAACAAAATTTTGTTTACAAGTTTGTTTTTTAACGGGCTTTCAGGGTTGGAAGGCCATTTAATCTAACTGCCTAGTTGATGTTTGAACCTTCTTGCTAAATCAAACAGTAAAGGAAAAAAGGAGGAGTGTTAAGAAAGAAATGGGTGTGGCCTGGAGACAGAACTTTATGTAGGATTAAAAAAGGTTAGCCTGAAAGCTTTTAAAGTCTAATTACATGGGGAGGTGCCTTGTGTTTTTATTTGCTGTTTACCTTTGATCTGTCGGCTATTTTTGGCAGAATGGGACAGGCTTTTTTTGAGTTTTCATGGCTTCTTTATTTGATGTTCAGACACTGGTCTGAAGTTGCCTAGTAACTCTGAGTTTCTTTTTCTTCTGAAAACCCCTAATATCAACACTTGGCTTTTGTTCCTAGACTAATAGCAGGTTACCATAGATATGATTTCATCTGAATATTTAAACAACATTGGATTTTAGAAGCTGTTTTTGCATCTGTTAGACATGTTACATATAAACCCCCCAAGTAACATCAATCTGTAAGAATAATAATAACAATAAATAAGAACTTGTAGCCCACTACCTACTGTAAAAATTTCTGTGAAATTGTACTTTGTAAAACTTGCATATATATGTATACATATGTATGTATGTATATATATTTATTTTCACTTATGTATATATAGGTATTTGGTTTTTCTATAAATTTGTTTTTAGTATATGCATTGTTTTATTAAGAAATATATTGTGGTAACATAATATTATAAATATAAAATTTATACCCTAATTTTAAATAATTACAAAGTAGTGTTTCTGTGTCATAATTAACTTATCCAACCACTTGGTTGCTTTTGATTTTTTAACTACTTGGTTGCTTTTGATTTTTTAACTATTATAGGTGTATTACAATGAGCACAAATATTACATGTGCTGTATCTTTTAATGTGTTTGTGATTGGTTCTTTTAGGATAATTGTTAGACAGTTTGAAGGATAAAGACATTTAGCACTTTAACAGTTACCATTAAATCTCTGTTCAGAATGATACCATGATTTATAGTCCAGTTCATGATACATGAACGTTCCTATTTACCCACTCCTCACCAGTACTATTTGATCCAGCTTATAAAACATTTTGCTGGTATTTCAAGTAAATATTTTACTTATACTTCTCTGATTATAAACTTAGTATTTTATGTTATTAACTGTTTTGTATTATTGGATATTAGTATTTCTTCACTGTACCCTTTCTTTTAGATTTTTCATGATTTTTTTTTATATTGACATATACTGAGATATTTTTAAAATTTATCTAAGAATGTGTGAAAGGTTCACAAATGGCAGGTAGGGAGCTGGCTACCACTGTGTTGAATGTAAATGTCTATGATAGAATTATTTTGAGGGGTAAGACTTTAAACAATATCTTTCTGTGCTTTTATGCTCCAGGGAAATCCCTGGCCCATTGCTGCCTGAGTGAATGGGAGAGCAGAGGTTTGGATAGTCTGTGGGCCCAGGGTGTTCTGGGAATAATCTGTGGGCCCAGGGTGTTCTGGGAATAATCTGTGGGCCCAGGGTGTTCTGGGAATTCCTCGACTGAAAAGACTGTGATTTTCTCTGGCATTTCCTGCAGATCTTCTTACTTGTGTGCTGCCCTCAGGACTAAAGTGGCCACTTGTACTTTTGGAAATATCTTTTCTAGCTAGCTTATAGAATATGTGGTGTGTGCAGGCCGGCACTCTGAGCCTGTTCCGACACGTTGCTTCTTTATTCCTGTTTTCTATGTTTGAGGAAGATAAAGTAAAGTAATTTTTTTGTTGTTGTTTATGACAATGAGCTATGTGGTGTGAGGAATATATACCCTCTTCCAATTGTTTGCTCTGGAATTTACCAGTAGTTTAAGTTGATTGATAGTTTGACTGAGAGATACCTGTACCTACATGTATCAGGACAACATTGATTTGACAGATGGGATATAGGGAATTTCTTGTAGTATTAGAATATCTTTTTTTTTTTTGACCAAAATGTCTGGAATATGGTTTGTTCCAAGATTTAAAAAATTTCAGAGTTAGAGTTTATAGAAAAGCCAAATACCTATATATTACATATATGAAAAAATCTCTCTTATCTCTTATATTTATATGCATGCAAGTTTTACAAAGTACAATTTTCACAGTAGGTAATGGGCTCCAATTAATTCCGGAACAACTCAATGATTGAAAAAGTTCAATTCTTGTTAGGCACGATATTTTCTAGTTGCTTTTCTTTTTTTTTGTTTGGTTTTTGCTTTTTCTAGTTGCTTTTCTTATGTCCCCCCATTGTTCACATGACAGTAAAGGAGCAGGATGTGTCATGTGTCTCTCATAATTACAATTCATGCCTGTAAAAGAGTCATCATCAAAGAAACAAGATAAGATAGTTTTAAAAGAGAAATTGCATAGGTTTAGAAAACTCTTTTGAATTTCTAGCATTTTGCTATAGATTTCTTTTGTGAGAAACTTAATTTTTTTCCCTGAGAACTGATTGAGCCCAGGGCCTCAGACATACTAAGCCAATGCTCCTTCACTGAACACCTTCAGCCCTCTCTTTAGTGTTGATGCTGAGGTCTCATTTGAACTCACTCTGTAGGCCAGGCTAGCTTTGAGCTTATAGCCCTCCTGTCTTAGCTGCTCCAGTAGCAGGGATCTAGGCCTGTGCCACTGAGGTTGGATCTATGTAATATCTTCATAAAGAAGTAAAAGGATCAAGTCCCCCCCCCACCCCAAGAACCCAATACTCTGTTGCTTTGAGGTAATTCATGTTGAATGTCTAGATAGAACTATCGTATTCCAGGTAATACTGCCCTCCTAGATCTTAAAATGTTTGATGTCTAAAGCAGAGAAGAGTAAAGTACCAAAGATGAGTGATAATGCTATCTTCCTGGCCGGACTCTTGTAATTCTTTCCTCCCTGGAAGTCAGATCACATAGCAGCTGAGCACTGTCGAGCAGAGTCTGGAGGGCCTGAGGCAGCATGTTCTATAGAAGCATGGCATGAGGCAACTCAGAGATGCTTTAATCCAGTGACTCTCAGCCTTCTTAGTGCTGCGACCCTTTAATACAGTTCCCCAAATTGTGGTGACCCCAACCATAAAAGTATTTTTGTTGCTACCTCATAACTGTAATTTTGCTACTGTTATAAATAGAATGTAAATATGTAACCTTGTGAAAGGATTGTTTGACCCCCCAGAAGACTTGTGACCTATGGGTTGAGAAAACACTGCTCTAAACAGATCCTCCCCTGTTCAAATGACAGATCCTTACTGTCCATATGTCCTTACTAGAGATTAGAATAGACCGCCATGATCCCTTATGTCAAAGCATATTTCCGGTCCTGTGGAAGGACAGAATTAGATATTTCCTGTGTTTTGTCTCTTACTTTCAGATGTGCTTCCCTAATCTATTCTGATCAGTTGTAGTGAGTGTAAAACAGGGTGTAGTGGTTTCTACAACAATATATTGACCAAAGTTTTCTTGAATGAATTTTATTTAACCTACTTAGTTCTAACTTGTGTGTTTGCCGTATATTTTTAAAGACACAGAATGAGTCAAACTCATCCCTAGAGTCCAGGAAAGTTTCTGAGCTAAATTAGTAACTTAAGTTCCATCATTACTTTCATTTGAACACCACTCATCAGCGTCTTCACATTCTGGAAAGAATACAGCCTCTGTAACAAAGGCCCTTTGTTTTCATGGAACCAAAATGTGCTTTATTTAGGCCAAACAATAAAAACAAATGACCTAACTTAACTACTTTCTAATGCATAGGGGCTCCAGAGGGAGGAAACCATAGATATTTAGAGGCATAAGTGACTCACTGTGCTAGTATAGTTTTTATAAAGCCAGCTTTGAATGTTTGAACTACATCTGCTACTTCAGTGTAACTGAAGTGTGTGCAAGCATGAGAATGCTGGCTATAACTGTGGCCCATGCAGAATGCAGCGTGCAGCCTCAGCAGCCAGCAGTTCACTCCCTATGTAGAGCCAATGCTGCCTTTTTCCTTATTAATTCTACCTATGTGGTATTTTTGTTGAACGCGTTCAGCGTGTTCCTGATGAAGTGAATTCTTTTTAACCTGCAGGATAAGTTTTCAAAAAGCTTGCAAGTTTCGTTTCCCCCTTTGAAAAAAATCTTCTTTTAGTTTTCACTCCTACTTTTAAACATCCCTGCTACTGCTGATAGTCTTTAGAAAAAGCCATTGTGGATGGAGAGGTTGTATTTTTAGATAGAGAACAATGAAATAATTGTTGCTTTTGGCACAAAAGTCTCGGCAAAAGTTCTTAGAGTAGGTGAGGACGCTGACTGTTTGAAATGTTACTGCTCATTGTCAGAATGTATGTTTCTTCAACAAAGCAGTTAAATGCAGTTTACTTACACTTTTTCATTTCATTTTGTATCCAATTTTTTAGGTCACTTTCATGAATTCAAAGGCAATTTACCAGTGACTTCTGGGTGCTGGGGTGATCCTCGTGTATAATTGTGAGTATTGATTCAGTCATTACTTCTCTCATTATATAAAGGCAAAGTCACAGTTTATAAACAAATCAAACCACATGTAAATTATGGTTAGCTTTTTAATAACTGTTTAGTAAATTATTAGTTTTTTCATAAGTGATTATTTTGAGATCAAGAGTATAGAAGAAAATGTTGGCTGTTGTAAAAAGCCTGTTTGTTGTGACTCCCTGTACAGAAGCGCATTGCAGGCCTACCACCAGAAGCCTAAACAATAAACTCATTTTGGGAAATAATCACATTGTAGGAACAGGTCACCTTAAAAATTCTCCTGTATCCACAGATGAATATTTACCCTGATAACTTTGTACATCTTCTGGTTATCTGGACTTGAAAAGTGTTGTGTATCTATGCTCAGAAGAAATGAGATAAGGCAGGTGTCAAAGAGCAGTCTGTGCAGGGAGATTGGTGCTAAGGAGCCAGAAACATTGGTGAATATATAACGGACATCAAAATGGTGTTGTTCTCCATTTTATCCCCTCCACCAAGTATCTTTATATTTTCAAACCATATTTTGGAGAAAAAAAACCTTTTCTCAAGAAAAAAGGTAAATTTTAAGGAAAAAGTTGAATAATACCAAAGATTAATTAAAATACTTTGACACATATTTGTTATACAGAAGCAGTCATAAACACATGTTAGCTATTAAAACATGTCTGCGTAATTCTACTTTAAAGCATCCAGAGTTTGCTTCCATGTTTACACTTTTGCAAAACCTTGGTGTTTAAGGGTGTTTCTTTTACAGTTGACAATAGTAAAAATATGAGAAACATTTTTTGTTGTTGTAAAGAATATGCTTTTTAGGAAAATATTTGAAGAAATGTCAAAAATTAGAGTTTAAGCAGAAGGCACTGAAAATTTAACTAAAAATCAGCTTTATCTGTTAGTGGAACTATTGACCAGGACAGGCAGTTTGAGCTAATCAAACAAATAGATATGAATATTAAATATAATTTAGTGATTTTGTATATTTTTGTGCTTTAACAATGACAAAACTGGGGCTGGAGAGATGCTCAGTGGTTAAGAGCACTGACTGCCCTAGCATAGGACCCAGGTTTGGTTCCCAGCACCCACACAATGGTTCACAACCACCTGAAACTCCAGTTCCAGGAAATTTCTACACCTTCTTCTGGTCTCCAAGGAGCATTGGACACATGTGGTATACACATATAAATGTAGGCAAACATTTATGCACATTAAATACAAAAAATAATCTTTAGAAAATGACAAAATTGTTCTTTAATGAAGTTATTTTGTCTGGTGATCTGAGGTAACCCTGAAAACAGAGGCTTGTATACACTTCTTGTCTTATTTGGATTTCATGCAGGATTTTAATTAACACAAGGAGCAGTGGTGAGGATTAGGAGGGGAAAGCAGAGAGGGATGCAAAGCATCTCTTTGGAAAGGATGGAAAGAGGGGCTCTAGGTAGCAAGGAAGGGTTTTAAGGAGCTGAGCTGACTGGTAGAACCCCAAGGCAAGGGAAAGGATTTGGAGTTGGCTAGTCTTTGCTCTGCCCTTTCTTTTGGTCCCTTTCTCCTTTCCTTCCCAGCATTCTATTCTCTCCAGTAAGTTCTTCAAGTGATCAAAAGTTTTAAAGAAACAAATATAATTGTCATCATTTTGTTCAAATGTGATTTCTCATCAAACCAAGGTTTCTTTACTAAATTCTTCACTTCTTATCAAGACCCAGAGGTGCTAACCTTGAAAGAAGGTGATCAGGAGTCAGGGCCTCAGGGTCGAAGATCACTGAAGGGGACACTGCTCACACAGCCTCCACACCATTATTTTTATAGTTTAACTTAAAACACCTCAAACCCTTTCTGGTCAGATTTTGTCTGGTCATGGGAATGGAAGCCATGCTTGTCAAATTACCTCATGTAATCGTTTGCCAGTCTTGAGAAATTGCTAGGTTAGGGCATGGGCCAGAGACTCCAGCGTTGGTAAAGCTGTCTTAGGCTGTAGGGCTGTGGGAGAGATGTGGCAGGAAGCTGTGACTGCTCTGTCACTTCTTGCAGTTGCTGTGGAGCTGGTCACTGCTTACCCTGAGTGACCAGGCAGCTCACCTAGTCAGGCCAGCAAACAGGGGCAATGGGCGGGTCAGTGACAGAGGCCTTATGAACCTTACTCTGAAACTGCCTATTTACTACATGTCTAAGGCAGAAAGCTATAGCTCACAGCTACAGTCTGTGAGATATTATTTTGCACATCTATAATGAATAGGCCACACCAAGGGTGTGTGAGGACTGATTGGAATCTCTCTGCTCACATTTGCCAGTCTGGTCAGAGGAGGAAAACACTGTGAAGCTGATTGATTGACTGTGGCTTCTGACACCATCTCCTTATCCTAGTATTCCCCCTTAATTTCTCTTTCTCTCTTGTTAAAAAATAAAATGAAATATTTTCCCAAAGTAGGCATTGGGTAAAAAGTTCTTGATCTGTATGCTGTATGTCATGTTTAATTTTTTATCTTTAATGAAAATAATTATGTAATCCTTTAATGTATTAAATTTTATCAGGATAATAAACAATTGATTAAATAAATCAACAAATAACAACAAAACCCAAAGATGGTTCAATAGATAATTTGCTTTTCTAATCTTCCAAGTCTACTCAGCAATTTGAAATAGATTCCCACATAGAAAATGCTGCCTCCTCATAATCTTACTAATAGTAAGCCTTTACATAAGGCCACTAAGTATTTT
Organism: Mastomys natalensis; assembly: GCA_021653895.1. Taxonomy (NCBI): domain Eukaryota; kingdom Metazoa; phylum Chordata; class Mammalia; order Rodentia; family Muridae; genus Mastomys; species Mastomys natalensis. Next base: position 405,862 of record JAJTUV010000156.1, read on the forward strand.
ATTGTCTGGTACACATGCACACATGAGGTGGGTTGGGCAGAGAGTATTGATTAACTAAAGGCCTGAGGCAGTAATACAGCTTAGGTTGGTGTGACCCTATTTTACAGCCTGAAACTGGCTGAGTTTTGTGAGATGAGCCCGTGTTACTTTCTATGTCAGCACAGCAGGATGCACACCTGACCTCCAGTGTATGCCAGTCTCCCCTGCCACATCCTGCTCCTTCAAGAGACAATTCTCATTTTCTTTCTCTTGTTTTTGTCACTGTCTCTGACCTCGGTTGTGTGCTGTGTCAGGGGAGCAGAGGCCCAGCCCCTTCTCCCCACTCACTTCTCCTTCTGGAGTGCTGGCACCTCCTTGGCCTTTTCCTACATGTGTGTTCCAGAATATCACGTGTCATACTTCTGCTGGAAGTTTTTGAATTACGTAGATTTTTTTTGGGGGGGGGGCATGGAGTCATTAATTCACATCTTTGTGGTATTGTTTATTATTATTGTTACTATAAATTTTTAATGAAAATAAATCTGTGGCAAACTGAGCATAGCCCAGACCAAGGCTCCCTCAGGGAGAACATCTGTGAATTTAAGGGAAAGTAGGTCTAAATGCATTATCTCTAAAAAATATTATTCCAGTCTAATCTTGACATAGAGCAGGTAAATAAAAAAGATGAGCTGTGAAAATCCACAAATAGGGCTTGAATGCCATTTTCCATGACAACGGGAGCTGCCCCACGAAAGCATTAGTGCTGGGAATGTAAGGAATTTAGAATTGTGCCTTCTCAGTTTTACAGTTGTGTGCTCATGTTAATTAGAGATATACTGACATTTGAAGTATCTACATTAATGCACAGACCTACTATACATTTGTGAACCAAGGCCAGAAATCTACTTTAATTGAAAGGAGCTGCTAATCTGACTGCATATCCATTACACCAAGCTTTTAAGTTTTATATACTGGTGTCTATGCACTCTTGCTCTTTATACGCTCTACGCTGCCTATTTCTAATTTACTCCCGAAAGGCCAGCCTGCTCTAGTTTCACATCCCAGACTGCTGTTTTGGAGTAGTATCAGTGGGATTTTTCAGGGAAAAAATGTGATTAATAGTGTTTCTTTACTCTGACTTCCTAAATTTTTGGTTTTCCTTTAGAATGGCCTATATTGAAGTCAGGTAGGATTTAGGTCTATGGAGCTTGCTCCACTGCCTGTGTGGAAGGAAGCTCACGCCAAGTTCCGTATCATACTCACCCTGCAGTGTTGGAAAGAAAGCCCAGTTCTGTAGACCCTGATCAGATGAGCAGCTCAGCGGCATTCTGGTTTTCCTGGGAGAGCTGGGGTTCTGCTGTTTTCATGCCGGACCACGTCTCTTCATTTCTGCCTTGTATCTCAATGCCTTCTTGAGGTCAGATTTTAGAGATTTTGATTTGTTCAGCAGTTTACATGTAAAGTAAGACCTTCAAGCTATTTTTATGACCTTGCATTTCTTTAAATTTTTTTTAATGATTTGTTTTTTTATTCCATATGCATTGATGTTCTGCCTGAATGTATGTCTATATGAGGGTGGATGTCAGATCCCCTGACTCTAGAGTTACAGATGGTTGTGAGCTGCCAGATAGGTGCTGAGAATTGAATCCGGTCTTCAGAAAGAGCAGCCCGTACTGTTTATCACTGAGTCATCTCCCAGACAGAGCTTGTATTTCTTAAGATCTGCTTGTCAGGGTTTTAAACCTAATTGTTTTGTACTTGTTGTCTAGTGAAACTCCCTCACTTACTTTTTGGAGCAATCCATGAGTATTACACAAGACCAGTTAGAAGGTTTCTTCTTGCAGCACCAGAATACACTGCCCCAAAGGGCTCTTAGGACTCAGGACTTGCTCCATTAACTTACTCTACAGGCACACTCAGACCCCAGACCTGGGACCATTAAAACTTACTCAGAACTGTTCGTGTCATTACTGCCTCTTCCCTCCTTATGACTCCTGCCTGGGCAGCACCCCTGGTCTTTCCTCTTTCATGTTGTTTGCTACTCCTTGTGCCATCATAGTTCACTTGGTAATTTCAAGTTAATTGCTCAATTATCAATGATAGTCACAGAGGACTTGAAACACGCGCAGTGGAAGATCTTTAAAATTTCAAAATAAGTCAGTGTGTCATAATCGTAAATGTGAGGCATGCCGATATCTTCAGCCCGAGCCGGGCATTTCACAGAAGGCCAACACTCACTCTTTTGTCTGGTACTAAAGTGTTTCATCTTCGCTGATTTCAAACAGCATATCTAAATTTTATCTTGGTTTACTCTTCAACACCAATGGATTGGGGTGGTTCATAGAAGAAAAGAGAAGTAGAGTTGCACAGATTTCTGTGTGAATGTTGGAGTAGAATGCACAATCACACATTCCCTGTAAAGCAGGCTTGGCTCACTGTGGGCCTATGTTTGTGCCAGCGCAGGAAGCTTCTGAAGGGGCAGGATAGTGTGGTGGTGGCGTTCCTGCACCAGGTGGGGAGCTGTAATCAAAGGAACACATGCAGTCATTATCTTTTGCTGCAGAAAACACAGCCCCAAGAGCAGTGACTTTGATGACACACTGAATCCTACCTAGCAACACTCCAATGTCTCCAAGACAACTCACACATTACAACAGAACTATTACAACAAAGCAAAGTATTATTACAATTTTTGATTTATCACACAGTTTATGGTTTTCTCTAAACTAATATCGCACTAACAGCTCCATTTTTAGATGCTATAATGGTCCTTTCATATTTCCATAGGACTATGGTAAAGCTGGTTTTACTGGCTGCATTTGAAGGTATGGTGGACCACACAAGGGTCAATGCTGATGTTGTCAGTGCCCACTAGAGAAAGGACAGTGGAGGCCTGGAGAGAACTGTTACATGCTGCTTTCTGAGATTATTTTAACCAAAAAGAGAGACTTTAACATTGCCCTGTATTTTTCATGACAGTAATTCTTAATGAAGAAAGACTGAGAAATCAAAGACGTCTATTTTGTTGTTTTGTCTCTGCATTACTTAGCTTAGTTTTACCTAAGCATCTTGGTATGTTATTTTGCACGTTGGCATAAGGATAATCATTTCACCAATTTTTGCCAGTCCCAAAGCATCATAATGTGAGTTAGATGTTGCCAGTAAGGAAAAACATGGCATGCAGTACAGTCTCTCTCCTTTTCAATGTATTGCTTATGTAATTCTTGCTGGGAGTTTTCAAAGGCATGAGTTAATTATACTGAGAAAGCTGCATTTCTAAAACCTCACTTGGTACAGAAGACTGGCAAAGAGACTTACCATTAATGTTTTATCAGTCAAAAAGCCGGTCCCCATGATGTGTGCTTGTTGTTATTATTTCTGAGCACTAAGGGCTTGGCACAGTGTTCAGAAGAGAAGGGAGGTGGTTACAGCTGAGGGTTTAAAGCTTGCAATATTACTAGAGTTTCTGTGGTGGAAGTTTCTTTAGGCAGAGTTGGTGATTTTCTTGCTCAGCTCAGCTTCCTATGGGCAGCAGTGAATGGACCAACAGCATCAGGCTTTCCATTTCATCTCTTTTCTGGCTCTTTTAGGGCTTTGGAATGCACAACCATAGCACAAGACATGCTTGCCAGTTAATCGTTATTTTTCCCTGTTTAAGGCTGGCATTATAAATAATTAGGCAGCAACATTAATGCAATCTAGTCTCTGCCCTGAACTGAACAGAATACAACTTTATTTTTTTTTCAGCTAAGGCAGTCTGATAAGAAGCCCATGGCTTGGTTTTAATGACTGCCACAAATGTTCCAGTTTTGTTAAACTAAGTAATGAAGAAATGTAGATATATTATTCCTCATGGGAATACTATTTTCTTTTGTTATTATGTGTATCATTACATCACAAGTTAAAATATGTGCTTAAAATATGGCTGTCAAAATATGTGCTTAAGTTCATATTCACTGAAGGCTGACAGCTTTAAGGGAAGGGAACATTCTGGAATTTCTCTTAGTAATGGCACTGTTCGGACCTACCATGTGTTGATTCTATGACTAACTAAATGGGTTTTTCCAAGAACCTAGAGTTGTAGGGCAGACAGCTAAAGGGAAACATCTGGGGACACTGAGAAACCTAAGCATAATATGGGACAGACAAGAATTATTAAAGGACCTAGAGCTTTGGAGAATGTGATATGACTGAGGAGATGGAGCACCACCTGCACCTCCAACATCGTGAGTAACTGGGAAAACAGCGACAGGGAGAGACGTGTGGACAAGAGACAGCTGAAATAGGAGGCTTTTGGTAGATCACAAAATGCATTTTAGGGCTGTTTTTCAAGACTTGGAAATACTTGTTGGAATTGAGCAACAGTTATTTAAAAGGATTTCTACAATTTCTTCTGATTTATTGCAAGTGTATTTATTTTAATTCACTGCTTTTAAAAGTACAACTTAAGACATTCCAGGAAGTGTAGATTCTGCAGAAAAACTAATAAGGATAATTTTACTTTATCTGGGTAAAGATTCATATAGATGTATATGAAAATAATCACCCATATAGCTCATGTTAACATTGTCTGGGAAAAAAGTTCCTCTCCAGGTCAGCATTCCCAGAGAGAGTTGAAGCCCACATATATTGCAGCGATTTTACAGTCCCGCAGGTAGGGACTGGGCTAGACAGCCATCAAGAGATGGACAGATAAAGATGATGTGGAGCATATATGCAACAGAGTACTATTCAGCAATAACAAAGAACAAAATGATGTGATTTGCAGGAAAATGCATGAAATTAGAGGTTGTCACGTTCGGTGAAATAAGCCCGCGCACTGAGGCACAGAAAGGCAAGTATGACACGCTTTCCCTCTTAGCTCTCACCTTTATTTTTTAAAGTCTAGAGTTTGCATGTGAGGGAAAGCTTGTCTTATTTAGTTTTGGGTGTTGGAAAGCTAGTGGAGACTGATCCAAGTGACAGTGTGGTAGATCTGCCTTCTGCTTCCTCTCTTCTCTCCCTCCGCTTTGTTTTCTTCCCTCTCTCTGTCCCTTCTTTGTTTTACTGATGGCGGTTTTGCTTTTAGTCTGTACTGTGTGGTAAGGTGAAGGTGACAGTTGGTGCTTGCCCCTTAAGTTCTGTGCAGTGCCACTGTTCTGATGGGGGCTACAGACCTTCTTTTAAGGTAGCCTGTATTTGCTACTGTCATTCTCTTCCTTTTTCTTTTTTCAAGACAGTTTCTCTGTGGAACCCTGGTCATCCTGGAACTAGCTCTGTAGAGAAGGCTGGCCTCCAGCTCACAGACATCTTTCTACCTCTGCCTCCCAAGTGCTGGGATTAAAGTTCTCCAGCACTCTGGCAAACAAAGACCTTAGCACGTCACACTAGTACTCTACACTTCCCACAGCAGGAGAGGAATGGGCAGGTCCAGCAGTCAGGACTTGTAGCAATGGCTCTTATTGTATAGGCTAGCTTTTTTCAAGGTAGGCACTTCTCCCCAGTTGTGGTTTTGTATGCTAGTTGGCTTTTTTTGTTTCTGTTTCTCTTTCTTTTTTCCCATGGTAGCATTTAAAATGCTAGAAATGTGACATGTATAATGTCTGTTTTCTCTCCATCAGATTAAAAATTCTGTCAAGGTGGATATCACGACTATTACTTAAGCCTGCATAGTCAGCTTCTAGCACAATTTCTGATCTATAAGAAGTTCCCCTAAATATTTATTGAAAGGGTGAATAGATGAACAGTAAGTAAATTAAGGAGAAAGGACAGGTGGGAATGCAGGGAAGTAAAAGACAGAGCTAGGACCTGAAATCTGATGCCCAAGAGGGATGGACAGCGTTTAGATAGTCCTGGATATGAAGTTCCCATGGCACTGTACCTAACTCAGAGCAGCTGAGATATTTGGGCTCTGCACCGTTCCATCTTAGTTTGATATTGAATGCCATCTTGTCTTTTTCAAGTCCATTGCAACTCGGCTCTCTTAACTCAGTTGTCTTATGCTAACAGCTTCCCAGGAACAGCAATATGGAAAAGGCTTAAGTAATAGTCGTGGTATCCATCCTGACAGAACTTTTAATCTGGGGGAGAAAACAGACATTATACATGCCACCTTTCTAGCATTTTAAACCCTGGACTTTCAGAATTCCCTTCCTCATACACAGAGAGTACTTTTCTTTATTCTCTAAGATAAAGCCACCATTTAGGCCTCGGTGCTGCTGATTTGAGTTTGGGTCATGGGTACTGTGCTTGTTGCATGCCCTGCTGAATGTTTTCTTGGAGAGACAAGTCACTGTGAGGGTGTGGAGCTCAACTGAGGTAAATCTTAGCACTGTTGTGCGTATTTTGGTCCTCTAGCAGTAACTCATTTTTGTGACTTTTTTGTTTTGCTATTAATACATATGATGGTCAAGAAATCTTTTGTTTGAATATTTTGCTTTTGCAAAATTCTATTGAATGCTTTAAAAATTTCTGGTGCCACTTTAAAAACTGGCCTTATGGTGTCTTTTTCTTCTGCCTCCCAGCTAAGGAGGAAATGAATAGGACAGAGTAAGCACAAGGTTTGTCTCATGTCATTGACATGTTTATATCTCAGTCCTCCTACAATGTTCTAAATGAACTTCCAAGAAGGAAGTACAGGAAACAGGTTTCTGTGATGTGAGGCAATATTCACCTTTACTTGGGCCAAATTATGACCCTGATGCATTGGCCATATGAATGCTGTCAAAGAACATCAAAAATCTGCTTCCTGGGGCCATCAGGATGGTTCAGCAGATAAAAGTATTGCCACCAAGACCAAGGACTTGAGTTCAATCCATGAAACCCACATGGTGGAGGAAAAGATCTGCCTCTCAGAAGTTGTCCTTTGACTTCTACATACAGGCTATGATATATATGAACCCATTCACAGCCACATTCACAACATGGTCCCCAACACACACATAAACACACACATGCCCACATGCATGCACATACAGACACACAGACATACAAGTAAATAAAATGTACATCTCTACTGTCTCTTTTCTAAAAAACAAAACAAAAACATTTGAAGCAGCTTGGTTTTCAGCTTTCTGGAAATTAGAATTATAGTAAGGGGTGATCTGACCCCATCACAGATTTCGCACAGGATGATATAATCATTGGTCAGTCAATGTCCAGCTTAGTCCCTAAAACCAATTTCTAAGTGTGACCAGCTGTTTTCCCAGTTAAAGCAAATCATTGTTTTGATAATAAAGGTTTTTAATCTCATGAGAGTGCTTAGTACCTGCTGAAAATGAATTCATCTCCATAGCCATATACTTCATATGGAGTATACTCAAAGCAAAACATGACATGAGGCGTTGCACTAGAAATAAATGCAAATGTGTGCAAATGTGTTCCAGGGCTTGGAATTATATAGTGCTTTGATTCCTTGTTGTGTCCAAGTATCTAACTAAGGCAACATACTCCAAGATGGTAATAATAAACACTGACTAAGCTACAATGGTTCTGATTGTTTCAGAGATGTAACATTGTCTCCCATGAAGACTGTATTAAGTGCCTTACAGAGACAATTTAGTATTCTAGAGTCTACCTTTTAAGATACATCGTTAAGGAAAAGGACATTAGAGGTGGTACATTCCTTCCTTCCTTTCTCCTTCCCCTCTCCTCTCCTCCCCCTCCCTCCTCTTCCCCTTCTTCCTTCCTTCCTTCCTTCCTTCCTTCCTTCCTTCCTTCCTTCCTTCCTTCCTTCCTCTCTCTCTCTCTTTCTCTCTCTCTCTCTTCTCTCTCTCTCTTTCTTTCTTTCTTTCTCTCTTCTTTCTGCATGTTTATGTATGGGTGCATATATGCCACAGCATACATGTAGAGGTCAGAGGCCAAGTTTTGGAAGTCATTTTTCTCCCTTCTCTGCGTGGGTTCTGTGGATTGAACTCACATCCTTAGGCTTGGTGCTAACTACCTTTACTTGCTGAGCCATAGCACTGGCCTAGGAAGCAAACCTTTACTCTTCCCTGACAGTTGAGTACAATTTTGTGAATGGGTAGTGAAGAAAAGTGTGCCCTGGTAGTGTAGCACGAGTACAGGACAGAAGATGGCAGTGAGGGAGCCAGGGTCATAGTGAGAGGTTCGGTGTCATAGAGCACAGCTTGTTGGAAGAGCTGGAAAACGCAGGTCTGATCATAGATGACTGTAGGATATTTTCACACTAAGTAGACCACAAGGGCCATCATGACCAGAGGCCAGAGAGTTACTTCTGAAAAAACTCAGGCAGCAGTCAGCAGGGTTGACTGGAGGGCTCCTTGCAATTTGAGCAAGGGAAAGTGCTTGTAAGGAATATAATCACGTGTTTCAGGAGGGGTAAAGGTGTTTAAGCAAATGATTAAAAAGAAGTGTGGAGGGAGGCTACAGTGGCAAATGACCCTTGTTGCTTTCTCTCTGTTTCTTTTGCTTATGGCTACATGGGAATTATGAAAGGCAAGAGTGACCCACTACAATACCTATTGCCAATGTGTACAATCTTTTCCATCTCACTGATTAAATCCTCACTTACACTTAAGGATATTTTTCTTTCCTTTCCACAGAATGTTAAGAAAATATGGTATTTTTAAAAAAGAACAAAAGTAAGCTTAAAGATAAAATTATCTTGAAGATTTAGAGGCACAGAAGTGAATACACAATGTGGAGATGTATCTAACAAGAACAAACATGGACTCCAGGAGCTCAAAGACATAGGGAGGGACGTGTCAATTTTAGATGCTTATTGTGGAGCCAGTCAGCTGTGAACATGAAAAAAGTGAAGATCCTTGAGATGAGGCAGTTTTTTTTTTTTTTAGGTAGCTGTCTCAGGATCATTACTGTGTGGCCTCTGTAAAAAGTAAAACTCTCTTGGGTCATGACGACAATGGTTCCCTGGCTCAGTTGTCACAACAGGTATGGTTGCATCAGACATTACACTTACAAACATGGGTCTCTTTTACTTATTCCTTTGAAGGCAAGATGGGCAGTGCTAGGAAATACACCACAATGCAAAAAGCTTCTACTAAAGTGAAATTTAGAAAATAGGCATTTCAAAAAATTACATATAGCCACACAGCTTCCTTGAGGATCTTGGCCATTTTTGTTACATTATCATTCAGAGAAAACATTGACCTCCATCTATCCATCTATCCATCCAGTCATCCAAACACTTATCCATACCTCCATTCACCTCTTCATTTATCCATAATCCTTCTGTCCACTCTACTATCCAATAATCTATTCACATATTCATCTGTCCATCCACCTATTTATTCATCCATCCTTCCACATATCTATCCATCCATTCATCCATCTACCCATTTGTCTGTCCACCCATCATCCATCATCTATCCATTAATTTATTCATCCATCCATCCATCCACCCATCCATCCAGTCATCCATCTAGTCATCAATTCATCCATCCATCCATCCATCCATCCATCCGTCCATCTATCCATCCCTCTGTTCATCTGTCTGACCATCTATTCATCTGTCCATCCATCCATCCATCTATCTATCCATCCCATCTACTCTATATGAATTTGAATTATTTCCATGAGAATTTTAAAAAGATTTATTTTATTTATGTATATGGGTGTTTTGACTGCTTGTACATATGTGTACATATGTATATTGGGTACCAGAGGAGTCCAGAAGAGGGTATTGGAGTCCCTGGAGTTGGAATTATAGGCAGTAGTAAGCTGCCATGTGGATGCTGGGAACTGAACCCAGGTCCTATACAAGGCAGCTAATGTACTTAAAATCTGAGCCATCTTTTCAGTCCTCCATACCAATTTGAACTTAAGAATCTTTCACATGAGACAGAATTTAAAAGAAAAAAGAGATAGATTTAAAATAGATCAGGAGCTTAAAATCTGATTGTGAGAGAAGATGAAATACATCTGAAAAATGGAAATGAAACTGGCATATCTAGCACTTTCTCCCTGCAAAGATGCTTGTTGTCCTTCTTTAGAGAGTTGAACAGGTTGGCTTCATTCATCTCGTATTTAAATACATCTGTTTCAGCTCTGGACACACTGAATGCTTTTTCATATCTTTTTTGTTTTGTTTTTGTTTTTTTCGAGACAGGGTTTCTCTGTGTAGCCCAGGCTGTCCTGGAACTCACTCTGTAGACCAGACCGGCCTCCAACTCAGAAATCCGCTTGCCTCTGCCTCCCAAGTGCTGGGATTAAAGGTGTGCGCCACCACCGCCTGGCTTTCATATCTTTTGTGTGACTGAAAAACATGTCTTGTTCCTAGGACTAATGAATATGAACATCAGATATATACATTTGTGTGTGCGTGTCTATAATACAAAAGTGTTTTTCATATGCTTCCATAAATTCTATATCTTTCATATACATTCTATCAATTAAGATATTTGTGTGCTAAAAATATGGAAAATTTGAATATCCTATGAGAAAATTGTTTATTGATCTTTCACAACTTAGAAGTCTTTGTACGCCTTAGTACTTTAAGCATAAACAAAGCAATAAATAAAACTTTAAAAATTTCTCTGTGGATTAAAGTATATTTACATGTTCCATGTCCCCCCCTATCCCGGCCTCCACAGATTTCCCTAAATAGCTGCTACTAGCATAGTATCAGGGTACAATGTACTTGAGGTTCCCCCCCCCCCTTCAGTACCGGCCTCATTGCCTGTGGGAGGGCCTGTGAAAGTATTCCAGTGGTTTTGAAATAAGACATGTGGGATTCCTGGCACCCTGGGCTTTGCTTGAGCTAGCAGAGGTATTAGTCTAAAGCATAGAATGCCACCTGTGCATGCTGGTTTTGATAGCTTTATTTATTTTTTATTTGATAGCTTTTTTGAGTTGGGATACAATAATGACACCATTTCCATAGCAAAGTAACATTTCATTATTCCCAGTGGGTCTTCATCATCCTTCCCAGTTTCTCATTCTTGCTCCTTGCCTGATCCAGACCCCAGGTTGTTACTGACATGTTATCACAGCTCACTTTTTACTCAGAGATCTTTACATTAGTGGGACCATATAGTACATATTGTTTTTTAGAGTTTCTTTTTCTTTCTTTCTTTTTTTTTTTTTTTTTTTTTTTTTTTTTTTTGTTTTTTTTGTTTTTCGAGACAGGGTTTATAGCCCTGGCTGTCCTGGAACTCACTCTGTAGACCAGGCTGGCCTCGAACTCAGAAATCTGCCTGCCTCTGCCTCCCAAGTGCTGGGATTAAAGGCGTGCACCACCACCGCCCAGCCTAGAGTTTCTTTCACTGGGTATAATTATTTTGAGATTCAGCCATGTGCATGCCAATACCTTATTTTTAAAATTGTGGAATAATGTTTTATTATGTCAGTATGCCATGCTTTCGATTGTTCATTTAGGTTTTTTTTTTTTTTTTTTTTTTTTTAACTTCTGTTTTTGACTTACTACAAGTGAGGCTGCTGTGAATGTCCATTTTTGTGTGGTTCTGTACTGTTCTGTGTCCTGGATAAGCACTTGAGAGGAGAACAGGATGCTTAGAGGGGCAAGTGTAAGCTTAACTTTATATGGCTGCCAAACTTTTCCAAAGTACAACTATACATTCCTTATGTTCCTGCTACAGTCACTGAGTGGTTCAGGAACTCCACATTCTTAGCCTCAGTTGTCATGCGTAGCTTTCACCCTTAGCTATTCTCATGATTTATAACAGCATTTCTGGTGTGTATATATATATTTTAATATTCATTAATCAAATAATTAATTTAGTGTGTGTGTGTGTGTGTGTGTGTGTATGTATGTTTAGGTCAGAAGACAGATTGTGGAAATCAGCTCACACCTTGTACTGTGTGGGTTCCAGGGATTGTATTCAGGTCATCAGGCATGGTGCAGGCCCCTTTCCAAGCTGAGCCATCTCACTGGCCCGCCTTGTGCATTTATCTTTCCCTAATGACTGATGATGTTGACTTTCTTTTCATGTGCTTGTTTATCTACTTTGCTGAAATATCTTTCAGTCCTTTCATAGTTTTTGAGTTGTGGTTGTTTTTCTCATTGAGTTATATTTTTTTGCATATTCTTAGTTACAGTTTTTGGTGCATTTCATATAAATTATTGATTCTGTTGGCATGAGTTTTTCATGATAGCCACTCATTATACTTTTAACGTATGTAAGCTATTTAGTGTAACCATATCTGATTTCTGATATGAGAATATAAATACAATATATCAGAATTTAATATTGATTTTCTGTTTTCTAATTTGCCTATTTCTGTTCTAATCTTGATGTTTCCCATTCTCTGCATAGTTTGGTTTTTACTTTCTGTTTTTCTGATTTATTAAGCTGAAGCCGAGGCTGCTGTCTTGAGGTTCTTGCAGTAGCAGTTGTGATGCTGTGAACTGGCTTCCAAGTGCTGCCCTGGCTGCTTCCCTGAGCCTTGAGAGATCACAACCACATTTGCAATCACTTTGAATGCCTTCCCGTTTTCCTCTGGATTTCTTCTTTTTGTTTTTGTTTGTTTGTCTTTGGTGTTTTTGAGCTAGGGTTTCGTTGTGTAGTCTTGGCTGTCCTGGAACTCACTCTGTAGAGCAGGCTGACCTTGAACTCATAGAGATCAGCCTGCCTTGCCTCTGTCTCCCTTCTTAAATTCATGTTTTATTTAGAAGTTTAAGTTTATACTTTAATAGTTGGATATCTTCTAGTCATTCTTCTGTAATGAATTCCCAGTTTAATGCCACTGTATCAGAAAGACCCCTTGTATGATCTAAATGACTTAACACATTGAGCCTTGCATTATAGTTGAGAAAATGCTCCATCTTAGAACATGTCATGTGAGCAGGAAAGAGCGAATACTCTGCTCTTGGATGGCATTGATTGGTTAATTATTTGATAGATGGAGTTGATCAGGCCTTCTGTTATCTTTTTTTTTTTTTGGTTTTTGGTTTTTTTCGAGACAGAGTTTCTCTGTGTAGCCGGTGCTGTCCTAGAACTCAGAAATCCGTCTGCCTCTGCCTCCCAAGTGCTGGGATTAAAGGTGTGCGCCACCATCGCCCGGCCCTTCTGTTATCTTTTATGACTTTTTAGAGATAGGAGTGTCACTGTGTAGGTTAGGCTGGCCTACGTTCTGTATGAGCCTCCTGCCGCAGCCTGAGGAGTGTGGGGCTCACAGGTGTGGGCTACATACCTGATTATTCTTGTCCTTTGGGTTTTCACCCACTAAAAGAGATTTTGGAAACTCTATTATTCTACTTAAATTTTTATCTGCCTTTGCTGCCTTTCCTTTGAAGCTTGGTCAGGTGGATTGGTATTTAGATCGTTATATCTACCTAGTGTGATTACACAAGCATTACTACAAATTATTCATTTAACCTAGAGAAATTCTTTTTGCTCTGAAGTCTACCTTGTCTGTAAACCTAATGCAGTCTTTTATTTGTGTAACTGTATTATGCTCCTTTGTTCTCTCTCTCTTTCTCTTGTTCTCTCTCTCCCTCTCTCTTTCTTTTTCTTGTCTTTTTTTTTTTTTTTTTTTTTTTTTGAGACAAGGTTTCTCTGTGTTGTTTGGCTGTTCTGGAACTCTCTGTAGACCAGGTTGACTTTGAACTCAGAGATCTATCTGCTTCTGCCTCCAAAGTGGTGGGCTTAAAAGTGTGCACCACGACTGCCCAGCTATTTTTTTTTTTGTATTATATATTTTCAACTCTTTCACTTTTGCATTTACTCATGTATCTCCTGTAGGATATGTTTATGACTAAGATCTCACCATTATCATTATTATATTAACGCTTGTACCTGAATCCAGGGCTTTGCATATGTTAGGCAAACACTCCACCACTCTAAGCCCACCAGCTGCATTTATAGAAAAAGCTTTCCTTTTCCCATTCGTATTTCAGATGTACCTTTATTTGACTGTTCTCTCATAGATTCATTGTCCTTTGGCTTGCAAAAACTGGCTGCTGTAGTTCAAATTCATGTTGCCCTATATGTAATGTGCAATTTTTCGCTGGTGGCTTTGGAGATTTTTATCACTGATCTCACAGTCTTGTTGTGTAACTCATAGAGATCTTGTTCACTATTTCTCAAGCTTTGACCCTTGAGATGAGATGTCTGCGGATTTTTGCCTTTCATCACATTAGAAACAGCTTAGCCACTGTGTCTTCTGACATTTTTCCTTTCTCATGCCACACTCTGGAGGCTTGATTATACAGAGCTTGAAAATTCTTTGTAGCTCAGGTCACACCTCTCCTTGTGGACTCTTTCATTTTGGATTCTTTCTGTTGATTTGTCTTCATGTTTAATTATCATATCTTGAAGTATGTAATCTGCTTTTAATTCCCACTGTTTTCTCATTTTACTGTATTTTTATCATAAAAGTTCAATTAGAGTATTTTACAAATATGTTTTCCCTTTTCAGTTAATATGATTAGTCTTTCATTCATCTCCATGAACAAATAATAGAAGTAGTTATAATACCCACTTTCCTATCCTTATTTACTCATTCCTTCATCCCTCTGCTTCAGTTGATTGAGTGTCCTTCTTATTAGAGATTGTAGTTTGTTAGTTCTATGTAGGATTTTGCATGCATGCATGTCTGTGCACTAGTTGAGCACAGTGCCCACAGAGGCCAGAAGAAGGTGTCAGATCTCCTGGATCTGGAGTTACAGATGCTGTTATGTGGGTGTCCAGTCCCCATCCTCTCAAAGAGCAGTCAGTGCTATTAAATGCTGGGCAGTTCCCCAGCCCTGGTCAGTACCATGGTTATCAGAAACAGCACAGGTTTATTTTAATGACTGCTTAGTGTTTCTGTATTCCTGTTAATACTTTACACTTTTCTCTAGGAGACAGTTGAGGCAAGAAGAAAAGTCTCTACTGCTGCCATTTAAGTTCTATCAGTTGGAACTGGTGTATCCAGCATAAGATCACTTCTCTTCAATACTGAGGCATATAGTCTTGAGAGCCCTGGCCAGTGCTTTCTGTATTATACAGCTTGGTGATGAGAAAATGACCTCTTCTTTGTTTGGATATTCTCTAGGGACCATTTTCTCCCCCTGTCCTTTAAAGTGTATCATTTGATATTAGTTTCTTCACATACATATATGTCCTTTTAAAAAAATATCTGCTTTGGGATTTTGTTTTACATAAAATATGCACTTTAATGAAAAATAATATTTTAACCCTTCCACTGATCCCTTTTCTCTATCCCCATCATTATACTATTTTAATTTTTTCTTTTTTATTGTGCATAGTTTCTTCTCTCATACAATACATTCTGATTATAGTTGACCCTCTCTCTACTCCTTCTAGTTCTTCACCACCTCCTTTCCTCTTAAGATCCACTCCTTTCTGTCTCTCATTAGAAAAGAACAGGTCTCTAAGACATAACAACCAAACATACAAAATAAAATATAATAAGATGAAACAAAAATTATATTAAAGTTGGACTTTGCAATTGAAGAGTAGAAAAGGAGTCCTAAGATCATGCACAAGAGTCAGAGACACACTCATTCTCATAGCCAGTAATCCCATGAAAAAAAACAACAAGCTAAAAGCCACAATGCATACTCAGAGGACCTAGTGCAGACAGTGTAGGCCCTGTGCTTTCATCCTCAGTCTCTGTGAGCTCATATGCACCTTGGTTGGTTGATCTAGAAAACCTTCTCCTCCTTCTCTGGCTCTCTGGAATCTCTCTACTTCCCTTCCTTAGGATTCCCTGAGCTCCAATAAGAGGGACCTGATGGAGATCTCCCATTTGGACTCTCTTGCTCTGAGTAATGTCTGGCTGTGGGTGCAAGTGTTAACAGCTCTTGGAGGAAAGTCTTCCCCAAAGGAAGTGTTGCAACTCTAATGGGAAAGGTATCCTGGCAGTCTGGAGCCAAGGAATACCATAAAGTCACACTGCACAACAAATCTCATACAGAGATTTACTGGGAAAGACAGAAGAGCGAGGTTGCCTTTGTTCAGGTGAGAAGTGGCGTGCTAATATAGGGTTTCCAAGGGGCAGAGATTTCTGGGGGAGGGGTGGGGGGATTGGTGGGATTTCAAGTCCTGAGCTTGAGGGCAAGCCCAGGGATTGGTGGAACTTTGAGCTCAGGCACTGGTGGATTTTCAAACCCACAAACAAGCTCAGATCTTTTACACTATAGAGGGTCTCTGCATCTATTCCCATCTGCTGCTGGAGGAAACCTCTTCAATGATGACTAGATAAGGACCTGATCCATCTATGAGTATAGCAGAATATCATTAGGAATCTTGTTTTTAAAAGACCAGTAGTGTTTGTTCTTACCCTAGATCCTTGGGCTGTCTAGTCTCCGGTTCCAGACATTCTTTAGCGTCTGATGAGAAGAGGAAAATGTCTCTAGGACTTTGTGATTCTTCATTAACTTGTAATCATTCTAGTGGAGATGTTGTTCACTTGTTAGAACAGTTGTCTAGTATGCAAAGTATTGGTTCAATCCCAAGTGTTACATAAACTGATCATGGTGGCATATCTCTGTAACCCCATCACTTGGGAAGAGGAGGCAGGATGAAAAGTTCAAGACCATCCTCAGCTACATAGTGAATTCAAGTTTAGCCTGAGAAAAACCTTGTAAATAGTTCAAGCACAGTATTTGTGTTTGTAACTGATAGTCTCATTTATTAATATTACCTATATTCATGGTAAATTGCTTTCGGTTCTTGCACTGTTTTGTGGTCTATCACTAAGGACTAGGTAATGTTTTTTTTTTTTTGTTTTTTGTTTTTTTTCGAGTTAGGGTTTCTCTGTGTAGCTCAGGCTGTCCTGGAACTCACTCTGTAGACCAGGCTGGCCTCGAACTCAGAAATCCGCCTGCCTCTGCCTCCCAAGTGCTGGGATTAAAGGCGTGCGCCACCACCGCCCGGCTAGGACTAGGTAATGTTCACATCAGAATTTCTCACATGTTCTATATTTATCTTGTGTTTAGAGCTACTAGAATTATAACTAAACTTTATACACAAATTACTACCATAATTCATTATTTTCAAGAATTTTTAAATTAGAGGACCTATCTATTGAGTTAAGGAGAGAAAATATGAAGATCTGACATTAAAATTTCCCAAGAATTTAGACCATTTTCATTCATCTTTAATTTATTTTGTGAATGAAATAAGTTTTAGTTTTAAATTTCATCATTGAATGATATGATATTAGGGTGAAAATAATATTTAGAAACTCTGACATTCCAAAGCAATTATATTTTAACCCCCAATCAGTTTAAAAATACCATGGCCAATGTGCACTTACTCATGAATTAGCATGTACATCTGGGAACTTTAACATGGTTCCAGCATAACTCATCTAGAAAACAGAGAGAGCCTAGTTTCTTCACCACAGGAAAGGTGCAGCACTCCTTCACTTGAATGGATCTGTGTTTGTCTGAGAGAACAATGGGTAAATGATTGGCACCCAGCTCTGGGAGCTGCCTTTCCACTGTTTCCTGAATCTCTGCATTGACCACGTGAATCAGAGATACCCAACTTGCTGCTGGTCATCTGCCAGATGTAGACCTGCTTTAGACATCTGTCTGCTTGCTTGTCAACTGCTGTCTGCTGAGCTGGCAAGCACCTGTCTTCCCAAGCTGCTGCATTTCAGCCTGGATCTTTACATTTCCTCGGTCTGGCCTGATGGCACTTTCTTTAGTAAGACCCTTTTTAATTTTAGCTCCAGATGTGCCACCAGGATGCTTTTAAACATCTTACAACACAGAATTTTTGTGAATCTCTGAAAATCTCTCCATCAAGAATCCAAAGCAAGGTACAACTAAGGTTGATATGAGTGTTCGTCGGTGCTGGGAATACTCAGCATTCACAGTTCCCTTGGACAAACGTGGTGCAGGCAAGTGGGAAAGTAACTGTAGTCCTCTCATTTTGGTCTGCGGTGAGCATTTGAGTGCTTTCTTCAGCCTGTAGATGAGATGCAGAAGCTACCCTAGAAATGCAGGTCTACAGTCTACAGGACTGTGATCTGTAAAATAAAAGTCAGCATTACATCAAGGTCCATCTTGATTTAGTAAGAATAATGCTGGATTTTTAGATCACATTATGGTTGATTTGGGATATTTTAAATTGCCTTTTAGTCCAGAATATTAGATGAATTGCCCATTTTGATATTTCAGGCAAACACATAAGCCTTACACCAGTAAATTTATGTATTTTATGTATGTACAAGTATGAGAAAGTTGGGAAATCTAAGACATGTTAATAATAATAGATATACATGATGGCTCAGTGTTGAGGACATGAAGGTCATTTTACAAAATTATTTTCAGTACAAGATAAATATACTTTGCCATGTTAAAATGCCTTAGAAATGACACAATCTCTTTTAAACATTACTGAGCACAGAACACATGACATAGTTTATGTAGGGTAGAAGCAGTATGCACTGGCTAGGGTAAAAGACCGGGCTCCCTGCGGACGTAGTCTAGATCTGTGTCCTCCTGGCACACACAGAAACCTGTGTGACTCAGGAGAACTACACTAAAGCACTATTCAAGGCAGTGCTGTAGGCTCCTGGGGCCACTTGGCTTTCAGGTAACCAAAACTTAGAAATGAAGGGTTTAAACTTTTGCATAGAGATAAAGTATGCTGTGTGCTCCTTGAAGCGTTAAAATCTGTATTAGTTCCTAGAAATCTTTATTATGACATTTAGTCAATAGTCAAGGGCATAAGTGAGTACATTTAAAATAGCTGTACTAGTGAAACATGGTTTGTCTTACCTGGAGAAAAACATTGACAGTAAATCTAAAAGTTTAGAAAAGATAAAATAAGATGCTGATTGTTTTGGCTGTTAATGCTGATTTTAACTTTTAATAAAACCAATAGCCAGAGATACATGTTGCCATTATATGCTCATTAACATAAATCATCCAATGGGTGATTATGTCCACATGATTCATAGGTGGGAATAATGATGGTAACTCGCCATCTGTATCAGGAAGCACCTTCTCTTTCCCACTTAGAAATTTTCATAGTTTTCTTGGTAAAGTCTTTAGATCTAAAAAAAAAAAAAAAAATCCAACAAAACAAAACCCCTGAGTTACCATAGAGAAAGATTTAACAGCATATAGAGGTGTTGCTGCTGAGCATGAGATGAAGAGGATGAGAGGCGTCTGCAGCAGAGCCCGTCCCCATAAACACTGTCAGGGCTGCTGCTTCGTGTGCCAGGCGGGTGCTCACAATGGCTCTGTGCTGTACTCTTAGCAATAAAATGAGAGTTTAAACTAGAGACTAGTTTAGTGACTTTGGTTCAGTTTCTTTCCTCTCTGGGGCCTTTTGAAAAGGAAAGCACAGTACATCTCTGGGAACAACCTGATTTTGTCTAACTTGGCTTCTGACATCATCTGAGCTGCTGGGATTAGGTAAAGCTGATTTTAAAGGAGAAAAAATGGATACTTAGCCAGGTCCCACTGAAATTCTGACACACTCTTGGCTGACAGGAGTTGCCACAATTTAAATATTATTTTTCCTAGCAGAGAAGTCCAGTTAATAAAAGGCTTCGGATATTTTATGAACGGCCAGCCATGCACCCTGCTTTGCTATGTCTTTGGAAGCTGGGACTTGGGGGATGGTTTTCTTTTGGGAAGAAGGAGTGCTAGAGAGAAGCTACTGATGAGGTGTCATATAATTTTACAAGTTGCATAACTGCATTTAACGATTAAACTAGCTCTGATTAAAATAACAATTGAGCTTGTAATTCTTTCTGCACAGCTGCTGCTACAGGGGGTCATTACCGTGGAGAGCTGGGAAGTAATCATACTCCTGGTACATGAGTTACACAGTCTTGTGTTTTACAGCACAGCACAAAGTTTAAAGCTTACAGAAGAATGTTATTTGAAAGCTGTCAAACCATGTTAAAAAGACTGCATCGTCAGAAGGCCCTGGTGGCCACGCTTCTGCATGTAGCCTTGTCTTATTCATTATAAAATGCATGTTTATAAAGTTCCACAGAGCATCCAATTCCCAATTCACTTATATCAGCAAGACTTAACTTGCTCATTAATCTAAATTCTTTTGCAACTTTAATCTACATGTTTAATTAATCATAAAATGAGGCGGTAAGTAATTTCAGCAATGTGTGGCTTGTTATCAGATGCATTTAATCACTCTTCTGTGAGCTCATTTGGAAACACCTGAAGATGTCGAGTGCGGTTTGAATGAGCATAAATTATTCTTTGTCAGCGTACTTCACTCAACTAATAAGACATTAATTTAAAAGGCACTGTTTGTCATTTTTAGATCTTTACCAATATTTTTAGCTTAGCAATATAACTCTAATTGTATATATGATTCAGACCTAGTGCCCAGCATAGGAAAGGGTAAGAGTTTAATTCACTTTTCTTATTTACATGCAATTATGTCATGTAATCTTAGTTTTTAATGAGGATTAACCATCTTGTAAGTATTCATATGCTTTTGGAATAAGGCACTAATGAATTATAGTTGCAAAAATTATTTGTTGCTACAAAGACTGATAATTCCTTGGTTTTTTTCAAGGTGGGGGATGAAAGGCAGTGACTTTTGGGGGAGGGCACTGATTTGAGGGTGCAGGTACCACCACACAGGTCTATAGGCTAACATTAAATCCAACAGCTCTATGTTGCTGTCTCATATAATAACATAAAAAAATTGATAGGCAGCCAGGAAACATTAAATAATGGCAGTTGTATTTTTCCTAAATTTCTCTTGGTGTTCTCTCTTTGTCTTCCTCTCCCTCTGTCTCTCTCTTTCATGTGGATGTGGTATATATGTGCATGCCCATACACATGCACAAGTCAGGACAGGACCTGGGATATCTTTCTCTGTTGCTGTCCTCTTATTTTCTTGAGACAGAGTCTCTTACTAGATCAGAAGCCTACCATTTAAGCTAGGATGCCTCTCGTAGCCAAAAGAGCTCTTGGGCATCTGCCTCTGAATCTCACTGCTATGCCTACCTTCTTCTGTGTGCTGGGATTTGAACTCAGGCCATCATACTTACAGAGCAAGTGTTCCTATCCACTGAGTCATCCTGCCCCATAGCTTAACAATATCACACTTTTCAAGATGACTTAAAAAGAAGGCAAAACAACAGCAACAATAACAAAACCGCATTCAGCTTCAGAGGAAAAAACCACCAACCAACATATAAACAAACAAAACAAAAAATGCCACTAAGAGTGGAATGAGTTATGTACTTCAGTGTCAGGAGTAGGGGAATAAAAATGGCATCTCATAGGTGTCATCACCTGTCCTGTTTATGCCCCAAGATCAGTGACACATGGGAAGAATAGTTATCTCAGTAGTAACAAATTTATTTACCTGCCTTGGAGCAGCTCTGTTCATCTTCCTCGGGAGCTTGTCTCACTCACAGGCTGTCTGTGGAGTGTCAGTAGTGCACCAGAGGGAAGGAGGCCTGCAAAGGGAATATGGTTTCAGCTAAAATAAAGCCATTTTGTCCATTTTATTTTATGTGTGCCCTTCCTGGGCTCCCTGCTCCTCAGGGACCCTTCATACCAAGCTAGCTATTATTCTCTGTCTCTTGCCCTGTGTCTCATGACTTGGAAAATGTTTTTCTTTCTAGCTTCCTTTATAAGGAAAAATAAAATCTGGTGACATCTCATTTGTGCCATTTAACCCTGACAGACTGCAGCTGCACAGTGTAGGATACACTACTCACTCCTGCTTTGTGAGCCGTGGCACCAAGTGTTTCTTAGAGCACTAATAGAAACTGCAAACACTGAGACTTCATCTTGATCAGCTTTGCAAAGGAACATTTTTTTTAACTTGATTTTTTTGACCATAACATTCCTCCAGTCTCTGAACATTCTTAGAGGATGTGTACAGATCATCTATCAGGTAGGGTTGCTGTTGAGTTTCCTTGATATGAAACCTCAATCTTCCTTGATTGCTTTTGAAAACAATATTTTTTAGCTGGGTATGGTAGCTAATACCTTCAATTCCAGTACCCAGGAGGCAGAGGCAGGCAGATCTCTGTGAGCTCTAGGCCATCCTGGCCTACACAGTGAGTTCTAGGACAGCCAGGCCTATATAGAGAGACTTTGTCTCAAAAAATTAAAAAAAATATTCCTTCTTTTTGTCCCTCCTTTGATGACTGTTTTTGCCAGGAGAATTCTTCATCCTTCCTGGGTCTCATGTAGCCCAATTTGACTTTAAACTCTATGTAGCTCAGGAGATCTTTCAATTCCTGATTCTCTTGCCTCTACTTCCCAAGTGCCAGAATTACAAGGCATGTGCCAAAATGTTCAACTAAGAGCTTATAGTTTAAATCTCCATTGTATGGACAAAGAAAGTATACAGTATTCCAATACCCACCCCAATACCCACCTCTACTCAGACCTGAGAGGCCTGTCCTGATGTCCTGTTAGGTACAGTGCTACAAACACAATTCATTTTATAAAATGCCAAGTGCTAACTGACATCTTTTACCTATGCGGACATTCTTCAATAGGCAAATGATGAACTCAGTCCCATGATGCTTTTGAAGGTTCAGATGTTTGAATAAAGTTTATTTGGGGAAAGGCATCTTCATCTTCATCTGCATCCACACCTTCATCTTCTTACACACCTTCATCCGCATGAACACTTTCCCTATCATTCACACTCTTGTCTTTATGTACAAGCACACCTTCATCCGTATCCCTACCTTTTACAGTGTCATCTGACACACACTAACACACCTACTTTTGTCCAGTCACAAATAAGAACATATCATTTAAGTATGCCTCTTTAATGGGGGCTTTATAGTTGAACAGAATGGAAAACTTTCATAGGAGAAACCATGTCAGCAGATGAAATGGAATGAGTGACCCTCAGTGTTCATACACTGGCAAAAGTGCTGAGTAGGTTTTCATTTTCATGCATGACTTTTGTAGCTGATGAGAACAGGAATTAGTGATAGTAGACAAAGAGGTCCTAGAGCAAGTAAAGACGTTTACCATGTGCTGCATCCTCGGTCACATGCTCTGGGGAGGTTTGTGGAAGTCCTGAATGGATAGGCAGAATCTTCAGCTGCTGTGGAATTTCAGGTTGACCAGGTAGCTGATGATGGCTTAGCACAATCAGTTACAGGCTTCACATTGCTTCAGACTGTGCCTGTCAATCTTTTACTTATTAAAAACTGAGATAAGCATCTGACATTCAGTTAATCCTTTGTGATACTTAGGAAGAAGGTTAAGTTTCCCACACCAGTTTCCTAAAAAAGACAGATTATATTGTTTTATATATATATAGTGTGTGTGTGTGTGTGTGTGTGTTTGTGTGTGTGTGTATGTATGTGTAAGTAAGCGTAGGCCAGAAGACAATCTCAGGTGTCTTTAGGAATGCAGTCCACAGAGGTTTAAATGTAGATTAGTTCTATCTCTGGAATTCACACAAAGATGGGCTTTGAGCTATGCTGACTTCTCTAGTGCTGCCAGCCTGGAATCTTGCCTCTGTGTGTTTTATAAAGATATTATCTGATTTGTTTATGCTCAGAAGAGAAAAGTAATCATTTTAGCAGTGGTGTGTACTTCCCCATCACCTCTAGCTCATACTGTGGGCATACAGTTTTCACTTATTATCAGCAACTGTGTTACAATCCCCAGAACCATTTGTTTGTGTACACTTCCTATTCTGTATTTTAAAACCTCAGACTTCATATATAGTCTATAACACTGAATTCTTGTTATGTATTTTTCTATTGTACTTCTCTTTTTGTAAAACATATGATATACTTGAATGTTATTAATTTCCTGTTTTTATTTTTAGTGTTTATCTGCATTTAAAAAATATTTTCTTTGCATGGGAGTATCTTTGTTTCTAAAGTACCAGTAGGCAACATTCTGAGAATTTGTCCTTTGGAGTACTTTTCTCATAGGAACCATGTTATAGGTGGTTTCTTAGGAAATCTCCTAAGTCCCACTTACCTCATCCTATAATTTATCACTCTAATAGACACCTACTGTTAAATGGTTATACACTCTTTAAAGTCTAGCTTTCATAACATTCTTCTGATAATGTCTGGTAAAACATTTGACTGGAGCTTCTTGCACTCCCTAGTAAGAAGCAATGAAGGTAAAACCTCTTTGAGATGGAATTGGGAGGCCAGGGCTTCCTCATAACCCTTCTGTGGAAAAAGAGTAACTGGGTAGGTACCCTAGATGAGGTGAGCAGGAATGGGTGGCCGGGGATCCTGTAGTACAGACAGATGTCTGTTTATGCACAGTGGGCATCTAATTGGAGGGTTCTGTAGTCTGAGGATGAAGAGAGAGCAGGGCTTAAGCTCACACTGATGTTCAGAGAAGGGGTACAGCACTTCTCTTCATTTGCACACCCCACAGAATCCAGATATTTGTATGGCATGTCTTATACTTAGCCTGTCCCTCCTCCAGTTTGGGTTCTTTGTTTTTAAACATCAGCACTGGTAAGAGTGAAGTTCTGAACAGTCTTGGAAAACATCATTTATCAAGACTTATGTGAGGTAAAGTGGGTATGCACATAGGAAGTGGCTGAAGTGACTGGGAATGAAATATTCCTTAATAGATGACAAACTGAGAGCTGTAGCTCATATCTGTTTAACCACAATGTATCCAGAACAGTATTGGACAGCTTTGGTGGCATCCTAAGACATCTGAATTTCGTGAGTTTTGAATCATGTTTTGATATGGGAAATTATATTTATTTTTATTGCCAGGTGGGGGAAGTGTGAAGGAAGGAGAAGCAGGGACAGGGGCTGGCATTTAAGACTCACTGGATTGAAGTTGCCAGCGTAGGAAAATAGTTGAAGGAGTTACAGATAAAACAGTTAGAAAGATTTAGTTCCCAAAGGATATACATCAGCTCAAAGCGCAGGGCAGAGCAAAGTGGTTAGTGTTATAAACCATGTATTATTCCTAAAACGGGACATTTAGGGGAAAAGGTAGAAAAACAGAAACTTACAACTCAGCTGATTTCATGTTGACCAAGTGAAAAATGTGAGCTCCATCATATGCCCACATAGCTGGGTCACTCATAAACAGAGCCGTCTGCTGTGTGGGCCACACTCATGGGCAAGGAGCCAATGGTAAAGACAAACTCATAAGCACTATCAGAACACCCCAGTTACTCTGCCACTGTGGGCAGCACTGCTGGGCAACTGGAGCTCTGCAGACTGCTGTGCAATGGCTGGCTATTTCTCAGCTTGATTGACTCTATTTTTGATAGATGACTTCTGAACTTGTCTGGCTAAAATGAGACTGAAGTGAACACATGCACTAATATACACCATCGTCTTGTCTACTGGCTCACTCTCCTTACCTTCCATGCACACACACGCTATACACCTCAGGAAAGGGGTGGGATGAGAACTCTCTTCAGGCAAAGCTCAGTCACTGGGGTGCTTTACTTTCCATTTATCCCACACCTACTCACAGAGGAAGAGACATTTCCTTAGCCTCTCACCTGTAAGTTCTTGGTTTATTGAATATGAAAAGAATGACATTTTTAAAACTCTTCTAACTGCATTAAGTTTTCTTCACTTTAAATCACTGCTGGGCTTTATGGTTCTAGAACTTGAAAAACTATTTAGATTCAATTTGTTTTTCTCTCTTACCTTTAGATGAACTCTGGTAGGCAAATACTTTGGCCTCACAGTCTTGCAAATCAGTAGATATCCTGAATTCTCTGGATTAAAGAGACCTGCAATGAGCAAGACAAAAGTGACTGTTTCTCTATTTCATGGAAGTTCATGGCTTTTCTAGTTTCCACTGAGTCAAGAGACTTTCCAGCTGTTTGAGTATAAAAAATAAATTTATTTGCTGACCCAATAATACACAGTGCAACTGAAACAGAAAGTTTGGTTAATGGCTTTTATTTATTTATATTATTTTTATTTTTGTTTGTTTGTCAGTGTGCATTAGTGTAGTGTATGTCAGAAGTGTAATTAGTCCCTGTAGGGGCCAGAAGGGGCCATCAGATTTCTAGGAGCTATAGCTGTAGATGGCTGTGAACTGTCTGATGTGGGAGTTGGAAACTGAACTTGGGTTCTCTGTAAGAGCTGCACGCACTCTGCTGAGCTTTCCTCCAGCCCCTGGCACTTATTAGTTTTGACATTAATTTTAGTACCTACTTTGTGTTCTTTCTGGTCTCTGCATCTTCCTTAGTCTCCTCTCTCTTCTTTACTTTCTTTTTTGAGTTCAAAATACCAGTTGTTTCAGATAATTGATTTTTATCATGCATTCAACTCATAGTTTGAAAAATATTGCACCAATGTGAGGGATTTTTTTTTAATAAAGTACTAAGCTTCATGTTCTTTGGTTTACAGTTGTTTTCTAAGAACCAAGTCTCCTTCACAGTATATTAATTACATTTCCTGTTTTGTTAAAATCATGAGGAGGATAAAGTTGTCTTCTACAGGTGGCATGTAATTTATTCATAGCACCATGTTTAATTGTATCTGATAAATTATAAATGTATATATATATATATATATATATATATATATATATATATATATATATGTATGTGTGTGTCTACCACACACTTGTATATGGAGGGGAAGAGAGGGAATGGAAGAGGGGGAGGAAGAGGAGGAGGAGGGAGAGAGAGAACTTCATTTATTTTATATAACTACCTTGCCAGGTAGAATTAAGGATTATTGCCACCTCCTTGAAAACAAGCACATTCTGGTAGTTTTCATTTTAGATCATTTTAATTAATGTTCATTCTCTTTCCCTTAGGCCTAATAATTTAATTGTGAACAGTATGTGTCTCAACGCAAAGAAAAACAGACTTGTAATGATGATTGCTGCATTAAGATGTAAATTGAAATTTGCAATAACTTTCTTTCTGAAAAGCAAAAAGAAGGAAGTAAAGATGGAGGGAAGGAAGAAAAGAAAGGAAAGAAATCGTTTATGTTAGTGGGCACAAAACTTACTGCTCTACTTAAATATTATATAATTGAATCTTGATTTTTTTTTTTAATGAAAAAAGTAGGTTGACAGGGAATACCTTCTTACTCCACAGGTCAGGGTGTTTTACCAAGCCAAAGGAATTTAAACCTGAACGAAACATGGAATTTTCCTTTCGTTTTCTATAATAGCTATGTTTGTTGAAGAGAAAACGGAGGAAAAAATTGACCATCATGCCTGGTTTTAAAGAGCAACTTGTTTATGTGTGTAAGACATTGGGGAAATTTTGGGACTGCTTTGACTAGAAATGTGACCACCAAAGTTCTAACCATGCGTGGGGCTGTTGGATCCACGAGAGGAACCAAGGCATACAGGAATGACTATCTGTGAAAGAAATTTGCTGACTTCCTTTGTAAAAGAGAAAATATTTTAAAAAGAAAATACTGGACACAGCCAGCTCTTCTGATTGTTTGCCTCTCCTGCTCCACCACATCCCACCCTCCCTTCTAGTTTCTCCTTTCTCTTTCCCTCTTCTGTTACTTTCTTTCTTGTTTCTTCTCTCTTTCCCTTCTTCCTCATCTTTTCTCTCTGACACTCTATCTACTTTAGTATCCCTCTGTCCCTTCTATCACACTGACTTCTTAGGTGGAGTCTCTATGACCGTCATTATGACCTTTTGTTTTCTTCCATCTTATAAGAAAGGTATAAAGGATTTTGCTGTTGCCACTTAAGGGGGTTGTCTAGAAAAACATTATTCTTTCTGCCTTTTTATACTTTTCTTTTTCTCTCCATATACACACAGT
Source organism: Mastomys natalensis (assembly GCA_021653895.1). Taxonomy (NCBI): domain Eukaryota; kingdom Metazoa; phylum Chordata; class Mammalia; order Rodentia; family Muridae; genus Mastomys; species Mastomys natalensis. The sequence continues at coordinate 433,450 of JAJTUV010000156.1, forward strand.
TTCAGAAATGAATACTGTCCTTTTTTTTCTGCAGATGTTGGCATGTTATGTTCTACTCCCCATCTCTCATGAATGAGATTTGTCTATGGATATTGTATGCCCATTAGAAATGAAAGCACCCAAAAACTGGAATGGCTCAGATAATTTTGCTACTCTAAGGAAACCACTGAAACACACTTTTCTAAAGAGATATACTTGCTCTGTACGTAACCACAGAGGGGGTCCCTGCCCCAGCTCTCCATCTGGAAGCAGATCTAGGCCTTGTTGAAGTCAAGGCTGGAGTCCTAAAACTACCCTTTTCAAGGGTGTTCAGATGAGGTGTAATGATGAACTTGGGAGTGTGTTGCATAAACACACTTCAAGGGCCAAAAATTGAGAAGTACTTTCAGTGATGGTAGAGGTAGTCAGATACAGTCAATGATAGGCACATGGAGGCTGTAACAGTGAAGCTCCCTAGATACATAAATTTGATTCACGAATAACAATGTGAAAATACCCTCAGACATATGACTGTACCACACTGGACAAAACTGCAAATCATGCAGTACTTTGAAAAATTCAGATAGCCCAGTCAGATTTGTCTTGGACAATGTTGGGGTGAAGAAGCAGTTGGGTAAAGCACTTGTGAGTTGATAGGCTCCACTGGGTAAAGGGGTTTCATGAATTCCAAACTTATTGACCTAATGTTGCCCTGCTATTAATTAGTTCATATATTTTAAGCATCTTTACATAGAACCTAACCCTATACATGTTAAGATATGGATTCCATTATTGATTCAAGATTTTTCTGTGTCTGAGATCATTAAGACATCCCCCTCAGATAGCACTTGAGACTGCAGTTGCTATTTAGGACACTTGTGATGGGCAAGGCAGCAACGTGTTGAATGGGATTATTACACAGCTATTAACTTGCTTTGTTGTTTTATGAGTTTGATCATCAATTTAACCATGGTCAGCAATAAGAAAATTTTCTTGGCAATAGGAAAAATTGGCAGAGAAAATGAGCACATTTCCAATACCTTGTATTTCTACTTACAGATAATTCAAAACTAATAAAAATATGTGATATAGCCTCTTCTTTATCTTTTAAAAAGTGATTGGCCTTATCAGTTTTTATAGTATTTTATTTAAATATTGGCAATCATCATTTTGTCTGCATATCCAGATACTACTAACAGAGACCCATAGGACTTTCCCTCTCTTTGATCTCATATTAAATAGTTTTGTCAATGAATGCAGAATGCAAGGGTGTTCAGTGTCATGTTAGAATGATTTGACAGGACTGAGCTGCCCCGCAGGGTTTCTAGGGGTGTGTGTTTCAGGGTGGCACAGAGGGAAGGGAGTCCACACTCATTGAATGCCTATACATGCTCGTCCAGCTTTATGATCCGAACTTTACAGTTACAAAGAGCATTTGGAACCAGGAAACAGTACTATAAAAAGAGTGAACTTGCCACTGGTTCTCATGGGAAGGACTTTATATTATAGACACAAGGGAGAAATGAGGAAGATAGAACAGATATTCCTGACAAAATGGGGGAGATAGGTCAAGCAGTCACTTCTGCTTCACTCAGCAGTGAGTTCTCAGACATAGTGTATGCAATTGGCAAACAGTATGCAATTAGAGCTACTTTATTACATGGAATCTCAGAAAAGGCTACCAGTTACTCTGCTGCTCAAGTAGATAAAGAAATATCAGAAGAACCACAGACTAAGTTTTAATTAGTGCATTTGATTTGATTCCCAGGAAATGTACCTTTTGATGGTAAAGAGACTTTGACTTAAAAAAAATAAATCCTAAATGACAACATTTTTTGTTGTTTCTAATCCTTAGTCTCTTATTCCAAATCTCATTAGTTAAATTACCAGTGCTTGAATAAAATACTGAAAAAAATAAAACAAAGCAAAACAGAAGCCAATTGTTTAAAAATCACAGAAGACTTTTTATTTGTTTGTTTCGTTTTATGTGATTGTATTGCCCAGGCTAGATTTTAACTGCTAGGCTCAAATAATCTTCCTGTCTCACTGAGTCACCAGGATTCCAAGCATATGCCACCATTCCTGCTTTCATGCTTAGGTGAACATTTGTGTAGACTTTTGTCTGACATTTAGCCCCATGGATGATCTGTAGCAGTTACTAACTGTGTACCTATTAGAGAGATGACCGTGGGCAGAAGTGATACAGGGTCTATACATGCTTATGAATTGTCCTGTGTACATCAACAGGCCATTACTGAGAGAGTACTGTGTTCCAGGAAGACATGCTAAGACTTAAATGTTAGTATACTAAAGCCAATTTGAAATATCTTAAAACACTAACAGAGAAAGACAGGGAAAGAAAGAAATTATAATGGCATTTTAGTATTGGAGTCAAGATATGAACAAGGTGAGAAATTTGAAGTCTTCCAGGGAAAATTGGGGCAAGTCTGCATTGAGTTGTTTCCATTCAAGGGATTTTGATAGGAGTGATAGGATTTTGTCTGGGACCACATGGAAGCCAGTCGGCCATTCTAAGTAGAGGTGTAAGAGTATCTGGGTACTAAAGGAGCTGGGATGCTTGGGAGCTTACCATGCTCTCCACACATTAGGTGAGACGACTGGAGAGCTAAAGAGCATAACTGAGATATTGGTAGTGTGCTGATTTCCTTATGGAAACTTGGAAAATATTTAATTTTAACTATTTGGTAAACTGTACTTTTCTTTGGCTAGTTTTTATTTTATTTTATTTTAATATAGGCTCTTGTTATGGAGCCCAGGGTGGCCAACAATTTTTGATACTTGCCTCATTAGCCTCTGGCATGTAAAGAGTTCTGGTGTGTACCAGTATTGCTAGTCCAGGACATGCATTTTGTAGTGATTTTCCTGTTTTATTAAGTCTTTATGATACATAGCTCTTAGTGCCATTGCTGAAGTAGGAGAGTTGCAGCATACTAGATGAACCAGTGGTGCAGAGAGCAACACAACATGAAAGAACCTTGAACCGCTGTATTGGAAAAGCTGCAGGTCAGGACTGGAGAGAATGCTCAGTGGTTAGAGCTACTCTTTCAAGGGATCCAGATTCAGTTCCTAGCATCCACATGGAGGGTCACAACCATCTTCCACTCCAGTTATAGGGGATCAGCTGCCTTCTCCTGGTCTCTATAGGCACCAGGCACTGTGCACATGTGGTGCACAGATATCCATGTAGTCAAAAACACCTATACACACAAAATAAAATAAAAAAACCTAAACACAAACAAAACTGATTGTCAGTTTCCTTTCAGTTATTTTACTTTATTTATTTTTTTTTTTTTTAGCTGTTCTTTGGACTTCCCTAGAGTTTAGCATCAATTCATGTTATAGACAACTTGTAGGTCAGTGAGAGTCTAAATTTTAAGATGTACAGATGGTGGATCTTAGCATGGTACTCAGGAGTCACCGTTTTTATTGCTGTCTTAAAGAAAATATTAATACACAAAATATACAAATATGTATTATCATGATCACTTCCTTGTGACTTTTATGTTTTCCTTTCTGTGAGCCACATGTGACTTTCCCGTCTGTTTAAGACTTTCCTCTATATGCAAGTTTTCCTTTTGAAGGGGAAGATCAGGCTTTGCAATCTTTGTTATTATTTTGTTTTCCTCTAGAGAAACACTTCAGGCTCTCCAAGTCTCCTTTTAATGACATCACAGTCCCTCTTACTTGCGATACTTGGGCAGATTGCTGCCAGAACACAGAGAGCAGGATGTGTTTTACAAGTCAGAAAGTTTTCTACCAAGTCACAGCAGCGGTGAAAATTGTCAGAGAAACATCTAATTAATCTCTGCTCCTTTACAGCTGCTTAATGCAATGCATAACTAAAAGTCCTGTTAAATTAATTAATGATTTCAATTATGAACTTTTCTTCAAAATGTTATGATTTGTATCAGACTGATAATGCAGTGACCTGAGAGTGTGAAATCTGTGTTAGGGAGAGAGTCGCCAGTTAATTGATTCACAAATTATTTAAAGTTTGTTGCACCCAAGGGAGTGCTCTGTTTCATGACAGTCATTTCTTAAAGTGCACAAACTCCTTTTTCACCTTAAGATTGTCTTGGTGATTAAGAATGATAAAACACCAGCAAGTTGCTGGACCCTAGAATTCATAGGTGAGTATGTAGAGAATTAGTCTCTTGAGGAGAGGAGAAAATCTCACCAAATCTAGAGTTTTTCCTGTGGCAGTTTGTCACTCCTCTCATTTTAGTAATCTGCAATTGTTTTCTAGCTATCACCCTTTTAACTCTTGGAATCTGCTAAATATTGAATGCATTTCACATTTGAAGACAATGTGAGCGAGTACACCTTCTCTGGAGCCCTGAATGGGCAATAAACACAACACGAATGGTTGTGATAATTGCCATTTGAAGCATTTGGGTTCCCAGGGAGTCTAAGATGTCAGCCTTAAGTTCTGGAGAGGGTGCTGCTTTCCCAGTGCAGGCAGTTTGGACACCTCAAGGTGTCTACCTTGAGGCTTTTGAAAAATAGCATACAAGAACAAATTAAAAGCGTCATAAACACTTGCTTCCAGTTTGGTTACTTCACCCATAAGTTAAGTACAAATAAAAGTATACATATGTACAAGCAGAAGGGGAGAATCAATACCATCAATATTTTATAATACATTTATTAAAGTTTTATTACATTTTTATGCTGGGCTTGGGTGGATAAGAAGGCCTTAGGAGAGAATTCTTTCTCAGAGCCTGAGACTGACTAGATCGAGGGCAGGATTCTTGAGCAGATATTCAGGGTGACCAGAAGGTCCCCGGACATAAATGGCAGATTTATTAATAGTGGGCAAGAGACTCATTCTTGTTCCACATATAATTGGGCTTAACAGATAGTTGAAAAGTTATGTGACTTTTGGTTAGCTGAACAATATCCTTCTCAGTTTTGCTCCAATTTGATAAGTTGTATGAAAAAGGTATTTTTAATTTCCTATGCAAACCAAGTTTTCCTCTGGAGCATATGCCTCCCCGTGCTCAGTGGGTAGGTGCATTTACAGGTTGGAGCAGGAAGCACATCCTGATTGACTGTTCACAACATCCCCATGTCCTGGTGACTCTTCTTCCATTCATTTTCTTGACCCAGAAAATTGTCCAGAGAGAAGACAGAGAAAGACTGTTACAAACAATAAGTTTATCTTTGTTGAACTTGCTTCAGGGCCAAGGAAAACTAAGAAGAAAAAAAAGAAATAGACTTGAAAGGGGAGTAAATTCCTACTAATTTTCCCACTGTAGGAAATGCACTATTTTAGACCCTGACTGACTGCTTGTGTTTTCTAGAATCAGGGAGCCTATAATCTCAGCACCATTAACAAGTGCTGTCATTCAGATACACAGTGTCTGGCTGATTTAAATAAAATGAAATGAAGATAGTTGTTTCTGGTCCCTTGGCTTCACTCATTGCCATAAACATATGCTCCGCGTCCCGCTTCTTCCATCTTATTTATGACTTTAATTTGTTGTGTGGGCTGCGCTAGAAATTAAATTTAATATAATTCTCCAAGGGACCCTGTCATATAATAACATGGTAATTTCTGTGTATCCTTTTGAAAAATGAGGAAATTAATTCTTCCTGACATGTTCTAATTATTCCAGTGTGAACGGCAAATCCGTTTTTCCTAGCCCCTGAAGTGTTATAGGCAAATGGCTGGTGTTCAAAGCCGAAGTGCTAACGCTGACCAGCAGTGCGTTTAATTTGAAACATGAGCAGACACCTTTCAACACACCTTTGTAATATTGGAGTACTTTACAGGAATTAATTCACTACTTATTTGGCAGCTTAGCCTTGGGGTTATGTTTTTTTTATTCATCAATACTGTAGCCACGGTAGCATAGTGTCTCCCATTCCCTTTCGCGCTGCAGCTCTGCCTGGAACTTACCAAGTGCAGTGGGGTAGCTCAGCTGTGTGAATGCAGGATTCCCCAGTCACTGCAGAGATACCAGTTGTATGCCAAATTGTGTTTACACTTTACAGAGAGGCATAGCAAGGTCTCAAGTGCTAAGCTTAATTATAGTCTGTGGTTAGCAGCTTTGAACTGAAACCACACAGTGTAGGAATTATCAGGACAGCCTTGCTGTGGAAAGATACCATTGTCCTGCTGTACGTTTCAGTTGTGAAAATCCAGAGTTTTATGTGGGAAATGGTACCGTGGTCAGTTTATTATAAGATCTGTGAATTTTGCATTTCAAGATCGTGTCTCTGTCACAAAGGAAACAGGGATGCCTTGGAACATAAGGACCAAGAGTCATTTCTGCTGCTACTGACAGAATGGAACTGTCTTCAACCAGATCAATTGGAAGTCCTGTGCAGCATTCTGTATAGGATTTTCTTTATCTGTGATCTTCATTGTAAACTGGCTGCTAGGGTCCTTTGTTTTAGTGAGCAGCTGATAAATGCTATCACATGCTGGCCATTTATTGTTATCATTAACAAGAAAAATGAATGCACAAGATACTACTTAAAACAGAAGCTGGAAATACAATTAAACTTAAATAAAAGAAGCAAAATTGTGTCTGGAGTGTTGTAATAAAGGCTATCTGTTTTTGTAACTCCATAGAGGGTTCCTCTAAGTTTTAACTTAGGAGAATTGGGGATGGGAGCATAATTATCCTGAAAAATAGCATTAATATTGCTCATACATTTTCTGCTGACCACTCAGTTGCTAGATACCTAGTTTGATCCTCTCCATCAGTCTCTGGAGGCTTAAACAGAACTTAAAGAGATTTGATGTTTCTTTAAGGTTTCCTTTCTGTTCAACGGATGGAAAGAGTAGGCTTCTGCAGGCTGGAGACTGGGGTGAGCACAATAGCACATGCCCCTCTGCACAATGCCAGAGGGAGGTCATGCTGTGGCTTAGCCCGTGGCTTGGTGGCAGAAGCTTTGGGGAGGTACTGGCCAGTAAGGGGGCAATAGACCTGTCTTTCCCTGCACCACAGGCTGCAGGCCTGCTAAAACTTTCTCTTCATGGGCTTCTCCTGATGCCTTAGGAAAGGGAGAGTCTCTTCCACTCCACTTGGCTCTTCCTTTTCTTCTTTTGTTGTCCACTGAAATTGCAGATGGATTAGCACTCAAGGCCTGAAGTAGGTCATGGTCTAAAGGACAGATCCCTTTCAGAGTGTGACACCCCCTTTCTGTGAGCTCTAAGTAGAACTGAGGCTTACTCTTTAACTGCTTACTCTTCCTATCAGTCTTCAGAACAGAGAATCCACCATCAGTTACCGACCAGGGAACAGTAAGCTTGTCGTTGCGGAGGCAATCCTGTGTCTGTCCAGTTTGTCTTCTACAAGGAAAGACACTGCAAATGCTTTTTATATTTCCATCAGTGTGCTGAGAAAAATGAGCGAGAGAGACAAATATCCCCTCAATTACAATAGTTTTTCTTTCATAATGCCACTTAAGCTTTTTTGTTCACTTTAATCTCTAAAGTTCTCTTAGTGTAATTAAAAGCTAATGTCTAGAAAATATGTTGTTTATTTCTCAGTGCTCAAAGCAACTTGAATCATATGTTAAATTTCATTTAAAAACAGATAAGTGATAGTCCATTATTTATTCTGCATGTGTTTGTGTATATAAACACACACACACACACACACACACACACACACACACACACACACACACACACACACACGTATTGAGGCCCAGATTTAATTAGTATCTCCTGGGTAATCTCATCAGTACCTTCTTTTACAGCAGTGTGCTTGTTTTCTGAGTCAAATCCTTTTTTTTTTAAAGGTGTTTCTGAGTATTTCACTAGTGACTGGAGATAAGAACATAGCGTTCCCTTTACTTATATCTGTGTATGTTTTTGTAGCAGTCCCAACTGCTAACATTTATTGAGTATCTCACAATAGCAGGTATTGTGGTGATCATTTTATATTTAACATTTTCATATGAAACCAGAAAGTTTTCTTTGAGGTAGCTGTGTGTGCACATAGAAACTGGCTACTTTGGATTGATTTCTACTTAGTTAGCTTTCTGTTGCTGCAAGAAACACCATGAGCAAAGGCAGCATGTGGAGGGAAGGGTTATTTCATCATACATGGTAGAGTCCATTATCAAGGGACAGGATGCCAGAACAGGACATCAGCCAGAATAGACACTCAAATAAGGAACCCAGAGACAGGAACTAAAGCAGAGATGCTCTGGGGAATGCTGCTTACTGGCTTGCTCTAACTGCTGTTTACTGTGTGCAGGCTCCTGTTCAATAGCCCTTTTTATACTTCCCAGGACTACCTGTCCAGGGTGGGACACACAGTAAGCTGGGCTGGGCCTTCTCACATTAATCGTTAGTTAAAAAACAAATGTTCCATAGATACACACACAGACCAGTCTGATGCAGGCAATTACTTAAATGAGAGTTCTTTTTCTTAGGTGATTCTAGTTTGTGTTAAGTTGATAAAAAGCCAACCAGCACAGTAGCTATTACTAGTAACTTGTGTGTCCTGAATTTCAACCAGTATTTGCCTACTCTCTTCATTATTGTGTTAATGGAAATTATTTTGGTCATGGAGAAATTAGACTAGCTGTCCTAGGATCCTAGCCTGTGAACCTAGTACTTAGAGTCTAAATCTTAACTTGAAACTGTTCTCTGAATGCTATTGTGAAGCTTGCTTTGGGCGCTACAGGGCAGAAAGTGCTTTTGCTGCTGTATTGTGTTTAGTTTCGTGGAGGTGAGAGTGTGGATATGAGGGAATAATAGATAATCCTGGGTAGAACATGATTAGTTTTATATTTTAGAATAATTTAGGGGAGAATTGCCATGGCTGTTGAGCAGATTTTGTGCTTTGTTTACAGATGTTAGCATTCTGTGACTGTTTGGGGGACTGAGCATGGATGTGGTGATTTCATGCTTAGAATCCTAGTTGGACTGTAGGAAGAGGTGTCAGGCAGTTGACACTGCAACAAGTTTGAATGTACTGAAAACTTTCTATGGAAGAGGCCTGAAGGAGCTACTTACTGCTCAGAATATGTTTCTTTTCTTGATTCTTCCAACAACCTAGAAACAGATATTATTAGTGGATATTCTGAGGCAGGTTAAAAATCAACAAATCCTCAAGCTAGATTGATTGACATATAGGGAAGAAAGTGAATTTGGGCTCCGAGTCTTAGAGGTTTCAGCCCATGGTTGGTTGCTTCTGTTTCTCTGGGGCCTGGGTGGAGGCAGCACAGCAAAGCAGGAGTGGGCTGTGGGGCAAAGGCTTTGCTTAATGCTGTGATGTGAAAGACAGGAAGGAAGAGGACTGGGGTTTCAGTGTCTCCTCAAGGCCACACCTGCCGAGATCTAAAACCTCCCACTATGCTCTACCTCCTTATGTATCTGTCACCCTCTGGATAATGCCAAGCCCTTAAACATGGGATCTTGGGGCCATTTAAGGTCCAAAATACAGTGGTTGCCAACATTGCACTGTGTGAAAGTGTGGCTGGCAGGGGTCTAGGTTTGGGAGTTATTTACAAAGGATTGATAGTTAAAACCATCTAATCAGTAGACATCTCTTATGTTCCTATAGACCACACACACACACACACACACACGGAGGGTGGAGGGAGAAGAGAGCAGAGAGAAGGAGAGAAGAGACAAAAGAGACAAAGAGGAAGGTAGGGGGAAGTGGAGACAGATGAGAGAAGGGAGAGAGGGGAGGAAGGAGGGAGAGAGAGCCCTAAAAATGGAATTGTGGAGGGAATGGTGATAGGGAACAAGAGGCTGTAGAAGATAGAAAAAGACTGGAAAGTAAATTGGGACTTTTTAATGTAATGGAACAGGAAAGAGACTCTACAGAAGGGAGTGTGGCTCCAGTAGTGACTGCTGATTTGATAAAGAGTGAGTCATGCTGAGAATCTTAGAAGAATCTAAGTTAAGGAAAGAGCATTCTTGCAGTACAACACAATATTACTTGTAACTGAGAAATCACCTGCTCTGTCAATGCAATTAGTCAACAGCTGCTTGTTGCTAGGGTCATGGATGGCCAAGGGCTGCAGTACAAGAATGATGGAGTCATGACAGAAAGATGGAATCTTCTATGAAAACAAGTCAGGGTGTTCCCATAGTGGAGAGTGACATCCTCTTTAAATAATTTTTATTAATTATTTATTAGTGTGTGTGTGTGTGTGCATCTCTTTCTCTCTCTCCTCTCTCTCTCTCTCTCTCTCTCTCTCTCTCTCTCTCTCTCTCTGTGTGTGTGTGTGTGTGTGTGTGTGTGTCCTAGCATCCTGCAGTGGGAAGGCCAGAGGACAACTCTTGGGACTTAGCTTCCTTCTTCCACGGTGACCTCAGGACATCTGGCTCATGCAGCATACATGTTTACCAACTGAGCCATCTCAGCACACCTTCTTTCTCTGATAGGGAAAACCCAAACATGTTTATAAATAGATATGAAACAATCAGGAAAAAAGAGAGGGGAGGGAGAAAGCTGAAAGAAGACAGTGGAAAGAAAGAAAATAATGCCCCTGGTTTTGAAATAGTTGTACTTGAAGAAGACTTTTGCTAGGAGTATGGGTTTTCTACAGTCCTTAAAACAAAGCACTGAAAACTGCATGGCTTAAAAAGATAGACATTTATTGCTCATCACTACCAGAGTCTCTACTCCAAAACCTGGAGGGCTGGAGTCTCACATTCGTAATGAGACAGACTTTCATTGTCTGTTTTTGGCTTTTTACAACTTGGTGGTATCACTGGTCCCAGATCTAAAATTTATAGTTCATGTTCTTATAGGGTGATATGTGTTAAGAGTTTGTTTGTCTGCTAAGCCTGCAAGTCAGTGTTTTGTATATCATGTGAAAACAATTTTAAAGATAATTTGGAATTTTCAAAATATATAAAAGCCAACAAAGCAAATACAAATTACATTCTAAAGAACTGAGCATGGTATTACACACCCAATACTCAGGAGAGTGAGGCAGGAAGTTCTCAAATTTAAGACCAGCCTGGCTATAGAGTCAGATCCTGTCTAAGAAAACAAAACTCCACAAAAATACAATAAAATAAACAACAACAAAAAATTCTAAGCCCAAATTTTCAGTTCTTGAAACCATTACCTTTTAAGAAATTTGATTACATTCTAAATTCTGTGATCTAACATTAATAAACACAAATATAAAGTTGTTTATAATTCATACAATCATTGGTATTTGTGTCATTTTCAATGAATACTTAGTTGGAATTATGACTATTAATAACTCAGCAAAAGAACACTGAAGAATTAATATCTATAATTCCATTAGCAGAGCAGATGAGCTCTCAGTTACAAATAATATCAAGTTTGATTGTGGTGAATGCTATTCTTTCTCCTGTCTGATGGACTAGGAGGCAGAATAGTTATGCGCTTGTAGCTGCTAGTTTAATATGTAAGAGAGGGTGTATTTCCTAATATACAGTGCGACATCTAATGTAAACCCAAAGACTGAAAAACACCAAAGAAATGTAAACATCTTTACAGCTCCATCACCATCATTTTTTATGTACTTATTTTATGAATTAAATCATGTGATTTTTCTCTTAGGTATTTTAATTTTTAACTCATATGGACCATAAATATACCACTTCAGATGAATATTTGATGTGGTTTTCTGTAGGTTAACAAAATGCTTAGTAAGTGCTTATGAACCAGGTATTCTCATGGTTAGATCACATCTAAATGAAAGGGCTTCCTGTGTTAGAGTTGATGATTTAGAGGGGAAGATGATCTAGATACATAAATGATTGTGGTGTTATACAGTAAAGGTCTGTATAAAGCACTGTGAAAGAGATTATCAAAATACATTTAAATGAAAATTTCAACAAAACAGCCACCAGTGGAATCAGGTAAGGGTCACAGAAATCAAGGTCTATGATACCAAATCTTTCCAGATTCTAGCCTAGAGTTATTCCAGAAACATAATCAAAGCTTTAGCAGCACCATTTGTATCTGCTGTGAAGGACATGATAGAATAAGCTTATTTCCAGGCAGAAACATCAGTGACAGTACTCAGACACTGAAGATCATGACATATACAGACATAGAGGCACAAGCTCACTACTGTGGCTGCAATGAAGCATAGAAGAAAATCTACAAAATGTTATAAATGAGAAGAGAAACTTTACAATTGGTTCTTTAAGAAATTACTTTTCAGTCTCCAGGGATGGCAGCTAGGCAAGTTCTCTACTGTTGAGGTACATCCTTAGGCTTAGATTTTGAATCTTACCTTCCTCTTAGATCAAGTTGTTGATAAAGGGTCAAATGCTGATTTAATATACAGCCAGGGGCCTGCCAACAGAGTTTAGTGGTGAGTAAATTCACTTGGTGCTAAGTGGAGTTCAATTCCTAGAACCCATAAGGTTGGAGGAGATAACTGATGCCCATAAGTACTGTAATAAAAAATAATACAGCAAGTAAGTAGCTAGTTGGCAGAGACCTTACTAACATGTACAAGGCCTTGGATTTGATTCCCCACACTCTAATAACCAGGCATACGTCTGTAATCCCAGCACTTCAGAAGTAAAGGCAGGAGAATTACCTTTTGCTATATAACAACTTTATAGACAGCTTCCTATATATGATACCATCTCAAAATATTTCATAATGATTTGTTTATGACCAAATAGACTATCTGATAATTTATCCACTCACTGGAAAACATGATATAAATTCTCATCATTATTACTTTCTTAGTGGGGAGATTGATGTGTCTGTGATTAGAAGTATTCAAGTGGTTAAAATGCTGAAGGACCTTGTATAACAGGAGTGTGAACTATCCTGTTTGTGATCAGGAGCTGGTAAGTATTAGCTCCTGAACGTTCATCACCACTAAAGGAAAGGGACAACAGGTCACATATAAATTAGAACTTATCCTTTTCATGATCCCTTATTGCAAATCTTGCCACTCCCATCCTGCTCATACTGCACAGTTACTTGGTTGCTCCCTCCAAATGGGGAACAGACGTCATGTACTTACTGCCATGATTAAATACCATGACCTTTTCTCTTTGGCTGTTAAGGGTGTCTTGAATAGCATATAGTAACAAATATATATTTTTTGGTGGGGGGGATAAAAAAAATGAACAGCTGCCATTTATAGGACTAATACATCAATGACTAGAAATGTGACAAGTGAGGACTGCTTGGTGGGTGACTGAATGCTGATTGAAATTTTATAAGCCATGTTCCAAATCCGGTGTACCAAAGGAGGTTCTTTAATGACCCTGAGTTGTGGGTTATATCTGTGAACCTAACCCGTCTTGCACAATGATTTACAAGTTGTGCCCTGGTTAGTCTGTGGCATGGGAGCATTTCAAGACTGCAACTATTAAGTCAACAATATTATTTGGTGATTGGATTCACCACAAAGATGCAGAACCTCACTGTCCAAGAAAAAGACTGGTTAAAGTTTGAAACTGTAAAAAATAAGATAAATGTAAAACTGGATTTCAGGTTTAGACAGTTTTATGGCCAAATATATCTGACACTGAAATCTCATCTCTTTAGCTACTGGTTGTAAATGTCAACTTCTTTTTTTTTAATTGGATATTTTATTTATTTACATTTTTTCCCACCCCCATAAGCCCTCTATCCCATCCCTCCTTCCCTTTTTGCTTTTATACCATTTTAATTATATGCAAGTATTAAGGTCAGTTCTAGGATGAGGAACTAGCGATACAATAGATGCAAATAGTCAAGAAACAAGCAAGAGAATAAACACAAATAGTCAAAGAACAAGCAAGGTAATAAACAAAGTTCAATGGACACTCCTGTGATCACTGTTTCTAAGGGCTTATCAGGATGACCAAAGTATCTGAGCCTACTTCCCTGTCCTAGCCCAAAGTCATTTTCATGTCTGAAGTCTACTTCTTTGTTCTAGCCTAAGATTTATATTCCTGCCTGAAATTACTTCTTTGTTCTAGCCTAATGTTAGATTTCTGCCTGAAGTCCATTTCCTTGTCCTTGGCCAATGTCATATTCCTGCCAAGCAGCCCATTTCCTTGTCCTTGGCCAATGTCAGATTTCTGACAAGCAACCCCAAAACCTCTCTGCCTCTCCCCTTTTCTATTTCATAAACAATACTGAGCCTGTCTTAGGTTGTTTTTGCCAAGAATGTCTTCCTTACCCGTCGTGGGAATGTGCATTATCCAAAGCCATGTACTTCTGTCTTAGGTTGGTAAAGCTTTGTGCAGAATCTTACCTGTTCTTGGCTTGCCAGCCTGTTAAATTAATAATTCTGTCTGGGGGTCCATTTTCAGTTTCAAGTCATGTACTTTGGCTGCCAACATATTGATGTTGTTAAAGACAAGCTTTCACATGATGGGCAGGAATAAAAGTATTCCCAAGACAAAAAGGGCTAGTGTAATCAAGTTATATATGCCATTCTTGACCTCAGGCCATGGGTAATTTTATCAGCAGTATCTATTGCATCAATGCTCAGCAGAGCAGCATTCTTTAAATTCATAATCTCATTGTGCAAAGTTAAAACATCCAGAGAAGTGTTAGAATTATGCCAAATACACTGCAAGTGTCTTTAAACTTTTTCCTAATTACAATGACTACCACTGTACATTTTAGAACTAACATGAATCCAGTGGTATTTGGCATGACACTTGAGATTGCTCCTTAATCTTAAACTCTGAAACTCCTTCCAATAATTTGAATAGGATAAAGAGCATCAACCCATTGTTCCAAATGCCTACCTAAATCCTCTTGTATATTCAACACATTAGTAACATTTTTTGCTAAAGGATTAACAAAAGTAGCTGTCTTAACTTCTTGTGTCAAAGCAATTGCAGAAACAGTGGTGCTAGCAATTAATGTAATTAAAACTGTTATGCCAGCAATAATCAAGCTTACTACCCTCTTGCTTCTGTTTAAAGCCTTACTCACTTCATCCAGTACTTGCAAGCTTTTTTTAGAAGACCAAGGTTCTGTGATGGGACAAGCTGCCTAGCCTCAAGATTTTTAGACCTCATGGAACAGAGAATCAAAAAGGCATCCTAGGGATGTGGACTGTGGACCTCTCTACTGCACAGCACGGTCACTCATGGCTTTCACTGTCTGCCCTGGTCCTGTGTGAATTTTCTCAGAGGTTTCCATAGTGCTTCCCCTTTCCCCTAATATTCTCCCTCATCGTGTTCTCTGGTATCTTCAGATGACAGAACTTTGATATGTGGTTCCTAGTCAACAATTGAGGTGTGTGGCTTTACATCTGCCCAACATAAGCTTTTCTCAAGCGCAAGCCTCCTGCTTTCCTTTGCTTCATCTTCACAGTGCAGTCCCTTCAATATCTCAGCCATTTTCTTTCATCTTTTGTCACAGAAGAAAAACTGTGCTCTTTGGTTTTTTGAGGAGACATCTCTACTTGTGTTTTTTTAAAATGCCATCCCCATTGGAGATGCTGTTGTGTATGTGTGTTTCTGAAATTCCTGTTTTGTCTCTTTTTGACTTTGGCCAAATTAATTTGTCTTTTTTAAACTCTCTAGTTCTTTTGTTTTTAATTAAAATGTAATTATATCATTTCTCCCTCCCTTTCCTTTCTCCAACCCCTCCCCATGCCCTCACTTTCTCTCAAATCCACAACCTCCTTTCTTTAATCATATTGTTATGTATATATGAGCAATATGTACGTGCAACCTGTTAAGTCCATTTAGTGGTGTTTGTGTGTGTTTACAGGATAGACAAATTGGTATTGGATAAGCAATCAGGGGACTATCCTCTGGGAAGACGAATTCTTCCTCTCCTGGTAGTTACTAATGGTTTGTAGCTTCTCATATCGGGGTAGGGCATGGTGAGATTTCTCCCATCCACTTTAGGATGAAATTGTTCAGGTCTTGTTTAAGCAACCGTATTGTGAGAATTCGTGAACGTAGCTTCTCTGCCATATCAAGAAGATCCAACCTCACAGCAGATTTCCTGGTCCTTGGTTCAATTTTCTTTCTTAAATAAACATTTTTCTTATTATTTTATTTAAAAATTTTTTCTCCATCTTTCTCTCCCTTTCCCTCTCCTTTCCCTCTCTTCCCCTCTCTGTACCTGCCACAGTAAGTGTGGCTCAGGAATTTTTGCAGAAGAGGAAGCAGAAATAATTTAAGAGCCACAGATGGTGTTACATTTCAAGGTAAGAGTGTTTTATAGATATGGCAATGTAAACAAACATGAACTCAAGGAAGTTGAGGTCAGAGGACAAACTGTAGGAGTCAGTTCTAGTCCTACCTTGTGATCTCTGGGAATCAAACTCAGGTTGTCAGTCTTGGCAGAAAGCACCTGTACCTGCTAAGCCATCTTGCTGGACCTTTAACATACAATTTTTCCTGCTAAACTTACTTTTGCAGTGAATCAGTTATAATAGTGCCTATGCCTATACTTTACAAGCTGAACAAACATTTCAATACTGACTGTGATCACTAAAGCACATACGCACAATTCATTAATATTTCTTAAGATAGTTTTCCTCACCTATGCTAGCTTTCAGAGTATTTTCTTTCTTCCTGCGTGATTAAAATTTCTTAAAAATTATCTTTGCATTATATCTACATTTCCTTACTCTCTGTCCATAAAAATCTAACTCTAGTGAATCTGCTAACTTTAAGACTACTGAATAGCCCTAAGTTCCTTATTTATTGATTTCGTTCTCTGTCCTCATCCCTTTAATTCAGTGGTTGTTGATAATATTGACTATATGTGGCTCAGCACAGTCTTTAACATGTAGGAGATGCTCAGAAGCCTTTAGTTAGTGAATGTTTTAGATGAATTCATTTCTTTTTAAATATAGGCTTTTCCAAGTTTAGATCTCACTCCACTCTCTCTCTTGATGGTCATTCTTGGATCTCTGGTTTGTCCTTGTGCCTTTTAATGCTACATGAATGAATCTCACACCTCCTCCTCCAGTTCCAGCCTAAACTTCAGCTCTGCCTGCCAAGTGAGAAAGTCAAAGTCAAAGGAGACAGTAAAAGGAAGTTGGAAGTAATGTCAGAGAGATAGCTGGTGGCTCAAACCAAGCCCCCAAGTATGACCATGATGATAGCTTTCATTCTAAGTGGCATAGGAAATCACCGAGGGTATTGAGAGAGAAACAAGATAGAATTTGTGTATATGTGTGTGTGTGTGTGTGTGTGTGTGTATATATATATATATACAATTGTTCTTTTATAGGAAGAATAGGCTACAGAAAAGCAAGTATGAGATTTGGTCCGGATCCAGCAGGAAGATACAAAAGAGTTTAGATGAACCACCAGACTTAGACTGGAACAGGTACAGTAGGAAACAGAGTGTGCTGTGTGTGCATAGGTGAGAGGAAAAGAATCCTCTTTGGTGGTGGACACAGTCTATCCCATTGGGGCTCGGTGAGTTGGTAAAACCTTTCTTCCCAGGTGCCTTCTCCCATGATAGCTACAGTCCATGCCCATGGTTCAGTGAGCAGGGTGCCAGCTAGATTTGCAACCTACTCCATTTTTTATTGAAGCATTCTGATATAGTAGTTAAGTGAAATAATGATGTGAAATAATGCTGAATAGGAAGAAAGTGAATGATAAGATATTCAGTTAAAAAGGTGTGTGTGTGTGGCGGCGCACGACGCGCGCGCCCACGTGTTTCTGAGAGTGTGGAGGGCAGAGGATGAACCAGGGGTCCTTCCTAAGGTGCTTGTTCACCTTGATTTGTTGAAGGAGAGTCTCTCATTGGGGTCTGGCTGGCCAGTAAGCCCCAGGGATCCATCTGTCTCCACATCCCCAGCTCTGAGATAATAAGTGTGTACCATCACAACTGGCTTTTGACAAAGGTTCTGGGATTGAACTCAGGTCCTCATGTTTGCATGGCAAACACCATACCCACTGATCTATCTCTGTAGTCTGCACCATACCACCATACCTCGAGCCAATTTATTTTCTACCTTCATTATTCTCATCTAGGCCCTTATCACTTCCCATGTATTTCCTATCTCCAGCTACATTTTAAGACCAGGATGACTCCTTTGCTTCGATAGTGTGGTGGTTTGAATTAAAATGGCCCCCATAGGCCCATAAAGAGTGACACTGTTAAGAGGTATGGCCTTGTTTAAATAGGTGTAGCTTTGTTGGAGGAGGTATGTCACTATGATGTGGACTTTGAGGTCTCATATACTCAAGCTAGTTCACTTTCTTCTGTCTACTGTTCCAGATATAGATCTCTCAGCTCTTTGTCCAGTGCCATGTTTCATGGTGCCGTGTTTACTGCCATGATGATAATGCACTAAACCTCTGAACTGTAAGCCAGCCCCAGTTATAAAAGTTGGTGTGGTCATGATTCTCTTCCCAGCAATAGAAACCGTAAGATAAATAGTGTCTGAGAATATGTACCTGTCATGGATACTTCTTGATTGGAGACCAAATTATTTCATGGCAGTCTTTTTACACATATCATTATAGTCAATTCCTGAGGCCTGATAGTTTATCCTGCCAGCAGGAGCTAGTTACCACAGCTTATTTCTATGGCTAGGAGACCTGAGCTAATGAGTGTAAAGCTACTGAGTGACTTATACACCTTGAATGTGGATTTGGGGGATTTCGTACACTGTTAGTGCCATCTGAGAAGCTGATTGCAATGTGCCTGTGCTTAAGTAGCCAACCTGACCACAAAGAAAGCTTAAAACATCCTTACTATTATTTCATATGTACTTATTTCAACAACTCAGTGGTATGTTGCAATGGTGAGTGTTGTGGATGAAGCCAGTCCAGGGACTGCGGCCAGGTCCTCCACAGCAGCAGTATGGAGGTAGGAGGTCATGGGTTCCTCTCACAGTATGCAGGCCACTGTGCTAGGGGTGCTTGCAGAAGCTCTGCTAATTGCCAGCTTGTTTTCCATATGGTTCTGTTTTAATGAAGCATATTTGATACAGATGGTTGGAAAGTGAGCCGGGTGATGTCTAACCTGCTCTGACTGATCACTACCGTGTCCCCACCCCAGCGCTAAGTGCCTCTGTAAGCCGTCTTCATTCTCAGCTTCTTTTTAAAAGTTGAAATAGGGCCCAAGTTAACAAAAAAAAATTATTTTATTTTTTTGAAATTTAGTCTTGGTCTCTGGAAAAGAAAGTGGAGAAAGAACAATCACATTTCTCCCGATTCTAGGTCAAAACTGTACTCTAACTGAGGTTAGCTGTGAGGTCTCTGCATCATTATTATGGCTTCTTCCTTTCATGCTTAGGTGAAGTAATGGAAATTTTAAAAGATTAACCATTCAGAATGGGTGTCTATTGCACACCTTTCATCCCAACACTTGGGAGGCAGAGGCAGGCAGATCTCTGTGAGTTCAAGGCTAGTCTGGTCTATATATAGAGTTTCAGAATAGCCAGGACTATATCTTTAAGACACTGCCTTAAAAAAACAAAACAAGAACAACAAAAAGATAACTTACATGGATGGGAACACCAGTAACAAATGTGAAAATTAGGATTGTTCACGTGAACACACATCGACACTTTTATAACGTAGAACAAGTACACGTTATAAACATATCATACATTTTCTTCTAAAATATTATTTATTTTTATGTGTTTGGGTGTTTTTGCTTGCATGTATGTCTGTACATTGCTTGTGTGCCTTGTGTGGAGGCTGGAAGAAGGCATTGGTTCCCCTGGGTTTGCATTTACAGACCATTGTAAGCTGCTACATGGGTGCTGGGAATTGAATCCAAGCGCTCTGGAAGTGTAGCCACTGGTCCTGACACCTAGACACCTCTCCAGCTCCTGGACATTTGCTATATCTTATGCAATAAAATCATACTTCCTAATTGTTAATATTAAATTAGAGATGAAATTAGAGATGAAAATAGAGATAAAAGGATAAACTGCCCAATAATATTACAAAAAAATCTTTTTCTTTCTTCTGAAACAAGAATATCAATATATAGACATTGTGTATGTATTAGAGCTTTAGAGAGAGTTAAAATGTTTTGTCTTGTTTAACACTGATAGGCTCGTATTCTGAGTATTTTACTTTGGGCTATGTATAAAGTAAAAGTGGGTGGTTATCTTCATATTTGCTCAAGAGTATAAATAATGTCCTTGTCAGACTTGAGGCTGAATTCTGCAAAGAAAAATGAAAGACACGGTCCAATGGGTCTGCATCCATTTTGCTGTTTTTTTCTTCTTCTCACATTGTCACTAAGATATTCTCTTTGTTGTCTGAATTAGACATCTGCTGACTGGTGGGGCCTCTTCACCTGATTGTGTGAAAAGTCTTGGCTGAATCTGTTAGACCTTGGAGGCCCAGGAATCTGTTAAGTGCCACTGAGCTTGAAAGACATAATGTCCTTGGTATGTTGTCTCTTCTTCTTAGGGATACCTTTGATAATTAGCACTGAAGTACATATGGAATAAGCCACGAATATTGTAATCAATATTTAGCCCAAAGGAAGTTACTAAGAAGTAACTCCTCAAATTCACAGAGAGATTGAAATGCGATACAAATTTAAATTAATTTTTTGCTTGACTTGTTTATCTTGGTACAGAGAGAGGATCTGGACATAGAAGAGAAATCGGTTAAAAGATTCCCCTTTCCTCAAGAAACTTGTTTGTCAGAGCTTTTCTGGAGTTGCAGTCCCAACTTACATCTAACTCTTCCCCTCAGCTATCTTTTCTCTAGACAGACCAGGCAGCATTTGCTCCAAAGTACACGAATGTGTATGGAGAGCTGTGCCAAGCACACCGCTCTGCCACAGAAACTGTCACCTTAAATAAATGTCAGAGCCAATGTTGAAATTTTATGAGGACTGAGAAACATACATTTTCATGTTTTTAGGCTTTCCTTTGAAAAACATAGTCTGTCATTGTTGTCTCCTGTTGGAAGATTTTACTAAGTTCCCTTTCATTACCCATGGAAAGCAAATGCCATCCAAAAGTAGACAAGACAAAGCAGCAAACCACCATTCTTTTAAAAATCTCAATAATCAGTGTGGACCACCAGGCATGCCAGTCTTAGTCATTTTGGTTTTTACCATTCCCTCAATTTATAGTTACTCTGGAGAATTTCTCTATTCTTCTTTCTTCTCTTAATCGTTTTGTTTCAAACATGGCTTAACTTTTGCTGGGGACAGAACTTGAGAGGTCAGAATAGGAAAAGAACAGTCACCCCATGACAGCTGTCAGATAGCTGAGCCTTGGTGAAGATATAGTGCATTCCCTAATAATGTTTAAAGGCAGAGCTGAGAATCACTTTTCAGTAGGATGCACCTTGAGAAATCCCAGAAATGTTTTAAAGACCCATTCTGTGCTCCCTTTCCCCTTCTGGAGGAATGTTTCTTAAATTCAAAGGGAATTGCTCATCAGAATGTTTTCTGACTGAATTCTGTGAAAAACAACTTTCCAGGTACAGAGACCTCTCCACTATCATGCATGGCACAGTAGTAATGGGTGGGGAGGACTGAGATGCCATCTTGTCCAAACATCAGGAGAAAGACCAGAGAGACCCAGCTTTTCCTCAGGATGGATGTCAAATGTCTGCAAGTTGTTGTTGTTTGTGTTTGTGTGTGTTTCTCTTATTTTCAGATGAATAATACTCTTGTTTTAGACATAAAACAAGGTATTTGGTTAACCTTTGCATTGAGAAGTTTTTGTTTTTTCAAACCCATGCTGTAATTTGCTCTAGTTCTTCAACTATTCTTTTTTTTTTCACTTAATTTTGTCTTCAGAGAAGTAGCAGAACTCAGATTTTCATTTAATTGTAATAAAATATTACCCCAGAGAAGAAAGAACTATGTTTTGTTTTTATTGGTTTATATGGAAACACATATAACTGCAATAATATTTTAACTATAGTGTGTATAGACCACTCATTTGAATGCTGTGCAAATCTTTGTAACTTTAGGGCAAACAAGTTACAAAACCATAATGTGTGGTATGGTGTGGTGAGCACATGCTGTAATTGGATAATCGTCCTGGTGAGTTCATCATATTATAGGCAGAGAGAGCCACAGCATCTCACACAAAGAAATATGCACATAACCTAGCAGCAAACAGCCCTACTCTGGAACACTTGGTGAGAGAACACACTGGATGGTTTCATTTAGTGTGAAGTTGCAGTGGTTGATAAGTGAAGATACTAAACTAGCAGAGATTTACATTGTCTTAATTCATGGATGTGCTAGAATTCCCCACGGACCTGCAAAGTTAATATAAATACTCCGTTTGTAGGATGAGAAGCATGCTTCTCAGACTGCATGTGTTAGGGGCCAGGCTGGCCTCTACTGTTGAGAAATACTGGAGTGGGAGGATGTCTTACATGAAAGTGACAAGGGGCATTTGTTTAATGGGTGGCATTTGTTTAGCTGAGTGGCAGCACAAATATGTCACTTAGAAAGGACTGACAGTGCATCTCATCCTGGAAGCAGGTGCCAACTTGTGAAACACTTGTGTTGAACTTCCCATGTTAGATGAAGGTGCATGAGCTTAACTGCTGGAGGTTGGCACCCAGCATCCCTCTCTCCTGCATCCTTCTCTTGGCCACTCCCCCAACTTTATCCACTTCTCTTTTTAAAGGTTTCACAGAAATAAATGGAAGTGAAAGCTAAGGATATCTGGCTCACTAAACTCTGTTAAGAGTATGTAAAGATGTCTGTCAGAAGTGAGGCTTGAGCCACACATTTCTTTCCGCCTCCCAATTCTCTTGGTCCAGCTTCCCTGTTCTTAAGGTTCCTTGTTATATTCTGCTTGGCAGTGGAGGCACTGGAGGCATCTGCTTTAAGGCAACAAGCTCCCTGTGGGGCTGCCTTTGTGGGAGTTGCAAATTCTCAATATTAAGCTCTCTAGTTTCTCACAAGGTGTTTGGCTCTCAGGCTCTTTTCTTTCCTTCTCCTCTATTAACAGAAGACTGGACACAATAAGAATCACCATGACTCGCCTAAAATGATTGGTTTTACACATTTTGATGTAACTAAGGCAAAATCATGTGCTTCTATCTCAGGAGTGCTGAGGTGAAGAACCCTGTATATCCTGTGGGACATGATTCCATCTGAACGAATCCCACACGAGCAGCTTCACCAGGATAAGGTGAAGCTGTGTGAGATGCCATGGTGGTGATATAGGGATTGAAGACTCTAGGCATTCAACAAGCATCCAGTGATGTACAAGGACCACTTGGAAGAACAGTCTGGAAAATGTACAACTTTCTCCTTTAACTATATCATTCTTTAAAACGTAGTGGCATCAGGAATGTTCGAGTTTGTTTAAAGAGCCTTTAAAATATTTCACGATACTCCACCCTTTTGTGAGTTAGATGAGAACTGGTTGGCTGCAGAATGAACTGAGGTGTGATTTTTTAATGGGCGGAGCACTTGAACATTGCATGCCCAGGGAGTCAAGTGAAGGACTCTCTGCCTAAAGAGGTGGAAAATAACTTCAAATTGCTGGTAATTTCTGTGTACTAATATCTGTACAAGGTCTAGGTATTGTGATCCACAACTATATTAGTATTCCTTTTATGAGAGTAGTTGGGATGTTCAACATTTTAAAAGAAAAATAGATTCAGGATATGAGAATTAGTTAATACTAAGATATATTTTTTCTTTTCCAAATTAATTTGTTGCACATTTTCAGTAAAATGTGTTTCTTAGCTCCCTCAACTGCATTCTGGTCTTGATCTGATTCTATCATTCTCTGTGTTTGTATTGGTCCTTGGGGATGAGAACCATTTTAAACTCTGAAAACCAAGATATTGTCAAGCAAGAGCCTAAGCATGAACTCCTTACCCTACCACCACATTGGAGGTAAGGTTTTGCTGAATTTGTCATATTCTAGTCCTGTATCTGAGCCTTCCAGATAGAAAACACAGTGAGGTGCCCTTTGATGGGAAAGGCAGGGTGTGGATGGCTAGGAGGCAATGCAGGTAGTCTGAATGGAATACCAGGTACAGTTTGCCATTGTCTTTCTTGTTCACTAGATCATCATGGTTAGTCCCTAATACCTGAATTTTTAAAATACACTTACATTGAAAGTGTTTGCTTATTTGGTAGTGTCTTTGCATCATCATGATCTGTGTTCTGTGTTGTTGCTTAGCTCCGTGTCATCAGAAGCAGCCATGACACAGAAGTAGCTTAGTGACCAAACACATGTCTAGCATGTAAGGCATCCTGGGTTTTATCCCCAGTACTTCATAAATAGATGATAAATGAGTAGATAGATAGACAGACAGACAGACAGACAAGCTCACTTTTTTCTCTTCAATCAGGAGAATTCTTCATATTTCACAGCAAGGCCTACATTAGGATAGATAAATTTGTTCATTATGAAGAAGCATCAAATTTACTCAGGGGGCTTCAACACTTTGCCTAGTTCAGAGTAACGCAGATAATGTTGTTCCTGTATTATCTTGGATGTCTTGGACTCCTTGTCTTTTATCCTTCCCACCTTACTAGCAAGTTAGACTTAAAGGGTTTGGTTATTTGGTAGTGTCTTTGCATCATTATGATACTGTTATAGATTATATAGCTCCCTAAAAGAGAGAAAAACCCAAACAATCCTCAAACCTCTGATTCTCTGTTGCTTGGAGTGCTTGACACACAGTAAGCACCCAATAACTATGTGGTCAGTGACTGACTGATGAGTAAGGTGTGGGACATTGACAGGAGAATAGTGTAGCAAGTTACAGAAGCAGCTAGTGCTGCTCACACCTGAGGTCTAGATTCCATAGTTAACCACCATTCGTTAAACTGAGGCAGCCTTTTTGTTCCATATCTTAAATTATTTTATTTTTAAAACTTTATATATATACGTGTGTGTGTGTGTGTGTGTGTGTGTGTGTGTGTATGTGTGTGTGTATATTGTATTTACATCATTTCCCTACCTCTCTCTTCTCTCTCTTCCCCATTATAGTTTTCCTTGAACTCAAGGCCCCTTGAACTCAAGGCCCCTTTTTCTTTATTGGTGTGTGTGTGTGTGTGTGTAAGAGAGAGAGAGAGAGAGAGAGAGCTCATGCACGTGTGTAATACACACGTGAATAGTCTATAATTACAACCTGCTGAGTCTATTTAGTGTTGCTTGTGTGTATACATTTTTAGGGTAGACTACTTGGTATTAAATAATCAGAGGGTTCATCTCTGAGGAAGACTGATTCTACCTCTCTCAGCAGCCATTAATTGCCTATAGGTCTTTATCTAGAGGTGAGACCCTGTGAGATTTCTCCCATGTACATTGTGATGTCAGCTGCTGTTGTCATTGTTCCAGTCATGTTTAGGCATCATGTTGTCGAGATTTCATGAGTGTAGCTTCTGTCTCATAGGCACAGTCTCACAGAGGAATTTCTGCTCTTCTGGCTTTTACAGTCTTCCCACCCCCTCTTTCATGTTGTCTCCTGTGCCTTAGTTGTAGGGGCTCTGGTGTAGATGTATCTCTCTGCATTTTGATCAAGTGTAGCTTTCTGTAATTTGAGCAAAGTTTTAGACTTTTCTTGATAGAACAAATTAGCCGCCCCTTACCCCACAAGTATTTTTAGTTTTCCAAGTGTGTTTTATGATCAGTGAGATCCTCTAGAATGTCATCGGCAGTACCAGACACATCTTGGAAAATTCTATATATGCTACTTTGCCAAAAAAATAAAATAGTGTTAAAGACGCGATCTTGGCCAGCAGGAAGGTCACCATTCTTGTCTACAGGAAGGTTTGCAGGAGTTGGTGGTGAGTTAATTACTGGTCTGCCTGTGGCCATGTGGCTCTCAATAGACAGGTAGGTTTTCTTTAGGCTTACCATTGGAGGGGGTCAGTCAGGGTACCATCATTACATTGACCTACTTCCAGTGCTCCTGGGGTAAGTTTGCTGACTTGCTCATTACACATGGAGAGGACACCACTTTCTTTGAAGAGCCACTTGTTAGGACAAATAAACAGTGAAGGCTCCTGCTAAGCTTTCTGTTGAATATTTAAAAAACCAAAGACTGCCCCAAACTAATCTCTGCCATGTTCTTCATGTCTCAACTGTTTTAATGCAGCAACTGGTGTACCCTGGATGTATCTTTTCTTTCTAGATTATTTTCCTATTATTTTGCCCAGTGCAACACCACTTAAACCATCAAAAAAAGCTGGAGGTTTTCTGGAGTCCCTCATGATGGACCATTTATTCTGCTTACATAGTCCATGGTGTATTTGTGTAAATGGTAGATGTTTTATTTACTGGCCACAAGGGAACAGAAATCTTGTGGACGCCCAGTTATTTTTATGGTGAGGCGTTATAGATTTTACCTGCCCAGTTAAGCAAATAATTTATATGTCCTCTCAAATATTAAAAGTACTTCCCATTATATGTAGGAGACTTTCCTCATATTTTATTATTCATTTGCTAAAATGTAAATAATAAAGAAGAACATATATCTTGAG
Source organism: Mastomys natalensis (assembly GCA_021653895.1). NCBI lineage: Eukaryota > Metazoa > Chordata > Mammalia > Rodentia > Muridae > Mastomys > Mastomys natalensis. The sequence continues at coordinate 459,768 of JAJTUV010000156.1, forward strand.
TATCTTTGGCATACATTACAATGTTGGCCACAGATTGTATATGGAAAGTTCCATTCTTTATATATTGCAAATATTTTGACTGCCACAGTATTCTAGCATATATTATTTATAGCTTTCAAAAATCTTCTAGTTTTGAATAATACAATGCATTAAAAATTTAGGACATTAAAAATAGCTTATATGTATACAGTATCTTCATCCAAAATTCTCTTGATACTAAAACCAGCTAGTATCAGAGGCTTCCTGTATTTTGCGATGTGTTTCACACTAGCATGTCTTTGGATATTTCTGACAAACATGTTTGTTCACTTGTATTAATCTGGTGTGTTGTCTGAGGCCTGTCCCTGGTAGTCTGCGATCTTGCTTTACCTGGACTCCTGCCATGTTTTCTCTCTCTTGTGTTTCTCAGAGTTGGTCTTTTTAAGTGGTTTTTACCAACATTCCTTTCTGTCAGTTTCTGATTGAATTTCTATCAGGCAGGAATAACACATCTAATCCATCTTAAATAGCATACAGTTATATAATTCCAACGATTCAATAAGCACACAGTTTGCAATATCGAGCAAATTAGTTAAGCATTATTCTAAGATACCCATACGCATAACCCTTTCCATAATGCGCCAACTCACATTGCTCGTTTTACATCCAGTTTGGCTTATATGCACTGCTTGCTTTTTCATATTGTTTCATGTAAAGAAGTCATTTGCAGATGAATTGAGCAAAACATCTGTAAAAATGTACAGTGCTTTATATATCATGAGATGCTGAAGAAAATCTGGGGCTTGTGATTGAGTCAGGGGAGAGGAGGGACTGTCATGCCAATCTCACTATTATCACACTCTTTATTCTACTCAAGGATTAGGGGCTGCACAGTGGGCCATGCTGTTTATACCCTATCACTACCACAGTGTGCACTCAGTGCTTCAAAACACATGGACAAGTAATTGTGAGAGCGGTCTTGATATTAATGGAAATCTTCTCTAGTCCCTTAGCAAGCCCATCTTTCATTGACTTTATACTCTCCTCAGACTTTCTTGCATTGTCCCATTCTATAACATACAGATTCCTTACATAGGACTTGGAAGACTGTTCCAACTCAAGATATAAACAGGCAAAATAGTTTCATGTTTTAAGTTACGTTTTTATTTTGTGTGTATGCCAGAGGGCAACTTGCTAAAATCAGTTTTCTCCTTTCACCATGTGAGTCCTAGGAATTGAACTCAGGTTGCCTGGCGTGGAGGCAGGCACCTTCATCTGTTGAGCTGTCTCACTGGCCCTAAATGCTAACTTAATATACTGTGTTTTTATATATTTATTTAAAATATACAAAATATTTTGTATATTTATTTTGTATATATATTTAAAAGTGTTTAAGTCTTTCAATTAAAATTAAGTGTTCAGGGCTAACCTAGTAAACATAGTAAGTTCCAGGTCAGACAAAGCTACATACTGAACCTGTCTCAAAGAACAACCACAAATAGTTAGGTTACATGAACTCTTCATTCATTCACAGTAAAGGTTTGCTTGACATCAGAGAGAAGTTTCTGAGAAGTTTTTGTAGCTCTTGGGGCCCATGAATAGAAAAATTTCATGATGGCAGTCTGTTGTGGTGATGCATGGCTATAATCCTAGAAGAGGCAAGATGATCAGAATTTCAATGTCAGACTAAGCTATAGAGCCAGACTCTATCTCAAACAAAGAAACAAACAACTCCCCCCAAGAAAAAAGAAGAACCCAAACCCAAAACCAAAAACCACAAGATGAACATATACATACATACATACATACATACATACATACATACTTATACATACACACACAAATATACACACACATAGTATATGTATACACACACATATATGTATGTATGTATGTATGTTTGTTTGTTTTATATCTATACATACACACATATGCCCCTGTAGATCTTTGTGTTACATAAATCTAAACTTAGGAGGACAGAAGCAGTTTTTTTGGATTGTTCATCTTTGTATCCAGAGCACAGAACTGAAGTCATCAAAACAAGAATTGTTGGTTCATAGTTGTATCCTAAGGACTTTATGACACAACTCAAAGAAACCTTTGCTCTGCAGCTACTGTTATGATAAATAGTTTGGATTTCACTCCCACCCCCATTATTAGAAAAAGATACTCTTATCTACTATGTTTTCTGAGGTCCCTATTCAGCATTTCCCTAGCTTTCTCCTAGGAGAAAGCCTTTCATATGCTCCAGGTAGCTAAGGTGGAGATGTCATGACCTGCCCTAAGTCCTAAGGAATGGGCATTCCATGTGCCTGGACACAGAGATTAACACAGAAATAAACTTATGTCTAAGTCATGACAGAAGGACTCAATCTTGGGGTATTTTCTCCAATTAGTGAGAAGAAAGCACTCTTTCTACTGAGTTTACTAAGATAGAGATGCAGGTAGTTATTTTTTACAGAGGGGAATAGGCCTGGAGGGGAGGGGAGGGAAGAGAGACAGACAGAGAGAAAAAGAGAGAGAGAGAGAGAGAGAGAGAGAGAGAGAGAGAGAGAGAGAGAGAGAGACTCTTACTTAGATCATCTTGGGACTGCATCCCACTGTCAGAAGCCAGGATTTCTCATTTATGTGAACATGTAGGTTACTTTTATTAAAGCCATTTGAATTGGTTCTTATCACTTGAAATAATGCAACCAAAGTTGGCACTCTTGATGCAGGGTGACCACATGGAACACCGTTTTGGTGTTGACATACTCCCCCATATTGTGGATTATTTACTATGCTTCACTTTCCAGCAGCATGAGGCGCGTGGGTGATGTAATGAAAGTCATTACTGTTTAAACAGCCACTGCCAGATGATTTTATTAGCATCGTCAAAGAACAGAATGCAAACAAGATGATATAGCTAGATAAATTTCAGACTTTCAGCTTATTTTATTTTGAAAATAGAAAAGTTTATGGATTTTTTTTTTCCTTTTTGGTTCAAAGTATGCTTTCCCTTCCCTTAAGTAAAAGAAGTTGAAATTTGATTATGTTTTGAATATTAACTTCTCTGTTTCAGTTTGACATTTTTGTTAGCTGTCTGCCTTCTACAAGAATAGGAGCCATGTACTTCATCTGCCTATGTGTGACATTTTCATATGCCAATCCTATTTATTAGTATATAATTCTACTTAAGATCAACTGTAATGGATTTGCTTCAAATTACAGATATTACTAGTTTAAAAAACAAAACAGGAATGAGTGCTGTAGTACAGATTTTGATGTTTGTCTGGAAAAAATAATCTGCATTTGAGAGAAAAATTATTCTCCACATGTAGCTATGGAGAGCCTATTCATTTTATAAATCATATTTAAAGGAGAGGCTTTTAATATATATTATTTACATAGCCTTTTAGGAATCCTCCATTTGTGTGTTTTAATAGGACCTGAAACACACATGAAAAGACCAGGCTCTATGTGCTTCTTGTCAACATACACTGGACCTTTTTGTTTGTAAGATTTTTTTTTTTTTTTTTTTGCTTAAAAGTTAAAAATATCAGAAATAGCATCTTGGATTTCCCGTTTTTTATCAGTACATTCTTAATTAAATCTGCTCTTTTTTATCTTTTTTATCCTTCAGTGCCAGTGCTATAGGTTGGCCATTCTGGGCCTGAAAAGCACAGCCTTCAGATCTGACATTCTCAGACAAAAGTCTCAGGGGTGTGGAGGTTCCACTGGGCCATGATTTTAATAAGAGTTTGGCATGTTGACTATTAGTTTAGAAGAGTAACACTCACATTGGTGTGGTTTAGGATCGACTCATCCTATTCACCTCTCCCACAGCACATTTGGAAGGAACATCCTCAGCCATAGGAGTGTGTTAGAGACAGGGGATGTGAAGCCTTATTTCTAGTCATTAAGAAGAATTTACCCTTTACTCAAATGACCCAGAATTTTAACCCAGCCCTGCTCTGACAGAAACTCTTATCTTCTCTGTTGACACTTTCCCTGTTGTTTCCTTTTTTTCTTCCCTCAGTATCTATCTTCTTTACTCCCAAACTGCTGACCAGAGAGATTCACATAGCAAGACTATGCAGCTTTATTATTATCCCTGTTTAAGCATTCACATTGCAAGGATGAGGAGAAAAGAAGAACCTTGTGTGCTGTGCCACGAGCTTCCCTCCACCCTCATGTATGTGACACTGCTGTTGCTTCCTTTCCTGAGACACTGTCTCAGGCTCACAGCCCAGATTGGTCTCAGATTCTCTGTAGTACTCCTCCTTCAGCTTTCAAGTGCCGGGATTACGGATGTGAGCCTCTGTTCACTGCTCCAGTTTGTCTTTACACAAACCATCCAGTAGTGATGGGACATCTCTGTGATTCTAAGTTGCTTTTTACTTAATGTTGTACACTGTCTTTTACCAGATTGCTCACCATGTTCATACAGATGTGCATGGGACCTCAAGTGTATCTTACCTACTTTGGGTGAGACTTGCTATTTTACATTTAAAAACTAGTTAAGGTTTATATATTATTTTAAAAAATTCATTTAGCTTGACAAGTTATAATTATTTGTAATTTGGCAGGACACGGTGATATGTATGTAGTGTAAAATGTTAGAATTAAACTAATTAACATACCTGCCACCATTCATTCTTAGCACCTATAGCTTCTACCTAGGCACAATGTGGTCTTTTGACCAAACCCTTTTTCTGCACTCCATTTCTACTCTCTGTGCACACTGCTCTGCTTCTCTACTACTAGTGTTTTAGATTCCCTGCAAAGGAGAAAGAGCACGTGGGCTTTGACTTAACAGTAAGGTCTTCCTCTTTCCAAAGACCTTGGGGTATTCCTTCCAACAGGAGTCTGAAGATTTTCCACTTTTCCTGAGCAAAGATACTGTTCCTGTCTTCTGCGGGAATACATGTTGACATTTTCCTGATAACTATGAACTTTTATAAAGGCCTTTTCTTTTTTCTTAGGTTTTTTTCTTTGATTTGTAAATCTGCCATTACTGGCAGATTTTTTGAACTATGTAGCAGAAATGGCATAGAAACTACCTTCTTTCAGTTTTAGAATTGTTAAAATTGAAAAATGTTTTGCATCTGTGTTCATAAATGAGATTAGTCATAATTTTCTCTTCTTATACATCTGCATTTTGCTTTGGAATTAATAACACTTGCCTTGTTAAATAAGTTGACGGTCATATACACCCGTTAGCCTGCAAAGGACTTCAAGGTTACCTTTCCTTGGAGGACTTTGCAATTTAAAGATACACTGTAACTGGGAGGGAGATTATTTTATCCTTAAAGTATTTGGAAACATCAACTTAAGATACTGTTGGCATTGTCTTTGTTTTGGGGTGGGGCACAGATATGGAGGAAGTTGGGATAGAAAAGATGGAGAAGTCTGGGTATTTCCATTGCTATCAAAACAATAGCAGGGTTACCATTCTGCTTCTGCCTTTGGTTATTGTGAGGCTTTTAGAACAGTATGAGAACAGCAGGTTTGGAAATGTCAGTGAAGGTGTTAACTAAACAGAGGCTCCTGCATCCAATGGGAGTTAATCTGAGCTCCTCTGTACACAGTGGAAATGGTACAGCTTTTCTTTCAGGCTCTTCCCTCCCAGCTCTTGGTCATTTTGAGCCATGTGTGGCACCCAAATCCCTGAAAGTCTCTTCTTGGGGCCAGTTTCAGCTCCATTTTGTCTCTAGGTCTAGAGACATTCCTCTTCTCCTGTGAAAAAGCAGACTGATGCCCAAGTTAGGAACTCTCAGGTTTGGGCTTCATGCATGTGTGCTGTGGCTAGTGGTTTCTTACAAATGAGCAAATGTACTCACTGTCCTGAATCCTTGCCTATTCTAAAAATGTGACAGTTTTAATCAATGTGGTATTGGGGCTTGTGCTATGTGCCAGGTACTGGATACTCAGAGGTGACTGTTTTTCTGTTTTCCACCCTTTCCTCTATGGCTCTCTCCTTTTCTGATACCACAGGTTTCTGCTTCTCTTTCACTTTGCCTGTCTGTCAAAGCAAAGAGCCTTTTAATGGGAATTTCAAGTTCAAGTCACATTCCTTCCTGAGAAGACCTGCCCTAGCTCATGAATGAGGCTTGTTTGTTTATTTAGAACCCAGTGTCAGTGAGGGCACAATGCCACTTGACTCCTGTGGGGACTCCCTTCCCTCCTCTGTTCTGTGGGCTTGGATTGCTGTCCCAATGACAGAAACTCGATGAAGGTGAGAGGATGGAGGATCTGGATGGATCAGACCATGAAAAGCCAGTGCAAGCTGCATGCTTGTCCAATGCTGTCCTTTTTGACAAAATGCAACCATAATTTAGGGCTTTGATTTAAAACAAAATCCTCATTGAACTAAGCTGTAAACTGATGTAGAAGAACGAGAACACTTACATGGGCTTCATTGTGCTTTGCTTTCCACTTGGGTGAGCTTCAGCAAGCACTTCCTTTTTATTTTTAGTTTAGATGCAGTAGTGGGCTTTGTTGGTCTTTATGTATTCTAAATAATATCTTAGTTATTTATTTGAGAATTGTATACAATGTATTTTGATCATATTCACCTTCCCTCATCTCCTACTTGTTCCAGATCTACCCCTGCCTCAATATCTAGAGAAGATGTGGAACTTCCCTCTTCCCCTACCTCCCCTACTCCCCATTTAATGTTGGCCAGCTACTCTTTGGAGTGAGGCTTACCCTGAAGTATAGTTAGTTAACTAGAAGTCATCCACTAAAGAAAACTGAATCTGCCTGTGTTAGTTAATTTTTTATTGTTTTGATTAAGATGTTATGGCCAAGGAAACTTAGAAAAGAAAGGTTCCTTCAGGGCTTTCAGCTCTAGAGGGATTGGAGTACATCACCATCATGGTGGGGAGCATGGCAGCAGGCAGGCAGCAGCTGAGAGCTCACATTCCATCTACACACAGGAAGCAGAGAGTGCACTGGGGATGGTGGGAGGCTTTTGAAGTCTCAAACTTTTCCTAATGTCAGATATTCAACAAGGCCATACCTCCTAATCTTTTCCAAATAGTTCTACCAACTGTGGAATAAGTATTCAAACTTATGAACCTATGAAGACATTCTCATTCAGACCACAACATTCCACTCAATGACCCCATAGTCTCATGGCCATATCATGCAAAATGCATTTATTTAGTCTAATTTCAAAAATCCTTATAGTCTTTTACAGTTTTAACACACTATTTCAAAGTGCAATATCTCTTATAAGACTTGATGTACTCTTAATTACAACCCCCTGAAAATTAAAAGGCAAATTATATACTTCCATCATACCATGGCACAGAATATGTATTGCCATTCCAAAAGGGAGGGATTGGGTATGTTGTGTGACAAAGTGTTTCCTGGGAAGACACAATAGATGTTTTCTCATTCCATATAGGGAGCCCATCATAGACCAAAGTACAACTATCACCAAAATTCAGCTTGGTGAACCAATTAATTTTATTAGGGTTACTTACAGGTATATGGGTGAGGGTTTACTTACAGGAGCAGAAATGACTAAAAGACAGTTGCTTCACCAAAGCCCACTGCAGCATGGGTGACACCTCACAAATCTGGGAATTTGGAACATACTTGCAGCAGGTAGGCATCTCAACAGGTTTAGGTACTTTAGTTGGTTTAAACCTCTGCTGGGTGCTTGGCTGGTTTCTGCTTCTTCTAGGCATTTGGTCTTGTCTGAGTCATCTTTGCAGCTTTGCTTGGCTGAGAGTCTTGTTTTGCAGCTCAGCTCCCTTTCTTGTTGCAGTTGTTCCTTTACATAAACAAATTCCTGCAATATCTCAGCCTCAGATGCATCTTTAACGGCACAGGTCAGAGGTCAGGCCTTCTCTCCTGCTGCTGCTGATACTCAACACTCTTGATCCTTGTACACTAATCTCAAAGACTGAAAGATTTGCTCTAAACCTTGAACTGTTTTCAGGGTGTTTCCATATTCACATGGTAGACCCCATTCATACCCACATAGATGAAGACTGCCATTCTGGGATTCTGCCCACAGATATCCCTAATCTTGATGTTTCAGCTTTAGTTGTATATCTCACTACCCACAGTAAGAAACATGCAACTGTTGCCAAAGCACTAAGGCACACAAACCTACACTATGTAGGAAAGCACAACTCTATTGGAATTTCCTTCATAGATGTTCTTCCCTCTTCCTGCTCAGCAACAGCCTCAGTTGCTACCCATAGATGACCAGGACCATGCACTCACTTCTCCCCAACTCATCTTTAGTTCTGTTGTGTTCCTGTTCAGGTGCCAATTATATTGTGTGACAAAACTTTTCCTCAGGAGACACAATACACACATCTATTCACCCTCGGGGTGAACCCACAACAGACCAGATACACCACAGTACAGCTTGGTGAACCAAAGAGTGTTATTGGGGTTGCTCAACAGGAGCAGAGATGACTAAAAGACAACTGCTTCACCAAAACCTACTCCAACATGGGTAACAGCTCACAAAGTGGGTACCTGCAGGCAGCTCAGCAGGTTGGAAGATGTCCTTAGTGGATTTAAACCTCCTCCAGGCAGCTCAGCTGGTTTCTGCTTCTTTCAGGCATCCAATCTGGCCTCAGTATTCTTTGCAGCTCTATTCCTCTAGTTTCAGAGGGGCTCTCAGCTTTCATAGGGAAGAGTCTAGTGAATCTGGTCAGTTTCAGGGACTTCTTCAAGCTATTTTGACGTGTTTACCTTCCTGCTTAAGTAGCTTCCCTGCAGTATGGAATGTCTTAATCTCTAAGGAAACTGTTAACACAACATGGTATAGTGTGAAAATCGGGACCAAAGCAAGATCAAACTAAATAAGGCAAACTCCAAATCCTGTAGCCCCATGACTGATGTCAGAGGGCTTAGATAGCTCTTCTTTCCAGTTTTGCTGTCCACAACACACTTCTTTCTCTGGGGCTGGTTCCACTTTCTGTTTGCAGTTCTTGGTGGCAGACACACCACAGCTCTTGCCAGAAGCTCACTTCTCAGTAGCTTAACTTTGGAGAAAGAGTCCCCAACCCCATTATCATGTATCTTCATGACTCTAAAGCCGTAACTGCATGGAGAACATTGCCAAATTTGGCTGCCCATTTGAGATGATGAACCTACAACTCTTAAATCATATTTGCAACAACATCCATTGCTTTTTGCAGCAGAAAATTCTTTAAGCTTTCTCTTTTCCCAAGCTGCAAGCTTAGCTGGGTGAGGTCTTGCTCTTAGGGTGTCGCTTCCTCTATCAGGTGAAATCAGGCCTTTCCTTAAGTCTCCTTATCTTGCTCAGCACAAGCCTTGGCTCCAACATCAATTTTTCTCGATGCTCTTTTACTTTTCAAATTGTACATTTTGTATTTCTTTTTGTCCTGCTTGCTCTTTTTTATTGTAGACCCATATGAGAATGATTACTAATAACCATACAACGCAGTCAATATTAAATTGTCTTGAAATCTCCTTTACTGAAGAAATTAGGCCATTGCTTTTCAATTTAGCCTCAGGAAAAGAGGCAGTAGATAGTCACATTTAAAAAAAAAAATCAAAGAATCATCTCTAGACCAGTTACTAATATTGTTCTCTAAAACCTTGATCTGAGCTTCAAACCCTATCCCTCGACAAATCTTCAACAAGCCCACATCTCCTCCTTCCTAAAAAGTTCCACCAACTGGAGACTGAATATTTAAACCTATGAGCAGATGGGCACGATTCTTATTTAAGCCATCTCCCTATCTTTCACAGAAGCTACCAAATGCCTATACTCCTCAGGTAAGGGTGGAGTTAGTTGCCCACCTCCCCTGAACCTAGGATTTTTCTGGCTTGAGCTTACAGAAATCTTGTGCATACTTCCACCATTGCCATGAGTTCATACATGCCTCTATCTGTTGTGTCTGGAAAATGACTGGATTTTTTTGAAGTCGTCCATGGACTCTGGCACTTACAATCTTTCTGTCCCTTCGGTGAATGTGTCGAGGTGAGGAGAGGAATGATACAGATGTTCCATATAGGGCTAAGATTCCAAAGTTTTCTATTCTCTGCATGTTGTCCAGTTTTGGTTCTCTGTGTTTTTACTGCAAGAAGTGTCTTTGATGTGGATTGAATGATGTATTGGTCTATGAATATAACAGCAAGTCATTAGGAGTCTTTTTAATGTTATTTTCATTTAGCAGAGTACTAGTAGCTTCCCTGAAAAGGCCCATGACTTATCAGATTATGGTGGTTTTTGTTTTGTTTTGTATCTCTATTACAAGTGGCAGCTATGAGTTCCATGTTGTGGAGAAAGCTTTAAATCTAGGCAGAAAGTGGTTGGCTGCCTCACAGGGTTCACAGCTGGGTGAGATTGGTGATTACCTTTCTTCTTTAGTAGTGTGCTTAGTACCCTCCAGCACTGTGAAGGCTAGCTAGTAGGGATGACGCTTCACTACCAGTGTCATTTTTCTATGTTTATGACTCAAGTATGTTGTGTCTTTAACAATAGAATCTCACTGTTAACTTCCAGAGGATAATAAAAAGCACAAAAATACCCTGTAATGTTTGGAGGACTCTGGGACCCCATGGGTCAAGGGCTCAAAAAGAGGTAACTCATTCCTGGTATTGGTACTTTTATTTGGTAATGTGTGGTGTTTAGTTGGGGTATTAGCCTCCCACTATATGATAACTTCATATATACATACGTACATGTGTGTGTATGTATGTATAAATAACTTTAGGAAACATATTGTTATAGGTTTCCATATGGATTTCTCAAAATGTCGATAGCAGAAGTTATCCCACCTCTGTATTCTGTTCTCTACTCTTCCATCTCATTGGCTTTTATTTATTCATTTTTGGCAGCCTTTATCAGTGCTGGCTCAGAGGGATCAGTGTCTGAATATGTTGGATACTTACTCTGCTGTTTTAGTTGCTCACAGGAGAAAATATTCAGTAATGCTATATAGGATCGGATTTCCTTTGCCACAGGGTTTAATAACCCTGCATAGTTATCACTCCTACTACTGGGTAGGTATTTGTGAGTAGATTGACTGGTGATTGGCTTTAAGTACGACACTAGAGTTATGTAGTGTGTCTGCCAGATCAACTTGAGAAAGTGGGCACAGTACTGTGCATGCCTTTCTTACTTTTTCACCTCTAAGATCAGAAACAGAATTTACAGGTGCCAACTTAGCTTCTTAATTGTCTTCAAGTGTACCTTCTTGTGAGATGCCTTCAGGTCAGTTTTCTTTGTTCTCCTTTATCATAGTTAAAGATGCTGGAGGAGCAGTAGGTTTATGAATGCTATGGACTGAGGTTTAAAAACAATTTTAAAAAATACTATTTAATTTTGATCATGTAGTTTTGAAACACTATTATAGCAAAGGACTACAATTTAGTGGTTTTTTGTTTGTTTTGTTCTTTTTTTTTTTTTTTTTTTTTTTTTCCCTTAATGTGGAAGGAAACTATTTTTTGAGATGTGGAGCTGAGAAAAATATAGATTCATTCTCCTGTTGGGTTACTGATGCTCAACCTTCCTAATGCTGTGGCCTTTAATACAGTCCCTTCTGTTGTGCTGACCTACAACTATAAGATTATTTTGTTGCTAGTTCATAACTGTAATTTTGCTACTGTTATGAATCACAATGTAAACATATCTGTTTCCTGATGGAGTCCTCTGTTAAACAGTACCTAGATTCCCCAGAGGGGTCACAACAGACAGGTTGCAACCTGAGAACCGCTGTATTAATCTTTCCATAGATGATGATATGTGTAGCATGGGAGACTCTGGTCTACAGAAAGTTGTAGTTTTGAAATCTTCTTTTATTAAGTTAGTTCTAGTCATCAGAACATAAAAATACATATTAAATTTGTATAGGCCACATTTTAGAATTGCCTCAAACTTGAGGCTTTCTCACTGGGAATCAGTGGGGACAAAATGTGAGAGGACTGTTTGTTCATTGTTTGTGAAGAGCTTTTCTCACTATCAAATTGGAAATTTTGTCAATTCTGAGTAGCTGTCTAGACATCATTAGTTACAATGGAATGAGTTGGAAGCTTCTTCTGCAGAGCTTTGGACATCATTTAAATGAACTTGACTTCTTTGCTAATGTTGACACTTTAAAGACCTGATTATTCTCTATTCATCCTCATATTCAAAGCCTTTGCCTTGAAATTTCACAGTATCCTTTCCCTCCTGGGAAGCACTAGTCATTTAACTTGCTTTAGCTAATGGGGTGTGAGCAAATGCCTCACATGAAGAGGCTTACAACTGGTCAGACTGAGCTCTACTAATGAAGGATGAGTTGTAGGGAGTGTAGTTTAGAGACCCCATTTGTTCCTACTAGGCCATCCTAGATCACCAAAACCCTAGCCATTCAAGGTAAGTTTATGAACTCATCTAAATCAGATGGCCTTCAAACACTTGAATGGATAACTTGTTTTAAGCTACTAAGCTTTGCAATGGCCAAACTTTTCCATTGTTTTTGTAGTCATAATTATTTCATATAATCTCAGATAACTCCATCTCTGAAGTATGTAACTCAGCTACCATCAATAATGATACTGAGTTATTCAGTTCTTGCTATCCCACTGACAGTTTGTTTCATATTGGCTAGGATGTAGAAAAAGGGAACATTATCTACTGCTGGACTCAGGAACTTCAGAGAGCAAAGCATTCAGTGGTACTCGTGTGGAAAAAGTAGTTATTCTTTTTGTGGAATTTTAAAGGTACTCCCTCCCCAGTCTGTGCATGGACCCAGTGTAGAATAGCTTTTTCTAGAACATGGTATTATGTAATCTATAAAGAATGACACAGGTAAGTCATCAAGTTGAGTACATACAGTAGGACACATGACATGAGTTACAGATTTATGATGGCAGTCTAGGTAGTGGGAGGGAGACCCTGTGTGTGCTAGTGTGATGTGTAACCTCATGAGATGACTGTTGCATCTGCCATGTACAGCTATGCAACTCCATGTCCCTGTCATTGTATGACACATGACTGAACATTTTTAGTTAAGAGCAACTTTAACCAAAAACTAGTTTTGGGTAGAGTGTGTGTGTTGAGGGGAGGACAGGGCGAGGCTTAGAAAAGTAAAACCCACTTTACTTCTGGGCCATTTAAAGATAGCACCGTGTAGATGAATGCTTTGACTATAGACTGAGCTATTGAAACTTAACTCCAGATATGGCAGGTCCACTTACCCAAGAAGTAAGGTTGGTTGACAAGAGGCAGAGCTAGTTTTATTGGGCACATGACTCTGTTTCGCACTTTGACCTTGGGAATCAGAAGGCTATTGCTTTTATGTGTTTTGTAAGCACTGCTATTTCCTTTCCTTTTCTTTTGTGGGAGAAAGAAGTCTGCTTTCATTTTAGTGATGAAATGAAAAGGTGCTGGCTGAGAGTCCTCTGAACATTGGCAGAGCCTTGCGGAATACTTCTCAGAAGCTATGGTCTTCTGTTTCTGGAGCTGTGCTTGAGGGACATTGACTAGGCCTGCCCTTGGTAATCTCACCCACTTCCTTGGGAAGGTCCTTACTGTTTTGCCCTTAGTTAACTCATCCAGTTCCTTGAAAGGACCTTATTATTTTGTGCAGCAGTGCTGGTCACCTGGCGGTAGGTCATTAGCATTTTTAGTCTTCTTTTCTTCACAACAATGCACAACATGCTAATTAGAGGATTCTGAAAGCTAAGTAACCTGTTTTAAAATCAGACATTTTAATTTGCAGCTTTAATGGCTGTTTTTATAATAACTGGCTTTATTGGGGGTAAAAGCACTTCTCATGTTCCACTAGCAAGGCAAAGCATAACAGAAGCTGACAAAATTAAAAACCTCATAATGCGACCTTTGCCTGGGATAAAAGGCTGTTTCATAACAATTTCCTTTTGTTCTTTGTTTAAGCCATTACTCTAAAAGGAGCCTCCGATTAATCTGAGTAAATGCATCATTACAGTACTAATCCATGTCCTTCTGTCAGTGTCTGTTTTAATTAAATAAGAAATGCTAGCAGAAAGATATCACGCACAAAGCTGTGATTGGAGAAAGAAGCACCGGTTGATGAGGGAAAAGATTAAAAAGGGCTTTACGGTTTTTTGTCCATTTGCATAGCCCCAGATGCCACAGGGTTTCAGTATGAGAAGGAAACTTACAAAAGTCCTGACCACATTGCACTCATAGATTTAAAATAATGGGACTGAGCAGTGCGATTCTAATCATGCATTTATCACATGCTAGACATTCCAAAGTGAGGGCGGAACAGCGAGGGGTGTGTCTTCTCAGCCGTCCGTCCGTGCAGCCTCGCGGTGTGGTTGTGAAAACACACCTGCCAAATTCAGAAAGTTTATTTTAGGTGAAATGTGCAGTGAGACTTGGTTGTGGGGTGTGTGTGTGTGTTTAAAGTATCTTGCACCTTTTAGTTTAGTTTTTCTTTTATTTGGAACTGGTTTTCTTATAATACTACATTAAGGATTTGGGTGCTTAATTGATTGTTAACTCTAAAAGGCACACAAATGAATACTTAGCAGAGAATCTTACTACACTGATAACTAGAAACTCTCCCTGGCCTTGCAGTTGCAGAATTCCCGTGGCGAGGGCATTCTCCACATGCCCACCATTATCTGATGTAATGAAAAGAGAAAGTGTGCAGCAGTGAGATTGTTAATTAATTTAGCCTAACAAGATGAAGATGAATGAAGCAGAGCACAGGCTGAACGAAGTAAGAGGTCTTATTTACAATTTAATACATTTTTTTTATATAATACAGATTTCGCTTGGTTTAAAAACCAAACAGACCCCCAATACTATGAACAAAATAACCCCCCACCCCACCATTCCACATGGAGCTCCTGGCCTGACCTCACAGAAAGCAAGCCATGGCTCCATATGGAAGACACTTCTCCAATGTGTAAACAGGGCTTTTCTCCTGCTAAGAATCCTACAGTAGTTAACCTTTAACTCCAGGCTTTTATTATTCCTGCTGCAGACAAGAGGTGAGCACAAGCACAGAGACCTGGAAGCCTTTAGGTCTCTTGTCCTCCAGGTTGCCCCAGACTTGTCGTCTTTGTTGTTTAATAATCATTTTATTTTAATTGTCTTTCACCAAAGGCAGAAATCTTAAGGGCTGGGGTTGGGGTGGGCAGGGAGGAAAATCTGCTTGCAGTTAGTTACACAGGGTTCTTAGATTCACATTTTAAAGTCCCCTCTTCAGAGAGTAATGAGCTTTCTCCGGGATCTGACCTTTCGTCATTCCTGCTTTCTGCTCAGAAGTACTTCCTTCCTTCCTACTGTAGCTAGAAAAGACAGTCTCTTATCTCGTGTTACTGTAGGCAGTGGTGACAGGACTTCACAAATGGTGGTATTATGATCACTGTGTTTTTATCTCAGGGGCCAGGAACAAATGCATGCAACTGCTGCTAAGGATTTCAATAAATAGGACTTTTTTTTTTTTTTTAAAGTTCAGACAATCGCCTTTTATGTTACTTTTAAACAAAGCTACTAGTCCATCAAGAGTTTGAAAAGAAAACAATTCCACAGAGTGCCGGTATGGCCACAGACCAATCATCATGGCACCCATTCTCAAGTCCTTTATTTTTCAAGTCCACAACAATAGGTTGTTGATTCAATGGACAAGACCAGAACAATTAAGTTCTCTGTTTAGCAGCAGTGCAGCATTTTAATGCCCTTCTCTAATAATGCTCTCATTATTGTTATTCTAAGACTGGGCCTCAGGAGGAGGAATATTTGCTGGAGGTACGTCATTATTTTGCAAATTTCGATTAGCTCATCATGTTGTCTGTAGTGTGAAAATCGTAGCTAATTAGGGCAGCCAGTTAGACCGACCAGCTTTTGAGCTTATGAGTTAAAAGGTAGCATACTTGATAGGCCAGCGATGTGAAAAAGGTGGTAAAAAGGAGGATTAGAGCAGTTGCCTTAGTAACTCCAACTTCCATCTGGGAGGGAACAATGGACTTGTGTTTCTCCCCCCACCTTGGTGTAAAAATTGGTTTTGTTTTGAAAGGACAGGGTTCTTTTTATGACAATCTGGAATTCAGCCCAACTGAGTGCAGTTTTAGCTGTTAGGAGAGACCATTGGGATAGGAAAGATGAAAAGGTCATGGTGAGCCTCAAGGACATGAAAGGTCGCTGTCTGGGGAAACAATGGTAGATTGTGTTCTTTTTCTCTCCCTCTCTCTAATATTTCAAGCCAGCCCCTAAGTCAGGTGATGGGACAAATACCTACAGTTTAGTCAGGTGAAACAGGAGTGTGGGGGATGTGGGGGGAGAGAATTTATGCTATGCCAAAGAAAGAAAGAGAGAGAGAAAGGAAGAAAGGAAAGAAGGAAGGAAGGAGGAAGGAAGGAAGGAAGGAAGAAGGAAGGGAGGAGGGAGGGAGGGAGGGAGGAAGGAAGGAAGGAAGGAAGGAGAAGGAAGGAAGGAGAAAGGCGATGTCTCCAATCTGCTTCTGTTAGGGTGGTATTTGTTTGTCATATCCAGAGATTCCAGTGTGCTCTGGATGGCTTGCCTCTGTGGCCAGCACATCTCTGGGAACCTCTCCAGCATGTGAGGAGCATGATTTAAGCTTTCTCTTTGAGCTCCCCGGAGGACCAGTGATGTGATACTTAACAATAAATTTAGTTGTTGTCGCTTTCTCGCATTATTGGTACCCTTAAAAGGTTTTCCTTAAAATGCACATGATAAATATGAAAGAAATTTGTCTCAGCACTCCACAGGGTTTTACCATAAATTCTATGACTTCCATCACAGAAAGTTTACAGGAAACTGTTTAGATGTTGCTGCAATAGCAGTGCAATTTTTTTTATGTACATAAGAAAATGCCACAATTTTAGGATCTACTAGGAGCTTTGTATATGGGGATGGTGATAGGAAAAGACTGAATGGAGCACCATTTCTTTAAAATCCTCAAAACCAATCACCCTTCCCAGGTTCACCATACTCGAAGTTGAAATGAATCACTTCTCTTTTCCTTCCATATTAGTTTCTCTCTCTCTCTCTCTCTCTCTCTCTCTCTCTCTCTCTCTCTCTCTCTCTCTCTCTCTCTGTGTGTGTGTGTATAGAGCTAGAAGGAATAAAGGAAGGGACTGTTGCATTTTATAAACAAAAAGCTGTATTCCTTTTGTTGGTTGTATAGACTTGACAAACTGAGTCGTGAAACTCCAGAGTTGCAAGACTTTTGCCACCAGCTAGTTACACTTTTATATTCGAAACATGAAGAAAGATGGAAATGACTTGCCCAAGGAAGTCCAACTCTTTAGAGCCAAAGGGCTACCATTTGCTTTATTGTCTAAATATGAAAACGTGAATTTAAGAGAGAGAGAGAGAGAGAGAGAGAGAGAGAAGAGAGAGAGAGAGAGAGCGCATTATCCAAACAGGTTTAACTTGCTTCCTGGTTTTCTGAGTGGCTGAGAGGTCTGGTAAAGCTATTATCTAGTAATGCTGGTGGTAGTCAGAGAAAAATTTTTTATATTGAAGTTCTATCTTACAGAAATGGAACTTCCTGTACCAGGAACAAAAGAAATACAGTAGTACAGTTTAGGATTCCATCTCTATAACCTAGGAAGATGAGCTTTGGGTTGGGAAGCCGGTTACCAGGTTCCTGAGACTTTCTTCATCTTGCCTTTTTCTGATGTTCTTTCAAGTATATTAGTATAATTGATGGTTTTAACATTTTCTTTTTATGGTGGCAGAACTGTTACTTTGTTTCTTGTTTTTGTGTCTGTAAAAAGTGACCTGAGGTTATTCAACTTTATTACCTATTTGGAGACATTAGATTTGTTACATGATTTGAGAATGTAGTATACATTTGGAAGATTATGGTTAGACTGTAAATTTGTGCTATATTCAGATACTCAAAAGCAAATATAGAATCATGATATTTAATACTATCAATATAAGTGCTATAGTTTATGTTTTGAATCATTTTAGGCTGTCTGTGAAGATAAAAGGGAATGACCCATGTCCTTATCTTATTATTTCATATTAAAGGAAATTTACCCCTCCATGACATTAGGTATATTTTATTTCAGCCTTTTCTATGCCTGAGTGTGAGAAGAAAGAACATGGGTAGTTATTTATGTTCTGACTCTGATGCTCAGGGCAGTACCTGGCTTATCCTAGGCACTTGGCAAATAATTGTTGGGTGGATACAAATTTTCATGCATGGATCATACCATAGGCATATTTTTATATTGGAATTATTTTATTGGATTTTTCATGTTAATAGTTTTTAGGACATTTTAAATGACTCCCTCATGTGCCTGCACACAGTCCACCATACTGTGTTTTACCATGGAATTAATTATTTTGTTAATTTTCAGTATTACACAGAAGTTAATTTGGAAAACTATCTTCTATTCATTTCTAAAGTAGTAGTTATTTTCATTAAGGAAAGCAAAGCCCTCTTGATTGCAGTGGCCCATGAAATGCTATCACTTTTCCCTGTTGTTACTTAGTTGTCATCTCCCTAGTAGGCCTACCTTGACTATCCTGTTTGCACTACATCCCTGACCTGTCTAGTGCTATATATGTTTCCAGGCTTCACTAGTTTTCAGTATCTCCTGAACGTCTTGACCTTCTTTCCCATCAGAATACCAGCTCTGTGGTAGCAGGGGTTTGTGGGTAGTTGTAGTCATCCATCCCTCATGCTTAGAACACCATTTCAGAATCTCAGTAATACTGAATTAATTAACTGAAATTTGAAAATATGAATGCTTATTTTAAGGATTTTAAGTCAAGCATTTATTACACACACAGGCAACACTTATTAACCAATTAGTACAATGACCAAGGACTTCCATTTTTCCCAGTTTTTAGGCTTATTTTTGAGTTTATGTGTATGTATATATGTGAGCCTGTGAGTCTATGAGACCCATATGCTTGCTGGAATTCCTTAGGAGCTGGAGTTACAGGCAGTTATAAGCTGCTAAGTGGGTGCTGGGAACTGAATCCCAGCCCCCTGCAAGAACAGTAAGCACTCTTAACTGCTGAACCATCTCCCCAGATCCTGCTTTTCCAGTTTTGATATATACTTATTATTTAATTGAGTAACGTCATTAATATTTGTCTGTGTTGATTACTGATCAGATTTCCTGAGGTTCTTCACATGAGGTCATCTGAACTCTAGCATTAGGTCGATGTCTGTGTGTGTCAAATGTTCTCCCTGTCCCTGCAGACCATCCCTTTGTCCATCCTCAGGTTCCTCTGATGAGACTCCTAAGGTTTCCATCTAGTTGCAATCTCAGATTCTCTGATTAAAATTTGGGATGATTTTACTGTATCCTGCTCCTAAGTGATATTGGTTCTTTTCTCAACATTTCTTTAGGAAGAACACTCCACCAATTTCTGGTTAGTGTTTTTACTGGGTTAATTTTATACAATTTCTTAAAATAATGTAACATCAGCTAGGAGATGGTCAGTTGATTAAGTGCCTGCTGCACAAGCATGAGAGCCTAAGTTCAGAAGCCCAGGAGCCACATCCAAAGCCAGATGTGCTAGCATGTCTGTAATCTCGACTCTGGAGGACTGGGCAGCCAAAAGTTGACTTCTGAAGTTCATTGGCCAGACAACCTACCCTAATAGGTGAACTTCAGGTTCAGTGAGAGACCCTGTCTTAAGAAATAAAGATGGAGAGAGATCTAGGGAAGACACGTGTGTCCACACTTGTGCATGTTCCCACATGTGCCTACCTATATAGAAACATATCACACTGTGCACATATACCACATCACAAACATACCATATTACACATTTATTCCTTTCACAATGATAGTTGTAAGCGTCAACAATAACAATCCTTTATATCCTTTGTGAATCTTAATTATATTAATTGTGAATGTTAATTATAATCTTTTGTAAATCATAAAATATATGACCATTTATTAGCTACAATAACTATATCATGTTATTTATATGGTATTTGTAATATCAAAGTTTTTCACTAACAATGATCATGATTCCTTAATCACAAAACTGCACTAAAAGATGCAAAAGACATGGCTTATTATATTAATTTTGTAGGTGACAGAGAAGCAGAAAAACAAAGACAGAGTCTAGACCCCAAAATTTATTTATTTGTGGAGAGGCATGGGAAGTCATGTTGCTTGGGTTCTACTGGATCAGCACTGTTTTAGCCAGTTTATAACCTTTTCTCTGAATTAAATCATCATAAGTTTTTTGACAGCCTTAGTAGATGCCACAAAAATAAAAAAAAATGCTTATAATGAAACAAATTTAAAATCTTATTTGCTTTTTTATTTCTGAGACATGCTTTTGCTATGTCCTTTGGGCTGGCTTTGTACTCTTAATCCTGCTGTTTGAACTTCTGCCCTAGCCAGGATCTCGGGCCTGGCTCTAGACCCAGCGCTTGGCTTTCATTTTCCTGGGGTGGTTACTTCACTTCCCAAGAACATCAGTTATTCTTGACTGTCATCTGTTTTTCTTCATTTTTACCATGCACACAATTTTATCCACCATGCAAACCTTGGTAGTCTGTTTTTTTCAACTTCTAAGTAATTGTTCATTTCCACCTCTGGATGTGACTATACATGGCAGCAGGTACAGGAAGGCAAACTAGGCCAGGAATAGCCTTGTAAGTAAGTTAACACAGTAAACACAGTGTGTCAGCTAAGAGATTGGGCTATAGATACTAGCAAGTGTAGACCACTATGGAAATGAGGCACAAAAGAGGAGTTAAAGTGTTCTATAAAGCAGACCAAGAAAAATGCCTGTCTGGAGTTTAGACCTATTAGACCTTAGGAACCAAATGGAGCTAAAGGATAGATTCTAGTTTCTGTGTGGTCTGCATATGGAAGACTGCCAGTACCCTAGAAGGAAGGATTATGGTGTCAGATAGACCAGCCTATTTACACACAATAAAGTAAGGTAGAATGTCAGGGTCTAAAATCAAGGCAGAAAGTCAAGGTCATAGAGCTAGAGAGATTGACTGCTGAGAGGTTGAGTATTTGTACTGTTCTAGCAGATGACCAGAGTTGGTACTCAACATCCATGTCAGGCAGCTCATAACTGCCTGTAACTCTGGTCAAGGGGCACCCTATGCCTCTGGCCTCCATGGCACTCACATGCATACAATCATAAAAACATAAAAAATTAATCTTGGAAAGTTCAAGGTCAAATTAACAGCAGCAAGAGTAAATAATTTCATTCTTAATCCCCAGAATTTGTATTGGAGTCTCTGACAGGAGGTCAGAAATTGTTCCTCTAGAGAGTCTTTTAAGCTTTTAAAATCACATGAGAACTGCCTAGCATGTTAGGTCTGAAGACAGAGGGCCCAGGTGTCTACAGTTTCACAAGCATCCCAGATCATTCAGATTCAAGTGTTTGCAGACCACATTTGGAGAAAATTGCCCTAAATTGTCAGGAAGCACTTATTGTGGGATAGGGGACCTAGTGGCTACTGCAGTTGGGAGAGGAAGAAGGCATTTAAAATTTGAAATTCAGACCTTCCTGCTAAAAGAAACATCTCTTATGCTCAAGAGTCCAGTTGTGTTTATCTGCATGCAAGAAAGCAGTAAACATGAACTGGTATGCACTGGCCTGTGGTGCTGTAAACCAGCTAGGTTTTTCACCTCTCTAGCTTCCTGTGTTTATGCACCAAGTGCTTTTGTAATCCCTAACACACATTTGTACCTTTTGTGTAAAACTGGAGGCAGATGGTTCTTTTTGGCCTAATCCAAAGTGTCCCTCATTTTTTTCTTCTCTCTCTCTCTCTCTCTCTCTCTCTCTCTCTCTCTCTCTCTCTCTCTCTCAACTTTCCATTAGTCATCTGCATGATTGATTTTCTTCTTTTCCTTCCCACTTCATAAATTGATTAGCTTGAGCTGGGCAGGCAGACTGCTGTCGTGCTAAGGGTTAACCAGAAGAGAATTACAAATGAACTATCTAGAAAGTTGATTATTAATCCAGCCAGAGAAGAAATATCCTTTTACTTAGCAAGAATGAGTATCCGAAGAGTGGATAATATTGTTCAGGCGGTGGGGTGGAATGGCAGAGCTTGGTAAGTAAAACAAACCTTTTAGATTCATTTCGGAACAGTAGAATGTTGATGTATGTAAACAATTATGTCTAATATGAATTCACAAGCTGCTAGAACACTCTAAGAAGTTCCAAATGTTCTTGTCGATGAGATAGATCCGTGTACACTCTGTCTGTAGAAGGTCACAGAAAGTGTTTGCATGAGTGGATAAATATATTTAATTTTGAAAACATATGATTAGATTGGTGATTAAGAACAAGGAAGTGGGCATGGAGGAGTGATTAGTAAGATAATCAAAGTCCAAACCTCAAGTAACATAAACTGAAGAATTCCCAGTGGCAAACGTACTTTCTTTTTCTCTCTCTCTCTCTCTCTCTCTCTCTCTCCTCTCTCTCTCTCTCTCTCTTTCTCCTTCCCCTCCCTTCTTCCCCTTCCCCTCTTCCTTTCTGCCTCCCCCCCCACGAGAACACATGCTGGACTCTCTGGCATTAAATATAATTTAAAGTATAACATTCACATAAAGATTCACTGAGATATTTTCCAGACAATGAGGCAACAAAAACTGTCATAGGTTTTGATATTTTCAGGGTCCCAGGACTCATTTCCTTGCTGTGTTTAATTTAAAGTCCTTTTAAAAGACAGCTTTTATTGTATCTGTGAATTGGAAGGGAAGAGAAATGAGAAGATCTGTGCTATTTGTACAACGAAAATTAAGTGAAAAGGTAGGATTTTAATAATGTTCTTCCACCAAAGACTGATCCCGTTGAAGAAGAAATTTTGATGTCAATATTCTATTCTATAAGGATGAAATTTTCCCTGATACTACAGAAATAAGCTTTTAAAATGTAACATGGAGCATAATGAGTACTCTCCAAAGCTTGTGTAATAAATAATTTGAATTTGAGGCTATTATTCTTAGAAGTCAGACAATGTCCTCAAATTGTCTGACAAATGAACACTTTTGAAATGTAGAATGTTTTTAATGTTAATGACATCATTTCAAGTTAATATTTTATCAGTTAATGCTAAAATGAGTACAGAAGTCTTCTTTTAAAAATTAAGAATTGCAAGTTGGAAGCATATGCTATGTGTGTGCATGTGTCTGAATGTATCTGAATGCAGGTAAGAAGTGTGTGTTCAGAGCTCCAGAGCACCATAGGGCCCCACATATTTGGCTTGTGTTTATTTCTCATGTCCTGGCCTATAGTTAGGGCTGGAAACAGCAGAGCATAATAAATGAAGTAATAAGAATATTAGTTAAATGTCTGTAGTTCTTAGAGGTAAGTGCATGTCTTAGCTCACTTAATCCTCACATTAGCACTGTGGTTCTTGGGAAGCTGTGAGGATTAAGGTAGATGCTAAAACAAAAGTCAGGCTAATTAACGATTCCTTAGCATCTGATAGTATAAGTCTACAGAGTCAGGGTTTAGGAACTTGAATGTGTAAGAGGGGAAATATCTGAATTTGATATGCTTGTCTTGAAATTCAAAGACTGTGGTATAGGACCAATGAAGAAGGGGAGGGAACTAACCATACTGAGTTCTCTGCATTTGTTACTTCTTTGACAAATGTTACTGTGGAATTTCAGTCATACAAATGAGATCAATTATATCACATAGCATATTAAATATGTATACATTTATAAGAAGTGAAATGTCATTACAGAGTCTAAGCCTCATTCAGTCTCGTCATATCATACCAGAAATGGCCACTTTCTTGAGTTGATGCTTCATTTTGTTTTCTTCCTAAGCTTGACTCATATTTCATATTCCTTGTGTAGTAGTGAGATCCCCACTCACCACTCTTTGGATCCTTGACTTCCCACAACACTCTAATTTAAATAAACAAACCAAACCAAGTGTCAAGGTCCTCCCTCCCCCCCAGAGCCTGCCTCTGCCCTGGTGCCAGCTCCTGCTTTGGTTCTCAGCCTTTCTGACCCAGCTCCTGTACCAGTTTCCAGTTACTTCATGTAGCTTCCAATGGAATTTTCATTTTTAAAACTTTATTTTTAATGATGGTTCTTAAACACCACCACAAGCGGGAGTGGAAAAGAAAGAATAGTGGGGGATGTGTAGAGGGGGTGTGGGGTGGAAGATAGTGGACCTGTTTAGAAAGGTTCGTTGGAGCAACTCCGGTCTGTGTTGTCTGGAAATGAGCAGTTCAGTTTGTAGGTTAGCAGCTGCAGCTTGATCCACTCGCAAACACTTCATAGATATATCAGTAGTCTAGTTTGGTAGAGTCAGGATAACAAACAAATTAGCAGTGGTGGCACTACCTAGCAGAGACAGCCAGGCCTCAGCCTCGGCTCAAGTCAACAGGAGGGCCCCAGAGGGACACCAGGGAAAGTTCTCAGCTGTATCTCTCTCAGCGAATCCAGAGACCAACAAGTGTTGGACAGCTAGCTCTATAAGTAAGCCTAGTTCATCTTCTGTCACTGTCTGTCCAGTCCTATTTATACCCTCCAAACATCACATGTTCTCCAAGGATCTTGCCTCAGTACATGTGTCTGTCTCAACTGATATCACTCTGTCAGTCAGCCCTAGTCCAGGAGCAGCAAGAAGTTGCAGCATACCATTATACCATCAGAAGGGTTTTTTTTTTTTTTTTTTTTTTTTTTTTTAGTTTCTCTCTATGGAGTCTCTATGAATGTAGCTCAATTATGCAATGTAAGACAGACCAATATATGCCTCTCCTGTGTCTGCTTCAGTTAAACATACCTTCACAAGTCTGCCCTAGCCTTTTACTTCTGTTCACTTCAGCTAAACGGTCTTTTATGTATTTTCCCCAGCAAAACACCATCCAACTGACTTTCCAAAGAACCCTTAAGTTTCCACTTCACTCTCACTTATTTCTAGTCCTGAGATCTTCACAGAAGGCTGTCTTCTTCCCTGAACTGCACACTTCTCTAGTCTTTAGCAGCAATTTTTGACTCATCCTTCAGGTCTCTGTTTCAAGTCACAGTTTTAGTTAATTTAATCCATTAATTTATTATTGATTAATTTTTGTGAAAGGGGGTAGATATAGGCCTTTGTGTGCCACAGTGGACACCTAGAGGTTAGAGGACACGTTTTAGAGTCCTGTCCTTCCTGTGGGTGCTAGGAATGGATCTTAAGTTGTTAACATGTGAGGCAAGTGTTCTTAGCTGATAAGCTGTCTCACTAGCACAGGTCGTCATTTCAGAGTCATTTCTTCATAGAAACCTTCCTGATCTTTCCATTTCAAATGTCGTTTGCCATCAACAATCTTTCCTACCACCCCTTTGATTTATCAGATATTGTCATTTTTAAATGATCTATTTACAGGTGTGATTTTTCTTTCTTTTTTTTCCTTCTTCCTTTCTTTTTTCTTTACTTTGGAATAGCTTACTTTGTTGTTGGATTTTTCCTCACATAAAGTATACATGGTCTTGCATATTACAGGCATTCCTTAAATACCTTTTACTATCAGGGAAGGGAAAATAGAGAAAGGGAAAGAAGAAAGGGGAGACAGGCATGAAGGACAAGTCTCTGATCATGAAGCCAGTGGTCTGTTGTTCTGTTTGGACACACTGTGTAGACAGAATTCTGCAGTTTGGTGTCAGTAAAGAATGAACTGAGGACATGATATAGACACAAGAACTTAGCTTTTACATTACAGGCTTATAGGGTAACTCAGTGACTATAAACCTACTGTAGAATTACTCTAAGAGACTCCTAAAATCTGGGAGAACTTAAGACTCAACTGAGGAAATAAAAAGCCTTGAGGGGAGAGCTGTCATGGTACAGTTACGCAGCTTTGTTTTTCAGGAGAATTGTAGAAAACCTTTTTTTTTTTTTTTTTTTTTTTTTAAAGAATAAAGAAAATGAAGTCAAGTAGGTAGGAGTTATCAAATGTCAGGATATACTTACGTTGTATTCTGTGTAAACCTTTGCTGACATTTATAATTAAGGTCCAAAGCTTCGAGACTGTGTTCAAATATGTTTGTGATGGTGGTAGGAGAAAGGTAAAATGAAGATGGTAAGGAAACTAAGTCATGTTTTTAAGTAAAGTTCTATGTATCATCTTATACAATTAAACTTTTTATTTAATGTTTACTAATTATTTTCTTTCTATTCCTTTATTTTTAACAAACTTTTAAATACAATATATTCTAATTATGGTTTCCTTTCCTGCAACTCCTCAGAGATCCTCCCCTAACTATTATATATTTACTTATTTTATGTGTGTGCTTATGGTACTGCAACACTTGGAGGTCAGAAGATGATGTATGGCCATTGGTTCTTGCCTGCCATTGTCTGATTCCCTGGGATCTCTTTTACTTGGGTTGTCAGATTGGTGGCAGCAAGCAACTTTATCTAGATAGCCACCTTACCAGCCCATCTTATACAATTCTTTTGGGAACCTTGTGACATAATGACAGTAAGGCTTTTGCAGTCATTGTTTCACAAGAGCTCAAACAGGATCCAAGACTCACTCTTGAGTCTCCCTGAAGTCTTAGGTCAAAGGATGTGATTAGTGGCTTTGGTAGATGTCTTCTATACATTGTCTTGACTTGAAATTTTCTTTTTCTTTTCTCATTTCCTAGAAATGCTAAGTGGTTAGCAATTTTCAACAAATGGAACCAAATTGTCTACATGCTTGTAATCAATGAAGATAAACAACTGAGCTTACTTTATGTTAAGGATTACTGAATGAACTTTAATGGTCAAGTCCTTGCCTAATATCTTAGAGCTCCAAAATAAGGCACAAGTGTTACTGGAAAAGAATAAAGCAGTGAAGCCATGTGATATGATAGGGTGCAGGCTCTTGGGTGCATACCTAAGTGTGCAGAGGAAGGTACTCATGTGGATGATTTTAAAGAGGACATTTACGTCACATATACACACACGGGCAGATAAGTGGCAAGTAGCAAATGGAGAGGTTTTTTGTTTTTGTTTTGTTTTGTTTTTTTCAGACAAATTCCAGGAACTATTTGTAATGATTACCTGAAAACCTGTTGTGCATTAAGAAGACCAAACTTCTGTCTTTCAATGTTGCGGGGGGGAGGGGTGGGGGTGGTGGGGGGGTGGGGTGGGGTCGGTGGTGGTGGTGTGTGTGTTAGAAATGACGGCATTGTGACTTGCTGGCTCCTGGCCTCCGCCAAGTTCCCGCTTTAACTGTGGCCTGACTAGCCAGTGGTGCCGGCCCGGGACCAACAAGATGTTGGTGTGGCTGTTGCCTCCACTGCTCAGCTCCATGGAGTCTATGGCTCTATGCATGGGCCCTGGGTCAACTCCTCATAGTTCTAGGCTCAACCCCAGACAATTACCACCATCCTCGTAGTAGAAAGAAGACTCTTAATGCTTAAGGATTAACCAAATAGATTTATATATCACCAAATACTCAATACACAAGATGCCCACGCAATTAGAATTGTTAACTCAAATTATCTAACCTTGATATGAATAACTGCTAGAGACACGAGAGTAACATCTCGTGCCATCTTGTCTCTCCCCGTCTCCTTCTCTTCTTCCTTTTTCTTCTATTGCCTAATCACAAAGCTCCACTGCAAATACAATGGGCAGGAAAGGTCCTTCAACATTTCAGTTGAACAAAGGCTGAGGAGAAGCATGTCTGCTCATGCTTGTTTGTGTTTGGTGGTAAAAATTTCCTGAGGTGAAGAGAACTATGTATGCTAGGCCTCAAAAACAGAATTTAAGAGAATCTAAGAGTCAATGATACAGACCTATAACCCCAGCTACTCCAGAGCCTGCAGCAAGATCCCATGTTCAGGCCTTTTTGGGTTACTGAATGAATTCAAGGCCAGTTTAGGTAAACCTAGTGAGACTGGTGCAAAATAAAAATAGAAGAGAGGGCTGTGGATGTAGCTCAGTGGAAGAGCAGTTGCCTAGCATACATACCCAGCATTCATGAAGTCCAGGTTCAGTCTCTATGCCACACAGAGAGAAAATGAGACTACAATACTTAGACAGCAAGGATGTGGCTATATGAAAAGTGGTTTATACCATGGTGCACCAGTGCATAAGTCCCAGGGAGCCATGGCCACAGCGTGCAGAAAGAAGTTTGCAAGCTGTAGTTACTGAAATATGGTAGACATCCTTGCTGTGGTAGTGAAGACCAGGCCACCAAGAGGAGAATGACTAAAATACTGAGCTATAGCAAATGAGTTCAGGGTTAATTCTTAAAAATAGCAATCTTCTGTGAGTCTCCAAAGGGAAAATACTTGACCCAAGGGACTGACATTTATGTATTCCTCTAGTATGCAAACTTCATGAAGTCCAAGTTTGCCTTCTGGGTTGTTTGATATAGGAATAAAAAACGTGGTATGTATTTTTACATGTAGTTAGGCAGGTGACATCTGCCATTAGCCCAAGTGAGGACTTTAGACTCCACCAGCTGTCTCCAAACCACAAAAGAGTGGGTTTGAGAAGTATGCTATAAGGAGGGGAGACAGAGTGCAATCTTGGGGCTGGGCTGTAGCTCAGTAGTGTGCAAAGAAGACACGAGCCCAGAGCTCAGGCCTCAACACTGGTATGAAAACAAACAAAAGTGTGTTTTAATCTGGGTTAGCCAGAGGCGATTCAAAACAGACTCCTCTATTTGTGTGTAGAGAAGACTAAGGATCCCATTTTTAAGTACCTTATATTATTCTGTTGTTTCAGCTTTCCTTCATAGAGTGGCTATTTATAGCCCAATGAGTACTATCATAGATTAGATATGACATTTCCTCCAACTCATCAAAGACTTCTCAAATGAATAATTATTAAAAAAAGGAAGAAATATTTCTTTAATGTCTGTCTTCAATATACTCTGTTTTTCCTTCCCAAAATAACTACTTTCTCATAACTGCTATTTTCAATTTGTGTTTTTCTTCCAGATTTCTTTCTATATAATCATATAGAAATATGTATGATTATTTAGAAATACACAGTTTTATTTGTGGGAAGATAGCACTCCTCTTTTATAGGTATTGGTTTATTCTTTTCACATTTTTTTTTTCATTTAAAAATTATGACTCAGGGTGCTGTGTTGGTTTACAGAGCTTTACCTCTTATTCTTCTACATGATATTTTATGCTATGCATATATCATTGCTACACCTGAGTTATCCAGCTTAAAGATCCTCAAATAAAATTTTAGATATTTAAAAGCTGGAAAATGGTAAAATGTAAGTTATCTTTAAAAATATATAAGTAAGGCATAGAAGATGTCAATTGGAAAGGATCAATATAATCCTATGGATAGATAATGGTACCTGGGACTTCTATACTCCGTGAGCATCAATCCTTCCCTCCCACCCATTTTCTTTAAGTCATTTACATTGAAAGAATATGGGTATGCAATTTCCCACGGTCTCACTTTTATCTTCCCCTAGATGTTGTTTGTGTGGCTTATTGAATGTCTGATCCTTGGTCTAAAAGTTATTTAAGGTAATGACTCAGGGCCTTGTTCCCTCGTGAAACCATCCATTTACTCACTGACTACACATCAGGTTGTGGCTCTCTATCCTAGCCATCAAGGAGAAGATCACCATTTTCTATTTGTTTGTCTCTGTCTCTAGCTCTCATTCTGAGGATGGAACCCAAGTCTTAACACACATATGTTTATATTCAACCCCTGAGCTATGTCCCCTACTCCTAGAATTCAGGATCTAGATGACTTCAGTTTATAAGAATCTCACACACTTGTGGGCAAGGCAGACACATAAACTTATAAATGTAGAGTAATGTGATAGACTGATTAAATCAGCAATGAGAGTAATTGACTTGTCTAGGGTAGTTAGGGAAGGTTTTTTACAGGGTATGTGATAATTGTGGAGTTTAAAGATTCACTATTATTTAATCAAACAGACAATAGAAAAGACATAGCAGAAATGTAAGGCATAAGGGCTCTGAGAAGTGAATAAAGTAAGGTACCATTTAATTTCTCACTGAGAAAAATAAGATGTCTTTATAGAGAGAGTAGCTGGTAGTGAGGAAAGACCATTTGAGCCCCCTGAAATTTGGTTAGGAGATCTGGGTAAAGAGCTTACTGTGAAACCATGAAGACCAGAGTTCAAATACCAGGTACCCATGTAAATGCTGGGCAAAGAGTGCATTTGAAACTCCAGCATCTATGGGACTCCTTTAGCCAACATTTAACAAGATGTATCCTATTACTGTGACCGGAAGTTTTACTTAGTAGCCTCTGATGTATATCTGTTGGGGCATTGTCTCCACCATTGTACGTTAACTCCATTTAAATTCCTTTTATATATGTACATATTTCAGGGAGCTTCTAGAGTCGTGGGTTTTCACATGGCTTTTTAAAAGGCCTTTTGTATTATCCCTCCCTAGAAGGGATGCTTACTCTTGATTGCTGTTCAGCAAATCTGAATTGATAAACTCCGGGTTCAATAAGAGATCCTTCCTGAAAACACAAGGAGAAGACCAACTGTGAGAAGACCTGGGTAGCAGTCATCTAACCTGGTTCCCAATCTTGACTGCGAAGTAATCTAGCAATTTTGCTTTCTTTTTGTGGTGTTAAAGATTAAACGCAAGGCCTCATACATGGCAGGCAAGCACCGCTTGTGTGCCACAACTCTAGATACTTGCAACTTTTAAAAACAGTAGCCCCATGCTTAGGCTACCCATTAACCAAGCAAATCGATTTTTGGAAATGAGATATAGGTATTGATATTTTTAAAGGTCTTTATCTTATTTCAAGATGCACCAACATTTGAAACCACTGAGTGGTGATGATCTAAGATACAAAGACATTGCTTCAGATGAGCACAGGTGCCAGAAAGTGAGACCAGAAAGATAGCACCCAATCAGGTCACACGTGGAATGTAGATTTACCAAGAGGTTCTTGTACAGTAGATGATAGAGAGATAATGAAACTCTTAAGTCAGGAGATTAACATACTTAGGTGTTGTTTTGGGATCATAATGCAGGTATTAAAAAATTGTCCCCCCCTCACCTTTTCCACCCCACCCCCACGAGTTCTCAACTTGGAATCAAGAAAGGAAACTTTCATTTCGTATTTATTAATAGACTTAAAGATTTCTCTAATTCTTATTATTATGCTACTTCCAAAAGTAAAGGCAAATCCATATACATGTAAGGACCAAATAAATAAATAAAAATAATTATAAGTAAGAAAAGCGTATCTCCCCCAAGATCCTTATGCATACAAATACATGCAATCTTTCCTATGAGTTTTGAATTCTGCTGAAGATGGCTTTGAAGTGAGGCCAGGAGCATGAGAATCGCACTCAAGAGTTTGAGCTGAAGAACAATATGACTCCAGACACCACAGCGCTCTGAACACAGGAAAGCTGCCCAAGGCGACTCCACACTGCCGACATGAAACTCTCCTCTAAGTTCCAATGTGTATTAGCTGGTAGGAGTGGAAGTCAAGAGAAAAAAAAAAACTGCAAAAATTTAATTAAATAATGTTTTACATATTTTTTCCTTTGGACTCAATTCAGTCACAAATGAAATAGCAGTTGCCTGGGATTTCCACAACATTAATTAATTCAAACAAGGAAAAAAATGAATCAGAACCAGAAACTTATTTATTATGCCCTTATTTCCTTTAAGATCTCGAAAGTCTCAAGGTCTCCTGTGATTACAGGAGTTTGCATTTCTAAGACTTGGGTATATCCAATTTAAAATGGATTAAAACATCCTCCCAGACATAATAGTAATGGGAAGATATTTGTTTTCATTAATTTTTCTTTACCATACTTTTAGTGGAAACTTTTTTTCTTTTAAGTGACAGTAATAAGACTTGAAAATAGTTAACTCGGCCGAGGAATGAGGGCCTCTGAAAATACCTTATAGATAAATTGGGCTTCATCCTCTTTGCATAGTAAAATGTGGATGACCTGTGTTTAGAGATGGTGTCCATCACCTTTAGTCCCTGGCAGAGGGGAAAAAGGAAGGAGTACCTGTCCATATTAGCTGAGTCAGCTAAAGCAGCATATCCAGGGAAAGCAGAAAAGAGTGAATTGAACATTACTTGGAGTGTGATACTGAGATTCTAAGTTCTAGTTCTGATTCTACCAGAGGTCAGTCTCATGATGGGCACTTCCTTCAGTCCATCTCTACGCTGTACCAGCAGTATAAAACAATGTGGTAATGTGTCAGTTTTAAAAATCATTGAGGTTTCACAGTGTCCCACACTTTGTGTCTTTTTTTTTATCTTTTACTTATCTTTTCATTCGTATTCATTCATCCTGTATTCATACATTTCTTTTTATATTCATTCATATATCTCTGAATAATGGAGAAGTGGAAAATGATTTGTACTTCTAGGAAGAGTCACACTTGTTGAATGGGACCATCCTATAGTATCTGCTATGTGTCTCTGCTGCTCAGACAATTCCAAGAGTTAGCTGCTGTGGGTCAGCCATGGGCACTGTTGCCATGGCGTCTCTCTGATAGTGCAGTTCAGTTTCTGATCTCCTTTCTTTGTCACCTGTGCAACATCAGTGATGGCTGGTCATACCAAAATCTGCTACAGCAGTGTAATTACTTACAGAAGGTAAGGTGCATTTCGTTTATGAAGATGAAGCCTCAACTCTCCCCTTTACCCATGTGTTTTGTTCTTTCCCTAGGGTTGTTTAAACTTTCCTTTTTAAATTCTCAGACAGAGGCACTCACTCATGTGCCATAATCTAAGCTTCATACTCATTTTGACTGATTTTTTAGCATTTTTTTCAAGTGAATTTGTTGGATAATTTTTTCTTGGATGACCCATTTTTTCTTTTCTCATTTTTTTTTTTAGTGTCACTCATACTTTGATTAACCTTTGTTCTCCTAGAGACAGTGCAGGTTATGTGAGAGAAGACTAACAGGCAGCTAACAGTAATCGCTCTGTCATTCGCATATGCGCTCCTCGAGATTCTAGGCGTCATCTTTAAGAATCAGCCCTATGCTTTACTGTGTAACTAAGCATGCTGATTTCCTAGGCAGTAAGTACAAAGAGTTTGTAAACATAGACCACTAACAGAGATAAGTACAATGATCTGCAACTCCAGTGTTAAGTAGGCTCCTGGCTGGGCTAGATGACTGCTTGTAAGAGCTGCACAATCCTGAGCGCTTGAGTTCGAATCCTAGAGCTTCCAATGGAAGGACAGAACCAACTCCTGAAACTTGGTTCAGGTGAACACTGTGGTGCGTCCGTGAGGGCGTACACTTAAATCACACAATAATAGCAATGTGTAACATTTAAAAGGAAGCAGCCCCGTTACTGTTTGGTGTGATTTGTGTGCAGCTGATGTCATGTCATAGTTGTATCTTCTGGTTTTTCAGTTTCATTTCTTGCTAGCTTATAATGGCTCAGAGTAGTCACCATGACCATCCAGTCCTGAGCTGTCCCCTGAGCTGAGGGTCCTGCTGGTCTGTTGTCTTTTTGCCTCTGTACCACAACTGTTGTGCCTTCCAAACTTTTGTATCTGCATTTGAGTTTCTTGTATTTACCTTTGTTTCCAGACTCAAAGTTTTTATTGCCCTTTGATTGTTATTTTTGCCTTTAGCAAGATCAGTTCTCCTATACTCCAAGCTTCTATTTACATTTGGCTGTGACCTGCCAAATTAGATAAAAATAGGGAAAATAGCATTAAACGAGCTTCTTTCATTGCCGAACTCTGATATATGTTTGTACAGGAATTTCGCCATTTATTTTTCAATACTTAAAACATTTATTTTTATTATTTTAATTATGTGTGTATATGTTCATGGGGATATGTGTATGAGAATGTAGTGCCTGCCAAGGCCGGAAGCATCAGAACCCCTAGCCCCTGGAACTGGAGTTACAGATAAGTGGTGAGTCACCTGGCATGGATGCTAGGAATCTTCTGGAAAAACAACAAGTACTCTTAATTCTTGAGCCATCTCTGCAGCCCTGCTTTTCAATTTTTAAACAGTTATTCCTTTTTTTTTTTTCAAGTAGCAGAGAACTAGAGTTAAGAACTCAGCATATGCCAGGCACTGTGCTGAGGACCTTCCGTATGCCCACTGGGGTTTATTCCTGCAATGGTCCAGCAAGGTGTACCATTTCCTCATTGTACATGAAAACTCACAGGCTCAGAGAAGTCGAATATCCTGGCTGTATTACTGATACATGTTAGAAGCAGAATTTGAACCCAGGTGTGGTTCTCAAGAAAATAGAAAGAATACAGTGACATTTAAGTAGAGGAAGTAGATTCTGAACTGAGAGGACTCTCCTTTAAGGAGAGAAATAAGCTCTTAACATATGACCTTGAGATATTTCTTTGACATCTGCATCCTTTCTGATTCTTACCATCACCACAGTGTTACTGCTGGTACACTTCGAAGGGGTGTCAGCAGCTTGGTATTCAGGACAAACAGATCATGAAGGACCTTCACAGCCCTTGGCCAGGAAGGAGCAGCCTCCTCCTGAATGCAGTGTGAAGCTTTTTAGGACTTGCCGATCCCAGAATCCCAAGGGCACCTTTGCTGTGTTTCTCATATCAGGCATATGATTCATGATTTGTAAAGAAGCAGATGATCTCTAGGAGCATGGCATTGACCCTAACAACATGATTCTCAGGGAAACAGATGTTAACCTCTTTATATGCATCTAAATGAGACAGGGTTGGTCTCAGAGAGCAGTCTCTGAAGTTCCTCTTTCCAGGTTCAAATGCTAACTCACTGTGACTGTATCCTCAGGCAAGTTCATGTGTGTATCTGACATCTCTTATGAATGAATATTAGGGATAGTGGCAGTAAACCTGCTCCTAGGACTTAGTCCTACATGATTTGATTTTAGAATCAAAGAAGTTAGTGTATGTAAAATAGTTAGCATAAAACTTGTATAATATGTGAGTTACAAATATTAGCTATTAAGATTCTAATTTGAATTTTAAACCATTTTTTGAAAACTCAACTCAGTATTTGTGAAAATTATTAATAGTCTCTTTAAAAAGCCTTTATTAATCAATATATTTGTTTTTTTAATCTAACAAATAATGAACACCATTTTTTACTTCTGTTTTTCCTTTTCTTAAAATCTACTCTCAAGTGGAGAGTGACCTTACTGTGAATTCTTTGGGATTTGGGTCTATTTCTTTGACCTAAACACAGAACAATCTAAAGCTGCAAGATTTTGTTTAGAGTGGACCCAAAGCTCCAGGTGAAGGGTCATGAATAGCATCTCTTCACCTTGGGATAGTATCCTACATGGTGGGAGCATCTCCTCTACTGTCTCAAAATGTGAGCTTCCATTGGGCAAATTGGATAGGAGTATAGTCTTGTTCAGCAGCTGGCTTAAGTGTTGGACCATCATTCCTTGTTCATCTGCTACTTTACTATTGGAAGAAAGTGGCCAATAGTACTGAAGTACTCCCTCCTCTGCAGTGTGAATGTGCAAAACAAAGATAAAAGCTATGTTTTCTTCGTGGAAGGGTGTGGAGGCAGACAGTAATTTCACATAGAAATAATGAGGCTTCCAATCGCAATTGAGACTCCTAATGAGGACACTGTGGCCATCAGAGGAAGAAGGAAAGAAGTTCATTCCTGAAAGAGAGTATTGGAGTCAACATTTAAACTGTTGTATGTACAGGTGCCTGGGATGCTGCTGTTAATGGTGATGTGATGGTTTGACAGAGATGCTGTCTGCATATTTCTGTGATGGCTCCAAGAGGAGCAACACCTGCAATAAGCAGAGTAAAAATCCAATGTTCTGTTAGACAAAGACTTTTGCTTCTTGGAATTGTTGCTTCTCGGTTATACCAAATAATTTCAAGAGTTGGCTTATTATAATAGTGATTTATCATTTTTGACTAATGACATTACCAGATTCTGATGAACATGTATAGAGCTTTTTTTTTTTTTTTTTTTTACCCCAACCAACCTCCCTTTAACCTCCTCCTAACCCCCACCATGAAGCATTGTTCAATCTTGCTGTCACTTTTGGGTAGTATTTAAACATTTATTTTTAGGAGTTTGGCTCAGTGTGTATATATGCCTGTGAGTATGCCTGTGTGCACCTGTTTGGGCATATGTTTGGACTGGGGAGGGGTGGAGAGAAATTGAAATTTTGAGGGGATAGAAGTCAGAGATAGTTGATACAGAGGAGTGGAAATTTAAACAGAAAAATAAAAAGTTTTCAATGTTTTCTTCCAGTTAGAAAAATGGGTGTGGTGGCGCACGCCTTTAATCCCAGCACTTGGGAGGCAGAGGCAGGCGGATTTCTGAGTTCGAGGCCAGCCTGGTCTACACAGTGAGTTCCAGGACAGCCAGGGCTACACAGAGAAACCCTGTCTCGAAAAAAAAAAAAAAAAAAGAAAAGAAAAAGAAAAATGAAACTGGCCACATGATGCATATTTTCACAAAGAGTATTTATGAATGTAATGTGGAAATTATAAGAGCAAGCAGACTTTCTAGGAATGGAAGAAAAAAATATGATTGAAAAAACTAGGCAGAGGTAAAGAAAACACTTTTTGAACATAATTTGAAGCATAGTGCTCAGCTGGGATAAAGTTTTAACAAAACAGGCTGGGCCATTTATAGATTACAACACTTTTAATTTCGTCAGTGTTACAAAGTGTTGATGTTGATAAAGAATTTGTTGATGCTGTATCAATTTCTCCACGTGGAGAAGTGCTCCAGAGTGATTAGCCTACTTGGGGCTGGTAGCCAGGAGCCAGAAGCTGGGTCCCAGGCTTTCTGAAATAGGAGAAAGGTGCCCCTGCTGAACTTCCACTCTCTGGAGAGAAATCCCCGTGACCAAGCGTGGTCACTTTTTTATTTCTTTTGAAGTCTTTAGTGGTTTTACCAACATTAACATCTTCGTATCTGGTTGATTAAATTAACACTAGTTTCAAAGTCATACCAGGGCCTAAAGTCGCCTTGCTATATACAAATTGTGCAGCAATTTAAAAGCTCAGTCATTTGTTTCTTTATGCTTCAAGCCAAGGGTCTAAGACCCAGAGGACCTACCTGGTGTTCAGGAAGGCATGCTTGGGGGTCAGGCCAGGACTTTGAAAAGCAAGGCCTCCTGACAAACAGCTGGCCCTGGCTGAGGTTTGCTTTTTGTCCCATGTAAAGTGACCTTTTGCCAGCACAGTCTGTCACCTATTGCACCATCTCACAGTAGTCTTACTCATCCCTCTGCCTTACTGCAGGCAGTTGACATGGGCGACCATGGTTGGCCTCACTCACAGCTTGGTATAGCTGGAGGCTACATGGAAGCATGCACCCTGCCCTTAAAGTGAAGGCATTTGAAATCTTTC
This sequence comes from Mastomys natalensis, assembly GCA_021653895.1. Classification (NCBI taxonomy): domain Eukaryota; kingdom Metazoa; phylum Chordata; class Mammalia; order Rodentia; family Muridae; genus Mastomys; species Mastomys natalensis. The sequence goes on from JAJTUV010000156.1 coordinate 496,937, forward strand.
TGTTACCATACAAAGTGACTTCACTATTACACCTGCGTGTGTGCTTTGTTACTGTGGATCCCCTTCCCCAACAGAACACACCGATGCATTCCTGTACTTTTCCTTGCTTAGAACTGTCATTTTGTGGTATCAGTTTGGTAAGAAGTCAGTGTATTATTTTATTTAATTTTTGTTATTAAGTATAATTATGGGCTTTTAAAAGTTAGTTGGTACAGTAGATTTGAAGAAAAGATAAAATACAGCCCTTTTCATTGATTACTTTCTACTTAAAAGTGCTCTGTGATTATTAGGGAAAATCAGAAAATATAAAAAGGAAACTAAAAATGAGGAACCTCCTAGGGTGATATTGAGAAATAGTGCAGTGTTTTAATAGAATATATTTTAGGAGATTTTATACTTAGGTATTCATATTTATAGAAGAAAATGTAATACTATTGAATACTGATATTTTGTAAAGTTCTTCAATTTGAAAAATAAACATTGTTCTATGCAGTTACTGTAAAGGAATTATAAAACATGGTACAAACAAAAATAACTTTGAAATCTTAAGTTAACTACCCAGTCATTTTAATGGTTATCATGCTTTATTTCTTCCCCTTGCAAATTTTTTTAAATAAATTTTTTTATAAGTTGCCTTGGCCATGACAATTTATCTTTCCTTTTATTTCATTTTTATTTATTTTTTGAGACAGAGTTTTTGTGTGTGTATGTGTGTGTAGTCCTGGCTGTCCTGGAACTCAGAGATCTGCCTGCCTCTGCCTCCTGAGTGCTGGGATTAAAGGCGTGTACACCACCACACCCAGCTCCCCTTGCAAAACTTACATTATAAAATTCACAGAACTTCATCCTTAGGCCAGGTGACTGCATTGACACCGTTCATAATCAGCCAAGTCATGACTCTTTGTAGTTACATTACTCTCTAACGTTTTCTTGTGAATAAAACTGTATCCACAAGCCCACTACCGTGTCCAAGGTAACAGAACATATTGCCACTAGGTGTGAGCTACTTTTTGAACATTACCACCTCATTAGCATTTCCCCACACATTACTAAATGCTCTTCCTCACAAATGTCTTTTTTTCTAAATGAGTGCATAATCTGTAGAAAAGTAACAGGTACTGTACATGAGAAGTTCAAAGAAAGTATAAAAAGTTAAGGAAAACAACCTGCTTCTTTGGTCCCATTATAACCATCGTCAGGCAGATACGCGTTTTTGATTTGTACAATTTCTACCTGTCTGTCTACCTGTCAAACCCATCTGTTTATCTTTGGTTTATTGATCACCTATCAATCATTTACATTTATCTATACTCTATTTATTTAAAAAATAACAATAGGATCAAATAGTAGGAAATGAAAACCATCATTTTATTTGTGTGTGTGTGTGTATGTGTGTGTGTGTGTGTGTGTGTGTGTAAATGTGTGGAGGTCAGAAGACAACCTGAAGGAGTTCTCTTCTTCTCCCTTGTGGATCTAGGGGACTGAGCTCAGGTTCCAGGCTCAATGGCAAGTGCTTTACCAGCTGAGCCTTCTCTCCAGCCCTACTTGATTGCTTTTCAATAGTTCATGCTGTCCTACTGTGGGCATTATACAGGTTTGCTGATAGCTATAGTTAAGGCTACTTCTAAGTTTCTGTTGTTATTAGCAGCATCTTGTTGAGCCCCACCACAGCTCAGTTGCTGCACACACCTGCAATTATTTCTTCAGTTTAAATTCTCAGAAATACACTGCTGGCTGATCCTCTTTAAAGAAGTTTGACATGTATTTTCAAAATGCCTTCCAGAGAGGCTCAGTCAGCTCACTCTTAAGCCTAGTGTGTGAGACCACTTCACCATATCTCTACCAACACACTGTCACTGTTTTAACCACAGTCAGTGTAACATGTAGAAAGTGACAGCTCATTTCTAGGATAATTTACATTTATCTGAGTAATAGTTAAATGGAGTACTTCATCATTTTTTGGACTGTCTGAATGTCTTTCTTTTAAAGAAGATATGTCATGCTCATGTCTGTATGTCATCAGATGTTGCAAGGATCAAATGAATATATACTAGAGAGCTGAACACAAAGAAATATATGTTAGTCAAATGAATATCAGCTATTGATTCTTTTGACAAACTTTAATAGTTTTCATATTATTTGAGCTGAATTATCATCACTCATAGTTTTTCAGTACTGGAGACTCAGCTTAGGTCTTCAGTGTGCTGGGAAACCACTAAACCACTGGGCTACATTCCTGCATCTGCATGAACCTCAGTCATGTTACCAAATCTCTTTCTCTGGTTTCCTTAAAAAAACTGCTTAGATTTGCAATTTTAGGAGAATTGTATAAAATGTGTAAAACAAGCTGCCATGGTAATCTTTTCAATTTAAATGAAAATGAATTCTTAGATATTTCAAATCTAGTTCTCTCCTGTAGGATTTGGTGAAGGATCTCTTGAGTGTATGAGTTCTAGGCTAGCCTAGATTATAGTACAGAGTAGCAGGCTGACTGCCCGGGTGTCTGTGCAGATTCACACTCTTAACAATGGTTTCAGACCAAGTGGCTCTGACCAGCTTCTTCTCTGTCCCCCATAAACACAGTGCCACTCTCTAATGAGTTTGGAATTGATGTGTTGTTGAAAAGAAACATTTTTACATTTAGAGTGTGCTAATATTTTCTAAGTATGGAGGAGATAGACAGCATGTCAAACTTGTGTGGAGAGTGAAGCCCTCCCTCCCTTGCTACAGCTGTGTGACAACCAACGGAGCTGGGGCGTCGTGTACTTGGGTGGGGTCACATGTGCAATACAGCAGATAACGACAAGGAATAAAGAACCCCAACAATTGTTATTTTAGGATCATATCTTCTCGGGGCAAGCTTTTGTCTATCAAAATTGTTTCATATTTATGAGGATAGTTGTGATCTTCTGGTAAGAACAAATGTTGCTTGCTTATGTAGTTTCCTCCCTCCAAAGTGTCCCCTTCCCCCAAATATCCCTGCCCTCTGCTTTTATGACACATCTGTTCTGAAACCTCCTTTCTCTTCTTTTGGAGTTCTTGTTCCCCTGTGATAGTTTTATGAGCTAAGTTTTGACAAAACCAGAGTGCCATTACCCTATCTGTAGCTTGTGTAAGTTCTGCATGTGTGAGGAGCCAGTGTTCATGGTGTGAGCTAGCAAAGTGTGAAGAGGTTTTGAAAACTGTTTGTTACTAGTTGTTTCTTATATATATATATATATATATATATATATATATATATATATATATATATATACACATACATACATATATATATAAATTTGAGGTTTCTTTTTCAAATAAGTTGATGGACATCTTCTCAATGAAAGCTACTGACAGCAGTAATTGTTTGAAGTTCCAGAATAAATTTTAAAAGGTTGATTTATTCTTATTCAATCTGTATGAATGTTTGGTTGCATGTATGTACGTTCATCATGTGCATGCATTGCTTGTGGGTATCAGGAAAATGTGTCAGATCCCCTGAGATTGGAGTTATAGGCTGTCATCAGCCACCATGTAGGTGCTGGGACCAGAAGCCAGGTTCTCTGTAGAAGCCAGTGCTCTGAATGACTGAGCTGTTTCCTACTCTAGATCCCACCATTATAACTTTGTAAAGTGTTTGAATCATATTGTGACAGATTTAAGCAGAGGCTGAGAAATAAATCAAAGTGCTGGCTATGAAAAAATGTAACAACATTAATACTGAATTATAATTTTTCTGTTTTAAAAATGTATCTCATATGTTATTTGAAGTGCCATATATTGTGTTGCTGTAAAGTTAATTTTTAAAATTAGTTTGACATGCATAATTACAATTTTATCTGACAAACCACTATGAATGAAAAAGTTTGGAAAGAAAAGCTGCAGACCTGGGAATAGGTAGGTGACAGTGTAAGTCAGAGTTTCTGCTGTCAGAAGTGAAGATGCTAATGAACTGAGAAGTCAGGTCCCTCATGATGGCAACATCTGAATAGTTTCCCTATGTTCTTGGTAGACTTTTGTGGGGTTTCAACATTTCTTAAGTGTTAAGTCTCAGATGTGTGCACAGAAGCCTTAAGACACTGAGGGATGAAAGATTCATGAAGAACTCAGAGAAGAAGAGCTGGCTTTCTATGCTTTAAGGTAGAGTGTGGCACAGTGTGATGTGAGAGAGTTTGGGAATAGATGCTGGGAGTGGGGTTGATTGAGTTAAACATGGATCAGAGAGGTGGTATTTACATTAGTCAAGCTAGGTATTCCCCTCCCCTCCCCTTTTCTCCCCTCCCTTTTATCCCTTTTCCTTACTTTCCTGCTCTTTCTATTCCTTTCCCCATTCATCCCTCCCCTTCTCTATTCCTCTCTTTCCCTCTACTCTCTCTCTTCCCCTTTCTTTGCTCTTTCTTCCTCTCCTCTCCTTCCCCTTCTTACTCCTTCTTTATTCTTTTCCTTTCCTTTCTCCTCCTCTCTTCCATGTTCCTTCTACCTCTCTTTAACCCTCATTTTTTCCCTTTTCTTTCCTTCTCCCCTTTCTCCTCTTCCCCATTTCCCCTTCCTTTTTTCAAGCACACTCTATAGGACCTAGGGTTTTACATAGTTTTGAAAAGTGTGTGTGTGGTGTGTGTGTGCATGTAGAAATCAGAGAAAAACTTGCAGGTGTTATTAGTTTTCTCTTTCTACTATGTGGGTCCAGAGTTAGAACCCAGGTTGTCAGGATTGGGAGCAAGTACTTTGAACTGCTAAGTCATCTCTCTGTTTGTATGTATGCATTTATTTACATTTTTTGTATGTTTGGGTTTAAAATGTTCAGAATTAAGCACATTTAGACCATATAACCTCAAATTATTGACATAAAAATTTGCTAGTCACTGGATGTGCTTGTGGAAATGATAGAAACCCACCAATTAAATGTGCAAAGACAGATCATTACTTGTAAGGCTCACTATTCCATGCTAGGAAGAGAGCTTTACAGATGGCAACAGTTATCTAAGTGGGATTCTTAACTTATTTGGGAGTAAGAGAGTAGTACAGAGAAGGAAGTTAGATCCAAGGGATGAGAAAAATATATGAGAGGAAGAGTGGGATGTCTGCTCTGGACACCTCTATAATCTATTGGTTTGTGTATGGACATGAGCATCATGACGTGTCCTTGGAGGCTGTTACTGAATGCAGAGACTGTATGGACTACAGCTCAGAGGTTTAGTGTTATTACTAATGTTTTGTGGTGAGACTGTATCTTTGTGTACTGCTGCTTGTGGATGGCACATGTGCTGTCACAGTGCTGGGAATGGCATTCTGTATACTGTCACCTTGCCCCCCATCCTCATCCCCACTATGGAGTACATTTGTAAGGACTTTTGAGAAAGTGTTTGTGCCATAAGTACCAGCATGGCAAATTTCAAACATTTTTTCCATTACTAATGTGCATTTTTACAGCATCCAGTGAAGGACACAAATGAAATATCTTTAAAGTAATGAAGTAATGAATAAGGGAATGTTAGACTCTAATTTATTCTATCTAGGTTTTTGGCAGGTGATAGCCTATTTATGACTAATCTCAGCTGGATTAATTACCTCTAGTAATACATATTAATATATAATATATAATATATAATATATAATATATAATATATAATATTATATCTATTAATTACAATTAATTACCTCTCTCCTTTTTAAATGACCATTTCAAAGAGAGTTGAGGGATTCCTAACTCTCTGGTCACTGTCTTCCACATTTACCCTGTCTTGAGAGTACAGCTTCTTGTGACCAGGACCCACTGCTGCTTCCTTGGAGTCAGCCCCTGTCTCTTAATGTTGAGCTTATCTTTAAGTGATCTTTGAAGAAGTGGTCTTTCCAACAAAGTCCACTCTTAGTTATCAGCCCAAATCTTTGTTATTGCATGCTGTCTTTTCTTACAGTGTTATTTCTGATTGATTGTCCCTCGATTGAAAACCTGCCGTCTGACCCCACTTTCCTGTTCTTTCTGTTTTTCTTCCAATGCTATTCATTTATCATCATTTCTTCTCTCTTAGAGTACACATGCTATTATACAATTTTTAAAAAGTCTTTAATATACTTTGGTATAGTTTAGTACCTCACATGGTATAATTAGATAAGGGGACCACTGGATTTAGAAACTTACTTTTTAAAAAGTTCTGTGTTATTTACTATGGTCATTTTGAGTAATTTGGCATTTGCAATCTGTATCTTTTCTAGATTTAATAATATAGATTGGAGGTTGGGGGTTTATCTGTTGGCAATGTAAGCATAAGAAACTAATCTTCAAAACCCATATTTTTTTAAACTACCAACAAACAAATCTTGAAAAACAAAAGGGGGTGGCATGGTGGCACCTGCTTGCAATCCCAGGTTGGATCTCTGGGCAAGTTGGCTAGCCTAGCCTACTTGGCAAATTCTAGGCCAGTAAGAAAGTCTATTTTAAAAAGCAAAGGTCAGAGCAATGAGATAGTTCAGTGTTACCAAGCCTGATGCCTTGAGTTTGATCCTTGGGACCCACATAGTTGGAGAGAATCCACACGAGTGGTGTCTCCACCAATCTTGTGCCAGGATACATGCATCTGAGCACACACAATAAATAACTGGAATGTTAAAAAAACAAACAAACCCAGTAATGCCAGAGGAATCACATCTGAGGTTGTCTTCCTCATACTCCTAAACAGAACAGGCACACACATTTAAACACACACACACACCACAAATAGATATATCAACCATCCAATCAAGTAGTATTGAATTAAAGAGATTTTGTCTTAGGTAAGTTTGTAATATTGACCAATTGAGGAAGCAATATAAACCAATTAAAGTAGTGTAAGTGACTGAATTTGGAATTTCATATGTCATTTAACAAATACTCTTATAATAATGATAGCTAAGATCCATACTTATCTCTGAATAAGATACTGTGCTGAAGATGTGTAAACATGGTGCATAGTTTAATCTTTTATGTAATTTCCACAAGCTATGTTTTATTTATTTTATGATTTTTGATACAGAATCTGAGACACAGAGGTCAAGTATGATCTCAAAGCTAGTAGGATAAGAATGAATCATAGCAGGCAGGTTGTTTAGAGTTCTAGGCTAGAGAGCCCTGTTAGTGTTGAGTTGTTAAGTGTGAGATTTCTGTTGGAAAGCATGTGTAATGATGGTCTCTATTGGAGTTCAGGTGAAGTCAAGATCACATGTAGATGAATTTAGGATGTGTGTTGCACAGTACTTCCATCTATGCATGTAGCCACTCATTTTTTGGAATTTAGGCTTCCTTCCTTCCTTCTTCCTTCCTTCTTCCTTCCTTCCTTCCTTCCTTCCTTCCTTCCTTCTTCTTTCTTTCTTTCTTTCTTTCTTATCTTTTTTCTTCTTTTTCTTTCTTTTTTTTTTTTTTTTCGAGACGTAGTATCTTTGTGTAGCCCTGGCTATCCTGGAACTCACTCTGTAGACCAGGTTGGCCTCGAACTCAGAAATTCGCCTGCCTCTGCCTCCCAAGTGCTGGGATTAAAGGTGTGCACCACCACTGCCCGACTGGAATTTAGGGTTTCTTATCAGGTGTTCACTGAACACATACTAGATGTCTGCCATGGTCTTGGGGACACATCTGTGAGCAAAAGAGAAAATCCAGCCCCCAGGAGGACCTTACATCCTAGCAGAGAGAAGCAGGCAACAACAGAAAGGCAACCTCAGAAAGTAAAGTAGTATCTTCTAGGCTAGAAAAGAAATTCTATGGGGCAGAATAAAACAAGAAATGAAGACAGAAAGAATTGCAGGCAGAGGAGCTGCCAGTGCAATGATTCCTTCCTCCAGGATGGGTAGAAATGGACCCAGCTGTTCGGAACAGGTGAGGGCCAGAGGGACTGGAGTCAAGTGAGTGGAAGGAAGTAATCGGAACCAGAATAAGCAGAGACATGCAACTCTACGTGTGGAAGTTTTAGTTACTTTTAAATTTAGTGTGCAAAAATATTAGATTATACTGTAATGAATCACATACACACATATTAATATTATAAGAATTTTTATTTTGTTTCCGCTATGTAATGGAAGTAGCCTTGAGTTTCTGTAATCTTCCTGCCTCAGCCTTCCACATGCTAGGATTACAGACATATGTCTCATGCCTAATTCCTGCCTAGGGGGCTCTAAGGAGGACTAAGAAGGCTCTGCACTTTGGTGAAGGTTGCAGGTGTTTTGATGGTATATTCTTTCACACTTGTCCTGAAAACTTGGTACTTGTGTTACATTTTTATCTTGATAGTGGGTTAGGCCTGGAAAAGACATGGAAGAAGCGAGGCTGTGTTTGGTAATATTTAAATTCCCATGGCCCAATCTAGCTTGTTCTTATGGGGCCGCCATGTTCCCAACTAGGCAAGGCCTGAGGCCAAGATTAGCAGTGTGCTCTCACCACTGCCGCAGCTCAGGGAGGCCAGAAGTACTGGCCCTGGCACCCACGAGACGCCAACATAGTAGCCGGCTCTGCCAATCTACCACGCTGTCTCCACAAAGCTTGGCTGAAGCCCAGACAATACCCGCCATCCACGCGGTCCTGATAGAAATGTAATTCTAAAGCTTAATTATTATGCAAAGGCTTTATATATTTAGGACTGTCCTAGACCTATGCGTGATTCTCCATGGCTCCTACATCTCCCTCTCTCTCTCTTAGCTCCTCCTCCTCCTTCTCCTCTTCCTCTCCTTACTCCTCCCACATTAGCTCTTCCCAAATTACCGAGTTTATTGTAAAATGTAGCGGTGTGTGTGGGGGGGAATATACTGCTACAGGGCTGTGGCTGTAACTCAGAGGAAGAGTCCTACCTGTGTGTAGGCCCTAGCTTTGCAAACTGATAAACACCAAACCAAAAGCAATTTCCACAAAACCCAGATAGAGAGTTTGTAGACGGTAACACCAGTATACGGAAGAACCTCTGCCCTGTCAAACAGTGATTCATCACCACGAGCACATTTTCCTGGTAAATTTGTACAGAGCCCGATGTAGAAAGGAACTGTGATAGGCTGTAGCTTATGAAGTAATTTGTTCTCTGAGCCACTGAATAATAAAAACAGCAAATTTAGTCCCAGATATAAATCTTCGTCTTGCAATTTGCTTGCAGTGTTCCTTCTCAATATCAGTCTCTTGTCTGCAAATTGGATATAATGTTCCCTATAGCTGTCATAGATGCAAAAAGATTAAGTAAGAAATCCCTTTCATTTCTTTCTCTACTTGAATTCATTCTTTATGACACAAGAAGCATTTCTATATGTGTAGGTTGGTAGAATTGTATGTAGATCATTTTATAATTGGCTCCCTTTGCAGGATGTCAGGAGGTAAGAATGGAGAGACCTCTCTAGCCATCCTAGCAGCTGATTAAACACCGCGTGGGAGAACGGGGAAGTGGGAAAGATGGCAGATGAAACCCTGGCAAAGAGAACAGTCTAATCCCAGAGGACATTTGCAACAACAGCCTGGGCCCTTTGACTAGACTCAGAGCAGTCTAGGGCAAGAGGCCTGCCCCTCAGCACACCATCCAAGATGTGTGTGTTAAGGCTTGGCTTTAATGAAGTCATGACCACTTGTTCAGCTCTGCATATGGCTGGATGTGATTCCCAGCTGCCCTGTGGGTTAAAGTGTAAACAATGAGTAGATTGTTATGTTCTCCTATTAAGCTTGGAGTGTGATCTCATGTCTGTGCCACATATGTCTACCACTAGAAATGTCCCTGCTCCTGATCTCATGAAAGGGAATTAAAGCTGTGTCTGAAAATGTCTGAATCCATTAGTCTGAGGGCTTTTTGCTCATGTTTTTCTTGAAAACAAAGAATGACATAGAGGTATAAGAAGTCACGAACATGATCAATAGGTGTCAACATACCAAACAGATAATATATGCTAGGATGAACATTTTTTACCTCAGGACTAAGACATCCATACATCTGGCATTTTCTCAGAATACAACACCCTTGTAGTCTACAATCATAAAGAAGACTGAAACTTCCAGGATCTGAAATGTGTATAGTGCTGGACAAATAACAGAAATCACTCATCCACAGAACTGATTCTGCCTAATTGCTAGCATGTTTATTAATTACTGTTCTAGTTTTTGTTGTTCTATATTGATCAGAAATGCTCTGGGCTTACGTTTGTAAGTGTATCATATGTGTGCTGGTCAGTGACAGTCCTGAATGTCAGCCCTATAGCCTTCTGCATGGTTTGAGACAAAATCAGGTACATCCAGCTGCTACATACAGAAGGCTAGCTGTTTTACCAGCTCCTGGGGATTCAATTGTCTCTGACTCCCATTTCACCACAGGAGGCCTGGGATTAGAGATTCATGCATTAGCGTGTCTGGCTTTATGTGTGTTCAGAGAACTCAAACTCAGGTCTCTACACTTGGACAGTCAGCACTTTAACCATGGAGGAGCCATCTCTTCAGGCCCTGGAATGATGTTTGTGCTGTTACTGGTTTGTATTTCTAACATTTTATAATGAGAATGCAAGTAAAGGCCAGGGATTTGAAGTTCTCTAGAAGGAAATATTTACTTTTGATAATGTCAATTAACATTCTAGATAATACAAGGTATCTGTCTAAATTTGTTACTTATTCTTCATAGCAGATCTAAAGTAAAACCATCCCCATTCTACTGATGAGGAAGGGGAGGCTGAAGAAATTTAAATAACCTTTTGAGGTTGCAAAGGACTGGTTTCTTACTAAGGTGACCTAATGTCTCTATGTTGATATTCATGCTGTGCCTCACTGCTTAAGTCTTTCCTAAATGCTATGCAAGATGGTTTCCTGATCTCTAGACTTGGTAGTAGTTCTGAGTAATAATACTCATATTACTCTCACTGTGTTTTCCATGTGCATACATGCATTCTACCTTTCCTGTTGATGTTTCCCGTGTCTGTTAAGCTGTGGGCTCTACCTGGCTGCCATGAAACTGTTACCCCTATTTACAGATGGGTAGAACTGACAGAGGGTGTCGATTTTCCAGGTCAGACAATTCTCAGAGACAAACCTAGAACTGCCTTGTCCTCAGTTTGGCAATCCTGTTCAACCGCTGCTGTGTATCCCCAGGGAGGCTGACTTTAACACAGAGCCTGGTGACTGTACAAGTGTCAAAATATTACATTAGCCAGTCTAAGGAGGACTGTTTTTCTTTCCCTAAAAATGCAAGTCTTAGGAAAATTCCCTTGGGGGTAGGGGTGGGGCTTATCCTGTAAGTCCTGCCACTGTATCCAAGGAAAGGATATTCAGATAGAGCTATTATTGTTATGGATTAAGTGTAACGGATTCCTGCTGAGGTCTGTTAGGCCAGGGCCTTGGTTTCAGAGCTCTTAAAAATTCTCCAGCCTAATTGAACAGAGAAGTTTGGGGGAGGAAAAAGAGTTAGGTTTGAAAGGGAAACTTTTCTTATATGTAATGATTACAAATACTACATGCTAGTATCATTGTATCTTTTCAAATCGTTGAGTAAGGAAAACTTTCCATGTATGAATACTTCCTGCTGTCTAGGAAGGGGGAAACCTGGTTCTGTAATAGGCAGGTATGGTTACTCTTGGGTGTTTGTGCTGGGGCCACCATGAAGTAGCTGCAGACTTTGCACAAATTGCTTCCCTTCTCTGATCAGCCTTCACTTGGCAAGCAAGATCATAGAGTTTGACAACTTGTTTTGGTTTATTTTGTTTTTTATTGTGAGACAGGGACTCATGGAGATTGGCTTTAAGTTGGCTATATAGCTGAGGCTGGACTCTGTTTCCTGGGTGTTTCAGGTAAATTTTATGTGTACTTTTATCTTTCAATGCTTATCTCTTGATGCCAATTATTGAAAAATTAAATGTTAAACTATGTTTCTGATAAGAATAAGCAAAGATATAGAGACTTGCTGCCAAAAATAACTTTTAGCAACAGAAGTCATAAAAATAAGATCTTAAACTGTTTTTAAGAAGAAAAAAAAAAAAAAAAAAAAAAAACCACCCTCCCCCCCCCCCCCATTATGAACTTGTAAACTAGCCCTAGGCTAGGCTTCAGACATTATCTCTTCCATTCACCTGTCTAGCCACAGGCCATTTATTTAACAATGGGAATCTGCCTCTACATCTCAAACAATGTTGTCTCTATTTACTTAAACACTTTTTAAGGTCACTAGACCTTGTGTCAGACCTGAGGCTGGAAGGCCCTCCTTCCTGTGAGGAGTGCCTATCCACTGTGGACTATGCTGTTCATAAACTCTCTCTCTGTTAGCTGTGGCATCATGGAGTTGGAGAATGTCTGGGAGGTGCCTTCACTTGGACTTAGAAAGCTTGTTATGGAAGTGACTTAACCTGCTTTATCTGTGGACTCCAGAATTGTGCCCTGTACATATGTATCCGTATTTACTGATTAATTAATAAGAGAATAGTGAGGAGGATACTTGGGCTAGGCAGCACTTTTCTTATCTACAGCCTTGTGCTCACACGTTAGACTGGCAAGGTGCCTAGCTTCTGGCCATCTCCATGACTGGAGAGATAGGTGCTCTGGGCTGTTCCGTGTGGCCATTACTGCTCTGGTAACTTCTGAATGAGATATGTGACTTGTCGTTGCTCCTTATAGGAATGTGAAGAGTTTGATATTCTGAGAAGAGTCAATGTGCATATTAATTTCTGCTTTCCAGAGAATGTTTGGGGTGTAGAAGGCTTCAGCTCTGGATAGCTTTCTCTGCTTGTACTGTCAGGTTCTCTCTAGAGCTCCTTCTTCCTTAAACTGGATTAGGCACCCCATAGTGTTTCTGCTGCATTCTCACTTTTCTTGTTTTCTCTGAGTAGAGCAGTGGTGGGGGGTGGTGGGGGGGTGGGGGGGTGGGGGGTGCCGGATGGACGACCACGGGACAGACGACAACGACGACACTGTGTCTGTGACATTGTTGTGGTGATGCTCTGTTGCCCTGCTGTTCCCTGATGTTTGGGGCAGGAAGGAGTGAGTTTGGGGAGCAGCGGGGATGCAGAGCCTGGAGGGGAGTGTTCATTCCTTACTTTTGTTCTCTCAAGAGGAAAGGCCTGGACCTGGCTTGGTCTGGCCACTGTACTTTTCAGTCCCAGTCTTTACTCTGTGCCTTCCCTTTGTGAGTAGCACAGGGGCTCACATTCTTCTTCTCTTCAAGAGGAACCACATGGGAAAGGAAAGGGGAGGTATTTTTGTTGTTTTCCTTTTTTTAAAGGAGACGTGTATTTTACTCTCAGCTCCGTGTACTCCACCTGAATAGATGTGGGGTGTCGTCCCTCTGAACTTTGTTTGTAGACCATGATTTGTGGTGATAAGACTAACCACTGAGACACTGGGTAAAGTAGATGAAATAGTATATATACAGGCTGTGAAAATTGTAAATTATAAAGTTATCTAAACACAATATGCAGTCATTTTTGTTTTCCAGCTTCTGAATTCTTAGGGATTTTGTCTGAAGTGAGACTGGTTTTCTCCTGTCTTTTGTAACTACCTCCTCAAGCGGAAGCCAGTTGGTGCTCAGCACTGTTTCAGGCTTTCCTCGGTGTCTTCCCCAGGCCACTGCTCTGACCCCTCACAGCTGTTGTGTGTCAGTTCTGAGGAGGGTGCCTTACGCTGGTTTAGGATTACAGAATCTGTTATTGAGTTTCAGTTTTTAGCGAACAATGATACTCGTTCTGAGGTATGCTATACGATTTGGTATATTCCTGAGAGAATGACGTGGGTGCTTTATAATTCACAGAAACTTGTGCAAAAATGGCATACTTGGCACACTCTTTTTAAAGAGGAATGCATCTTATTTTCTTTATTTCTTATTTTCCCAGCAGTTTCTTTTGATACCTGCTGTTTAGATTTTCCACCCTTCCCTTCACATCTCCACACTGTTTGCAGCAGAATCGAAGAATGTTTTTACCATTCTTTCCTGAGGTATAAGAATCTCTCAATGTTAGAACAGTGTGTCCCAGCAGCATGAAGCTGTGGTACGCAGAGACAGTGTCGAGACGTAGTTAAGGACGTGCTGACTCTGCTGAGATGTGTGGGTTGTCAGGAGAGAACTTGGACAGATTACTTAGCTTTTTTTTTTCTTATTTCCTTCAGTTTCCTTTGTAAAATAGGGTTGAGGAACCTATATCATTGTGTTATATGACAGATGAATTGGTATATATACATACATTCATATAGAGAATTAGCTATTATTTCTGTGATCATTCTGAAAGTCTTCCTATTATTTAAGTACTAAAGTCATTCCACACCTTGTTTATGCAGCTAGGAACCTGCCATTTATCTTGGGGGGGGGGGTCACACCGCACCTGGATACAATTCTTATACCCTCCTGGAAGCTGAGTGTGAAGTATGGTATGTTTGGATGGTACAGATTGCGCAAGGATCCTGCCAGGGATGTACCCCAATGTTAGCTGTCTGGGGTCCGTGGGAGAGACACGGCACAGAAACAGAAGAGGAAATAAATATAAGTCAATCTTGATCAAGTTAAATGGCTATTATATAAATAGTTGCAATAGGAAAGTCATGAACGATTGATGCTTTCCTGAAAAGCTTCTGGAGAAGTCAGGCTATTAGCTGAGCCTGGACAGTGGATCTGGAAACAGGGAGGTGTGCGGAAAGCTGAGGGAGTTGGGAGTGAGCAACTACTGCCAAACAGGGCAAGGATAGGATGCTGCATGTTACTTCCTGTGTGGTAGCAGTGAAGTTACTTAAGTTCCTGAAGCTTCAGTTTTCTCATCTGTAAAGTGGGGACAAGGATACTTGCCCATGCAAAGCAGCTAGTGTAACTTTTTGGTGATTTATATTTGGGAAACAGGATCACTTTGCTATACACTCCAACAGCTGAAAGCGTGGGAGTAAGATCCCAGGCATATACCACAGCCAAGCTACTGAACTACTTTAGAGCTTAACGTGGATCATTTGAAAATGAGTTCAATCTTGTCTTTATTGTTGTTTTGAGACTGTATAGCTCAGGCTGGCCTTGGACTCTGTATCCTCTGGGAAGAAAGATGTGTACCACCTCTCTGACCCTGTAAAAGGGGACTGATTCGTAGGTCCCTTGCAGAGCTGTTTGGAGACTTAATGAGGTGCTGTGAAGATAGCTAGCGGGCTTAGCACGCAGTATGCTCTCAAACCCCAGCCACTGTGCCAGCCATTTTTTTGCAGCTCTGCTTTCTTGCAGATACCTTCTTGGCTGTTATTCGCAGTCTCCCTTCCCTCTGCTCTTCTCTTCATCTGTCTTCTTTCAACAGCATTTATCAGCGGTGGCTGGAGATGCTGAACACAGAGGCTTGGAGGAATGTGGAGGTAGAGTAACTGGTTGGCACCGCAAGTCCAGCCGAGCAATGAGGAGCAGATAAGGGAAGGGCAGCTAGACACACAGAAGTACCACAGCAGGAGCATAAACACACATGCACCCCTTTGACCGAGTCATCCTTATTAAGGCCACTGAGGGATTTTCTTCTTAAGAGGAATTTTGACCACACTGCTCCCTTGGTTAAATTTCTTCATCAACATGTTATCTCCCAGAGGGTAAATCCTTACTGCTTGAACTGCATTGAAATCCTTTGTGCTTTGTTGGCTGCCTGTCTTTCCAGACTTTCCCAAGGCACCCTGTATCTCTGCTGCTTTGAAGTTTGTTTTCCTAGGGTGCCTTTACAAATTATGAAATCTCCTTTTTCCATCACACAGACTTCTACTCATCCTTCAGGAACCCACTGACTGGGACTTCTGTGCCACCTCTGATTTCTTCAGAATGCACTATTTTCTCTTTTGGGTTTCCAAAGTGTTTCTCTGGAACACCTGCCTATGTATATTGTCTTATAATGATTTATACTCTAGCTCTATTTCTTGCTCTAGTGTAAGGCAAATGGTCCCCAACTTACATGTGCTCAGTTTACACTCTGATATCTTCTATTATGGCACAAAAATGTTGTGCTCTTAGTAGAAGCTGTATTTCAAGTTCTGCATGCAGTTTCTCTTACCCAAGGTTAGCAGGCTGAGGTGTGGTGAATTCTGACCTTCCTGGCACAGCAGCAAACCACAGCTCCTACTCAGTCACTCAGTCAGTCACTCAGTCACAAGATTCTGTAGCCAGTACCACAGAGTTGCTAAGGTTTGCTACTTAGTAGGTGAGGTGTATAAAATGCAGTTTTGACTTGTAAGTTTTCAAGTCTTGAGTTCATCAGGTTAAATTCTGTCACAAGGTAAGGTACATGTGTACCAGATATCACAGTATTATATACGTCTGAGTTTGGCAGTCATGACAGTACATGATATGGAGCAGGCAGTAAAGTTTTGCATGCTAAATAAAAGAGGTAGTGGGCTCAGGGCTGATGATGTCTCAGGTTGCTAGCCAAAGTCTGAGGATTACTCTAAAGACACTGTCTCATAGGTCTTGTTTTGTATGAAGAATTCCCAGTGGCAAGGAACATTGTATCTTCCTTTCTCCATCAGGTCAAACAGTGGTCCCTTTCCTTCAGAACAGTGACAAGGTTTCTAACATTCAAAAAGAAACCTAATTTAAAAGTCCCACTAGCTTTCTTTCCTCTGGTGGACTGTTTCCCAGATTATCTAGTTTATAACTTTGGCAGAAGCCGCTGGTCTGTCAGTAGTGCCTCATCTCTGGTTTTCCTCCAGTGTGGAGACACCCTTTACTTTGCAGTAGCGTGTGTCATGAGGATCTCCTATGGGCAGAATCATCAGCACATTCACAATAAAACTGAATTTCCTGTAGCATATGCTTCTTACAATAAAACAATATAACAATTCACCTGATATTGTATAATTTGAAAGGAATGGACGGAAGGAAAATGGCGGGAGGTTAGCCTCCACTCCTGGTTTATTAGCTCTGTGTTGTGTTTCATGCTTTATCAGGATCAAATTTCTTTCATAAGAAAACTGGCTTATATGGTCGGAGACATCTTTTGTTCGATCTGGCTCTGGCTATTTTGGGGAGTAAATCAGCTTTTTTCTGCATACACTCTGCTTGGGGCTGTAATAAGTGAGTGCATACTGCAGTGCGGTGACCTTCAGCCAACCAGAGAAAGACACCTCTTCTAATCAAAGGCAAAAGCCACGATCTTTCTTGTTGTAACTTACTGTTGACACAAGAAAGGCCAGAGAGATTGACATCAATCTCTATAGAAACCATTAACCAATGCTGAGTAAATCTGCAGCATTGAATCCATATGCATGCTTGCTTTTATTATTCTTGACCTATGGGCACACGTGAGCATTTTGTGGGCTTTGTTTTAAAAGGAATGTTTAAAATGTAGCTAGTTATTATGGGATTTCGTTGGTGAAATAAACTGTTTGGGTAGTCTAAATAAAGGAATCTGTATTATTTTGCATCTCCTAAGCATTATTTGCTTAGGTGTGGCTTGGTTTGATTCCAGATTAGCACACGGCAGAGGCTGTTGCTTTAGCTGGGTGTAGCAAAAACTAAGTAATTTTATACATGTTTTCCAAATGATGTGCAAGTCCTGTGTCATTTGATTCTGTGACTTTTTTTTTTTTTGCCTTCTACTCTTAAAAAAAAAAAAAATCCCTAAAGCCTCAACAATGACTGTGTCGGCTGTAAGGACATGGGTGTCTAAGAGTCTTTTAGATGTCCCAAACTCAGGTTGGTAATACTTGCCAGACAATTGGCGACCGTGTGCTTAGCAGAAACAGGCTCTGTAGTCAGAGCTTCAGTATTTGGAGCTCCTTTTCCTGACTCCCCCACCCTGAAATCTCAGCTCTGGTTAAGGAGGGCGAGGAAACAAAAATGCTTTTCATTTCATTCTTTGCTGTATATTTTCCAGTTTGGGTGACTAAAGCTGGCCAGGGTGCCTATTTTTGGAAAGAGGAATTAAGATACTTTGGAGAAAGTACTGCACTGTGTGCTGGCATTCCAGATGGCCAAACTAGAGTAGAACCAAGCCCAAGGTTTTGAGGGTTTCGTGCCAACGATGACCTCATGAGGTCCAGCCTGGAGAAAGAGAGACATAGTTCTCCAACAATGATGGAGAATGGCTTCTTCCTTTCATATTTCTATTGAGTGATCTCCAGTGTCCTTCTCTTTTCCTGTCTCTGACAAAATTAGCCCTTTATAATTAACAATTGTTAGATTTTTGGCTTGTCTCTCAGACTTCTCTTAGAGCCCCTTTCACCCCATCTACCCATTGTGTCCTCTCTACCACACAGAAAAAACTGTGATATTTTTCTCTTTGGCATTCCTGTCTTTTCCTAGCAGGCTTTTCTAGTGAGGACTGTGGGCGATTTTACACTTGATTTGTTGAATCTGAACTCTTTGCTGTAAACTCTCACACACAGAAGGAGCTATCTTTATAAATGACAGAATGGACCTGGCCTGAATGGCGCTTTGTTTACTGTTTTCCTAAAAGGGGCCCCTCTATATTTCATCTGTCAAAGTTGCTTTTCTTTCTTTCAACAATGCTTGATTGTTTTCACAAAAATTCAGGTTCCATAGACAGGAGAATTCTGTATTATATTTTCCTGCCAAATTCCGATCTCTGTTTTCCTTCCCCTGTGCTCACAAAGGGCTCATAACTTACTGTCAACTGTGAGGCCGACCACAAAGCTCCACTGTTGCTCAGCAAATAGGCTCTATTGCACGATGGCTTGACTAGCTTGTAAAGTTTGCTTAACTGTAGCAGCAGTGGCAGAAGGCATGTGGGTGCTGCATCTCCCCACAGGCCAGGAGTCTTCCTCCATCGACTTTTATTCTTTTAACTCTTTTAATTGTTGAACAAAATTGACACTGCTTTGTTTAAGCAGATTAGATGCTGTTTAAAGCCATGGCTGCATTTGGTAGCCTGGGACTCAGGAGAAATTAATTAGCTTTTTTTTTTTTTTTTTTTTTTTTTTTTTTTGGAAAAAGAAATGATTTTTGTTGGCAGTTGGTGCTTTTTGTGATTTGGGAAGGTGTCAAAGGGGTATGCCCTCGAGTTCTGAAGTTCTGGCTGATGTGGTAAGAGAAAGCCGGATTGAAGAGTGGAGGAACAGCTACTTCGTGTGAGTGATTTGTGCCTTTTAGCTGTCACAGGTCTTAACTGTGTTACTTTACCTTCTAATTTTCTAAACTTCAAAGCCTACCTGATTGGGTGGGAAGGTGGTGTGTGAGGAGCTGCCGCTGATGTCGCCGCCGTACCGAACTAATAACTTGAAAGGCATTTTTGTATGACATTTGTAATCTTCCTAGGGAATTGTAAATTTTTTTTTAAGATTTGATTTTCCTAGGGGTTTAATACACATACCTTTTTTTTGGGTAATATTTATTAGATTTTTAAAAAATGAGCACTTTCTTTTCCCTGTGTACTATCAGGTTCTAGTATATAATTATATAGGAAGAATCACAGAGCTCATTCACGAAGTCTCTGAGGAAGAGTTATCTGTGTCCCATTTCAAAGACAGGCTGCAGCTGACAAGGACCTTATGTGCAGTGGTAAAGATCCCTTCTCTAATGGAAATATTTCATTGTAATAAACATTTCAAAGAGACACAACTGACAAGAAGGCCACCGGGTAATTTCTGGAGTGTTGTAACTAAAGAACATAAAATGGTCAATGCTCACAAGCAGTTCTAACTAAGAAAGGCTGCTGTTCTACCAGGATTCATGGTGTCGAACATCAGTAAAGGTATTTTATATGAAACACTAGTGACTTGAACGGACTTCTGAGAAATGCATTATAATAGTGCTTCAGTAATTCCTTTCACTCCAACCCCTCTTATTCTGTCATTTGTCTCCTCTACATTTTTTTTTCTGAGTAACACACACCCAGAGTTTGTTCCCTGTAGTGCTTGGCAAAATTCAAAATATTTATTTGTTTCTTTTCTTATCCATCTGCTCTAGAAAGCTCTGTGTTTATGAGCTTGGTCCTCAGGCAGTTTATCCTTTTGTACATTCAGCTTCAAATAATGCGAATAGGCACCCCAAGCTGCAGTGAATAGTGTGTTTGACTGAGCCCCAGTGAAGTACATATATTTTGTAATAATGTAGTCACTAAAAACTCTAAACAGGCCAGGTTGATTCTTTAAAGTAAATGGTGGTGAGAAGATAAACATTGTGTCTTCAGTCAGCTATGACGCTGCATCATGGCTCTTTAGAACATCTGTAGGAACTGGGTCCTCGACCTGATTTAGAAACAGAGAAACTGGCATAAGACAAGAAACATTTTGGAGCATCTCATGTGGGGACAGGTATCACTGCTGCTCAGGGTATTGGTTTCCCTGAAAGAAAAGCAAGTGTGTGCTCTGAAAAGCACTCATGCATTTCAGGGAACATGGGTGGCTTAGACTTTCTATGTACTGTCAAGTTAATATAAGTACCGATGATGGAAGTTCTGTTTACCATAAGCTTTGTTGTTGTTGTTTAAAAATCAATTCAAAATGAGCATGGATGAGTTACGGTATCCAAATTCTTGGATTGCTTTTTTTTGGTTTGTTTGTTATTGAAAATCAAGGAAAGAGATGAGTGTAGGAGGTCCAAACGGACCACCTGAGTCCCAGACTCTGCTTTGTCCTTGGAACACAGCCCTCAGTAGTGTAGTCTGTAGGATCTGGTCTCCCCGTGTAAAGGCTGTCTTATCTGTAACTCTCTGGAGATGGTGTTTGCACGCCTGTGTGTATAAAACGCACTTTGTCACTGGCTCATTTATCATTGTGTCAGACAGACTGAGACTCGTCAGCTTTCATTGAGTGGAACTTTAAATGATTTCTAGAAATTCAGAATCTCTTTTAGGATTTTTATTGGCTTTGTTTGGATCAAATATTTTTCTTTTAAGTTTTATTTGAAGTAATTAAGCATTCTTTCCATTTCTACTAAATGCTAGGTTCTTTCACAGTGATTAGTTTAATAGTTACATCAACTCTTAAAGGCACACGAGTTGACCCCACTTGTACAAATGAGGATATGGTGGCTCAGACAGTTAAATGACTTCTTAAGTCCACAAGTCTATGAAGTGAGAGGTCTGAGATTTAAATCCCTTTTCAAAACCTTCCCACCATACCACAGCCTTCCATCTGGCAGTAGGTTCTGTTAAGACAGGTAAGGTTTTTCTAGTTTTAGGCACCGCAGATATAAATAAATATGGCATCTCTAATAGTCATCCTCAGAACTCTCTCAAGTCAGGTTTGGGAAGTTGCAAGGCATGCTTTCATGATGAGGGCCTGTGACTATGAATAATATCTAGTTCTTTCTTACAGTGAACACCAGAGCTTGGGAAAACCAGAGGTTCTTAGCTCGGTAGATGCAGTTAGACACTCAGTAAAGAGTCTCTTAATATGCAAGGCTGTGGGCAGCCACATTTGACTTTCATAATGATAAGCAAAACAATTCTGTGCAGTGATTCATGGAGACAATTGGATTCTCATGTTCTCCTGGAGCTGTTTATGATAATATGTTACCAGCAAATGCAAGTGAGAAATTTACAGCAAATAGCTATAAGGGAGGTAGAGAGTTGCAGAGATATGGAGGGGAAAACACAAAATAGTGGCACTTTAGTTATCTGCAAAAGCAGACTATTTTGTGCATATTAAAAATGTGGAAAACTGTATTGCTGGTCAAATCTTTCTTCAGCTTCTACAAACAGTGACAGTTTAGAAAAAATCATGCTCTTGTGTTTGAAGCTTTTCTGCATCTTTTCCTAGAAGTTAGGGTATATGCAGTGTCATATGCAGTAAGGTTTTAGGAGGTTGTTTTAGTTCCTGTGTTCTGCTTGGGATCAGCTGAGACAGCTGTGTCTAAGTGAATATTGCTGGAGCTCCCATCTCCTCCCCCCTGGCCCCTGGGCTATCCTGACCCTGCTTTTGTAGCTGGTATAGCAGCAGGAGACATACCTTTTGAAGTGCTTCCAGATCTGACCTGTGTCCTGAGTAGCTTCTGTGGTCAGAGCTGGTGAGTAGAAATTGGATCTCATCTTCCTCTAAGCCTAGATATGAATGAGCAGTGATAACCTTGTATTTCACTATCAACTGTTTAAGGACATAGTTATATGTGGGTCATCAATGCTAGCCAGAAAATGTAAGCTAGAAAAGGATGGTTTACATTAAGAAACAGTTCTTAGTCTACAGCACACCTCCCAGCCTCCTGTACTAGAAGCTGTAATTGATTGCTCAACTGATTTTGCTGTCTTAAGTACCTGGAGTGAGAGTCAGGGTGGCCTGGTCATCAACCTCCTCTTCCTTTTCCCCTCCTCTTTTTCCTACTTAGTTACTCTCTATTGCCAAGACAAAACACTAAGACTAAGGCAACTTATAAAAGAAATATTTTAATTTGGGGCTCACAGTTCCAAAGAGTTAGGGTTCAAGACCACAACAGTAGGGAGAGTGGTAACAGGCAGAAGGTATTTATGCTAGAGCAGTAGTTAAGAGCTTACATGTTGAGACAACCATGAGACAGAGAAAGAGTTAACTGGGAATGGCTTAAGCCCACCTCACAGTGAAACATCTCCTCTAATAAGGCCACACCTCCTAATCCTTCCCATACAACTCTTCTAACTTTGTCTAAACATTCAAATATATGGCCTGTGGAGGCCATTCTCATTCAAAACCACCACAGCACTCTTCTTCCCCTGACTCCTCTTTCTCCTCCTTTTCAGCTCTTTCTGCCTGTCTTTATCTCTATCCCTTCTCTCAATGGATATCTAATAATCAAACATCTCCAAGTCTAGGATTAGAAATTATCTTTTGTTTGTTTTTGAAGTGCTAGGGATCAAATCCAGGGCTAGGAAAGCACTCTGCCATTGGGCTATACTTCATGCCTAAAAGAAAGCAAAAAAGAGTGGATTAAAGTTTAAATAAGTGAGCACACACACATACACACACACACACATGCATGAGAGAGAAAGAGACACACACAGAAAGAGGGAATATTCATAATGATATTTTATATGGAGGGACTATGTTAGTAAGGAAATATTCATGTGATAATTGTAAATAGCTAATAATTTATATTTCAAAAATCTTTAATTCTGGTAGTTAAATTTGCCCAGGAGTTAGACTGCCAGCTTTCACATTCTGTCCTCTGTTTGCCTGGTATGCTCTTCGGGTGAGTGAGTGCTGTTTCATTTTCTCTTTGTCTTGTGAGACAGGGTTTTGGCCTCACAGTTACTATGTAGACTGAGAAAGCTTTGAACTTGAAGCTATCCTCCTGTTTCTGCCTACTGAGTGCTAGGATTAAGGACATGTGTCTTCTCACTTGGCCATACACTTTATTTTTTTAATAAGTAGTTTTATTCTCTGGTTTCCTCATCATTAAACAGTACAGTGACATCACCTAACTCCTATTGTTGTCTGGGAATGTGAACTCACACTGTATGTAGTAGCACAGAGCACAGGGCAGGACTTTCTAAGCTTTTAGTGATTTCTCCAATGTCTATCTGTCTAACCATCATCTATTCATTTACTATCTCATTTGTTCATCTTTTTAATGTTCCTGGAAACATAAATCAATGATTGGTTTGGCTTTTTAATTGCTGTTATGTTTAAAATTTGAAATGAATTTAATGGGCCAGGGCATGTGTAAAGAGGAGACATTTAATCAAGTATGGCGGTTTAGAAGCTTCATTTTAAATCTTCTGTCATGGCTACTGTTTTTCTGGTTAGTTAATACCCTACCAGTTTCTCCTTACTTATTTAATAGCATTTAAACAACTGGGTAATATTTACTGATGTTGTTTTTATACCAAATATTATACTAGGTTGCCACCATGGGATACAGAGAAACATGGAGTTTTGTTCTTTTTCTTGGAAACTCTATAGTCTTATTGAGATAATTTATACAATTGTTTATAGTCTATCATTCTTTCATTAGAAAAAGGTTGTGTGCATGAAATATTTAATAAACACTGTGAGCATAACTTCCTTAGAGCACTTCCTGAGAGTTAGGATCAAAGTCCCAGGGATGGTTCCAGCTGGTTCCAGGAAGGTGAGGGAAGTGACAGGGCCAGGTAGAACATAACAGCAAGAGTGAGCAGAGCTTGATAGTACTAGTGTACTATCGGAGCAGAGAGGGAAGGTGCAGCCCAGAAAAGGCTTAGGAAAGTCAGACAGGTCTGGGTGCAGGGCCTTGAAAGCCTGGGTCAGGAGTTTAGATTTCACTGTGTCTCCTCGGGAGAGCTACTGATGTGTTTTGATTAGAACAGTGGAGGCAGACAGAATGGCAGCAATTCATTTGAAAGAGGAAGGAACTGAAAGAGATAAGTTAGTTTAGAGTAGGTTGCTGGAGTTTGAGCCTGATGTGCAGAAAAACCCTGTCCTCAGGTGATTATCAGTATGGTGAGCAAGGAGGGCCTGAGAGACATCAGCAGGGAGGCTTGACACAGCTGAGGCAGGCTGGCAGTGAGCAGCTGTGATGCTCTGAGACTCTTCTGCGTCTGTGTAAACAAGAGAAGGTGCTGAGGAAAACTCTAATGAACCTAGTTTTAAGTTTCGTTTCTATGGTATTGCAAAGCGTATCTTCATGTTAATACCTTGTGGTTGTTTTGAGGCCTTTCATGGAAGGAAGAAATGTTGGGAGGAGACAAAATAATCAAAATGTTGGGAGGAGACAATATAATCATGGAGTTTAGAAATAAAGCAGAAAGATGCTTGATGAAGAGTATAGGGCCAGAATCGAGGTGAGCAGCCTCGGCGTGTGAGTGGTATGTCTGTGTCTGTTCTCTTAAGTAAAAAAGAATGATCTATTTGCTCACTGCACCCTTTCAGCTTTTCCTTTTTCCTTTCTTTCTAGAGCCATTGAGCATCTGTAAGATGTGGTGCACGGGTCAGGCACTAAGGAGCCAGCAATGCAGGACAGGTGTGGGTCTGTCTGTGGGTCACATAGGACAAAATCCTGGAATGATTCCTCTTTTCCTATTCTTAACAGAAGCGTGTGACAATGTCTACTGGGGCCTTAGAAGTATTTCTCTGACAAAGCATACCTTTTCTCTCAACATTCCTTATTATCTCTGTATTGAAAGAAATACCATGTGGGTGTATAATTTCAGAAATGGCTTAAATTAGTCATCATCAAAGTTCAACACTCCTGATTACATCCTCTCAGCTAGGAGGTTGTCTCTCTGTAAGGTCACATGTAGGATCTCTTAGAAGGAAAAAGTTTGTCATATTACTTAAAAATTGTAAGATTGAGAAAAATGATATTTTCACTAGATGATGGCAAATGTATTACAGACACAGTCGAGCTTGCCAGAGGCACGACTTCTGTCCTAGCACTCCCCCTTAGAGTTTCTGAGCCTGTGTGAGCACCTGTGTCTTTCTTAGTCTTCCCAATGATACAGAGTGGAGAGAGTGGCATGCAAAGGAGCCTTGTCTTCAAGAAAGAGTCTGGTCTTAAGAAAGTGTCCCGACAGGGAGCAAGAGATCAGATTGACAGCTTCTGATTTGTATGCTGGCTCAGGGAATCCTGAGCTGTTGATGGTGCCCAGTTTGTTTCTCTTTAACCTAGTGTAGTTCTTTTGCTCCCCTGCTGAACCTAACTCCTTGTAGGTTGAATGATTAGAAGCGATACTTTTTAGAGCAGAGGTGGGAGGCAAAAGTGGAGTACCAAACTTTGGCAACTTATGTACCTTTCTAGTAAAGGAAGGACACTATTGATGGAAGAAAAGAAGTCCTCTGAGTTGGGAGCGCATATGGGAGAAATTTTATTTATTTATTTATTTATTTATTTATTTAACCATATTGGAGGGAATGATGTGAATCTGAGCATTTTAAATTCTAACTTAGATATAAAAGAACATTACTTAGCTAAGAGAGCTTTTATGTGTCAGAATGTGGATGACAATAGTTTTACCTGGACCATGGCATCTTCAGTGTGTGGGAACACCAGGTCAAATGTTCATAGCTTTTAAACCAAACTAGTTTGGAGTTATCAAGTCTCCAGAAGAGTGAGTCAGTTTGGTCACCAAATTTGGGCAAGAATTCCAGATACTGAAGGTCTCAAAAACAATTGCAGAAATGTATCCTACTCATGGCTATTTCTAAATTTGGATAGAAATAATCAATTTTGGAAGATAAATTTCCAGCGTCAAAAATGAGGGCCAATTTAGAAGACATAAATAAAACATACATTTTCCTTCTCTTAAGAAAAAGTTAAGTCAAAAGCTAATGAGGTTAAATTCTGTTCTTTTCCACTTTCATGGAGGATTCTAGGCTAGATGGAACTCTCTACAGGTTAGATTGTTTTGTGATAGACATGCTGCAGAATGTGATGTCACCTGTGGGCCTTTGTACCAGGCCAGCAAGGCTGTGGGGCTCTTTTCATACTTGGGTTCTTTTTCCATAAATTGGTCTTTCTTGTTGTTTTCCATTTTTATTTGATGTAGGACTAATAAATCTTACTGATAAATAACAGAGCTTTTGTCATACATGCAGGATTAAAATACACCCCTTTTGGGGGAAGCCAGATAGGTGTGTTTACTCTGTAGAGAGATTTAGAGTTGATTTTTTGTTTTCTTTGTGGTAATTATGTTTGCACTTTGCTGATCACTAGTTGTGCATTATTACAATGGAAGGTGACAATTTGATTGTCTTCAATTGGAGAAACAAGTAATTTTATATTCACTAAGCTGTCAGGTAACACTAACTCACAGAACTGAGAGCTCCTGGCAATGCATTTGGCACCTATATTTAACTGCTTTGATGCTTGCATAACCTTTGCTAAATCAGACATGCTTCTTCGGCTGGAGACGGTTTTCAGGGCTTGCAATGAGGTTTTCATTAAGTACACAAACTGAAAATGAACTGCAACGCCTGCTTCTTGCCCCTTTCTCTGCTCCTCCCACCACTGCTGTCCTCTTCTTTTCCTTCACACCCTCCCCCTTTCCTTCTCCCCTCCATCTCCACTTTCCCATCCTTTTTTGACAGGAATCTAAAATGTATCTGTTATGTATGTCCTTACCAGAGAGAATTGCCCCATAGCTTTATTATGAGGGAAACCTAGAAAAAATCAACTCCTTCACATAATTTTTTGTCCAGCGTAGCCATGCTTGAGATTTCATATTGGGAACAACCTCAATAGTATCAGGTTTTCATCTCTCTCTCTCCTTTTCTGAGTGACTGACAATAGAGGAAGAACAGAAAAATGTCCAGGGATAGCTTCCTACACTTTCTGTTTGAGAAGATGTGGCTCTGGTCTGTGATATTTTTTATGAAAGAAGCAGATGAGAAGTCCCGTAATCGGACACTCTATTAGTGGATTAGTTTCAGCCTGGTGGGGATGCTCCTTGAAAAATAAAGCTTTTCATCCCACGTGAAGAGGATATTCTAAGTGAACACATGGAAATAAATTCATTATGCTGTTATTTTAGACAGCCTTCTCTCATGAAAGCCACGAAGAGGTCTTTCAGTTGAGCTGAACAGTGGCTGAGCTTGATTAAAACCCTCTGAGTTAGGGTGTGTATTTATAGTAGCCATTGTTCAGTTTTGATCTGTCAAGCCACTGGTTTTATTTATATTCTCTGGTAGTGGCTTTACAGAGCAAAACTCCCAACAGCTACTGTGAGAAAATTCAGTATTATTTCTATCAAACAAAAAGTATAGTGGTTCCATGATATCAAGTTGTTTTGATCTTAGGAAGAGACTGGATACACAGGGACAAATGTGATAATTTTAAGTTTTCCATAGGCAGTCAATCAGAAGCCAGACGTTGGACGGATTGCCTGTGCCTTCTAGCAGATACTGACCAATTAGACAGAGGTGGTTACGTGATGTAACATTATCAGGAGAAACAATTCATGAGTCAAAGCATTCTAAGACATATGAGCTCTAGTCCAAAGAACAGTCTTAAGCTATATAAAGTGACAGCAACATTGTCAGCTAAATATAGGCTCCAGAGACACAAACTTTGATGACTTGAGAGGAATCTGTTCCAGGTAGTTCTTGTTTTGTAAGAACATCAGAGAGCCTTTGGTAACAATTTTGGTGCATCAGTATGGAAAATTAGAGGCCTTAGAAAAGTCAAGATCATTAATTTAAGCCCTTGCTTAGATACATGTTAAGTGTATTTCATTTGCCTCACGTCTCTTAACTTGCCAGCTTGCTCAGATCAGTGAGTTTCCTAACAGGTATCACATCTTGGTGGATCTATATAAACTCTGAAAGGGGCTGAAATGCTAGAAGGATGATAGGTTTCTAAGTTTTCCAGTAGCTCTGATAGCATTCCCCTTGTATTCTCTCAGTTGCTATTAAGACATAGATAAGGAAAGAAAAACTGGTAAAAAAAAAAAAAAAAAAAAAGCCCAGAGATATTTGAGAACAGAGTGGAGAGAGAGGACGTGAAATTACATGAAATTATGGCTTCAAAGAACACAGAGACCCAGACATCAAAGGTGACTTCTCCAGTGTGTGTGTGTGTGTGTGTCCAAGAGGTGTCTTCACTGTAAGATCTAGATGTTCTACTTACATGTGCATCTGTGTACCATACAGGTGCCTGATGACTTCATGTGTCAGAAGGGGACATTGGATTTCCTGAAGCTAGAGTTATAGAGGGTTATTAGCTACCAAAGAAGTGGTGGGATTTGAACCCAAGTCCTCTGTAAGAGCAACAGGTGTTCTTCACCAAATAGGCCATCTCTCCAGCCCTTAGGACTCTTTTCACGTTAAAGACTAGAGTTAGGCTTTTCCTTGCAACCCTCTCAAATCCCTGAACGTGGGAATTGGAGGCACAGGAAAAAGTCTTGCAAGTCATTCTTTGCCCTGGCCTGGGTGAACTGGAATCCTTTGTGAGGGTTCCTGGGCATTGTGCATTTTGGCAGCTGAATGTATCTGTTACTCACACTCCTTAGAATGAGAGGCACTGTGCTATATATTTTTGGAAAACGAGTTTATTTCTCAGAATCAGATCAAGCATAGTGTTCAAGTAACAATGAATTATCTGAGATGAGTCTATGTTGAGCTTTGAAAAATGAATGTAGTGTTGGACTGAACTTTAACATTTTTCTTATAGGCAAATGAGCTGTTAAAGTGCTGCTTTATGTTAGAACAGCATTTCTTTTTATTGTTAGATTTTATTACTTCTTTTATTTTTGAGATTATAATATAATCACATCACTTCCTCCTCCATTTCCTCCCTCCAAGCCCTCCCATGTTCCCCTCCTTGCTCTCTTTCAAATTCATAGCTCTTTTTTCAGTATTGCCACACATGTGTGTGTGTAGGCATAGAATTCTTTTGAATAAGTGTAACATACCTAAAAAGTGAGTGTTATTTGATAATAACCAAAATAATGAAATATTAGAAAATAGTTCTGTGCCATCATATTTGAAAGGTTCTGTATACCATACTTTTCTGAAGCAGAGGCCTTAGTGCATGTATGTCCACCATCATCCCTCTTTTATAGAGCCCAGACCATCTCACCTTCCTTATTCCAGAACAGAGCATACGTTTACCACTGAGGTACTTGGCAATGACCTAAGCATTTGGACACTAGGGCTTGAGGTGGAGTGTTTGTCACTTTGTTGCGATAGAGATGGTCCTGCTGCTATCCTGGAGAACAGTATTAATTCTGGAGCATTACCTCCATCAATCTCATAACCCAAATCTTAAGCTGGAAGGTCTTCTCAATGGTCCAGCATCCAAGGGATTCACTTGATCTGTTGGGCAGAGATAGTTCAAGTGCAGGGAACATATGATGGGAACTGAGTCTCACATGTCTCAAGACATCCAATTCTTTTTGGAGGTTTTCCTTGATAATAGCTATGCCCCAGAAAACCATCTTGTTTAACCAGTGTGATAAGTTGACAATGTAGTTTTCCTCTCTGATTATAATGTGCTCTGTGTAGTCAATACACTAGTACCATGTGAGTGTAATTTCCTCTTTTATTTGATCTCCAATGCACTGTATTATAAATAAACAGTTAAAAAAAAACACCAAACAAATCTGTTGCATTTCCTTTTAAGATTGTACCACTGTAGACACTTGTTCTAGTAAAGTAGAATTGGGCACATTTGATTGCATTTAAATTTTTCATGCTTCAGCAGTTTGGCTGGGAGCACAGCAAAGAAAAATCCCATGAGCGAGGAGAGTTGAGAATAATAGAACTTGATTTTGTGTATTATAGCGGCAACATTTGCGCTGCTTTAGTAGGGTTGTGTCAGCACTTCCATTATAAACCCCTGTTTTCAGGGGCTTTAACTAGGAAGATATTTTTTTTTTAATACAAATTAAAAAAACAATTCATTCGAATGATTTTAAGTTATAATAGAGCAAAAATAAAACAGAGTAAAGTCACATAAAAATTGACCATTTTCTAAAGGATTTTGATTTTTCCTTGCTTGTTAGTTGTGTGGGATGTAGCTAGGTAAGGTGCTACCTAATGTACGGGGGTGGAGTGTAGAGGAACACTGTTGTAATGGATAGTATATAAGCGTATTCAAAACAAGTGTGAGAATTCACACACAAAGCTGACAAACCGTAACTAACAAGGTGTATTTGATTCATGGATTCCTAAAGCAGGTGACTGGGGTAGAGTGGTGGGAGCCAGGGTATCGCCAAAGTCGGGAGTGTGCTTCCTAGAGTACAGCTCAGTGGCTGTAGGAAAGTGTGTCAAGGAGGACTGCTAGGACGCAGAAGAGTGCCAAGGTGAAGTTACCCACAAGTGCAAACCTGAGAAGAGTTCAGTTCCCAGAACCCACTCCTGAAAGTTGTACTCTGACCTCTACATACACTACTTGGCAAGTGGCCTCTTGCATCTCTGATGCCTCCTCTGCGCCATATTAAAAACAAACAAACAATAAGGGTAATACTAAAGAAAGAAATGAATGAGGACATAATCAGTTCAATTGAAGGCTGTATAACAATTTATGTGTAAAAATTAGTAAACCTGATCCAGTAGTAATCTATGATTTATTTAATAAACTATGTGACAATAAGATGGCTCTGAAGATAAAAGAGCTTGCAGCTAAGAGTGACAGCCTCAGTTCAATTCCTAGGACCTATATAGTCAAAGGAAAGAACCTGCTCTGGCAAGTCGTTTTCTGGCTTCCACATGTACATGCCCATGTGTGCATGCCTGCACAC
Organism: Mastomys natalensis; assembly: GCA_021653895.1. Classification (NCBI taxonomy): domain Eukaryota; kingdom Metazoa; phylum Chordata; class Mammalia; order Rodentia; family Muridae; genus Mastomys; species Mastomys natalensis. The sequence continues at coordinate 527,909 of JAJTUV010000156.1, forward strand.
ACATGTACACACACTGGTATGAATATAACAATGAAAAAAATCTGTGCACTAAAAATAAGTTGTGTGTATATTCATATAAAAAATAAACAACTATCATTTAGTATAGTGATTCTCAACCTGTGGGTTACAAGCCTTTGGGTAGCATACCAAACATCCTGCATAGCAGATATTTACAATACAATTCATAGCAGTAGCAAAATTATAGTTATGAAGTATTAATAAAATAATTTTATGGTTGGGGTCACCACAGCATGAGGAACTGTATTAAATTGCGTTATGAAGGTAGAGAACCATTGTCTTTGACTAATATAACACAACAAAGCTACTGTTGAGAACTGAAATAGCTCAACTATTTTATCAAAAGGAAATACCTTGATCAGTTTTCTTTTCCTCTGTGGACAATATAGCTCAGAGTGCTAATAAAACAAGCATAGAGAAGGATGTAAAGTATGATCTGAGAAGTGCTCTTAGACCACAACATGCCGACCTTCTTACCGAGGCTTGGCCCCGGGAGCCAGGTGTACTTTCTTGGTTCTCTTACCTCCCCACTCCTCAGCCTGGGTATGGAGCTGAGGGTGAATAGTCGGCTTTAATATACTGACAGCCGAGTTGGTATTTGCAACCTTGATACACATTCGTGTTTGTGGGTGTGAAATAAAAGACAGCTTGTGTGCCACTGTAAATAGGCTTCTGATGGGTCACTGGAGGGTTCACCAGAAGCTTGCCGATGAAGGAGAGGTGAGGCCTCTCCCACTAATTGTATTCAGCGTGTAATTTCTAAAACTTCCCTCTGAATTTTGATTTTCAATTAACACTCCCCATTTGAAGATAATTTTCTATTTAATGTAATTGCAGGAAATAATTTATTGGCTGATTAAGACTGAGGGCCCAGCCTTCCTTAAGAAAAACACTCACCAACCAGCCTTTAAACTCAACTCATGGCTTTGGACAGATTGAGTCTATTTTTACAGCTGCAGGTTGTTTAATGAGGATCGTACACCATTGTTAACCAGTATAGTCTCACATCAAAATGATTCTTAAGAGACTGTTTACATTTTGTGTATTGTGTCATGATTAATTTATACTAAAGCGATAATCATAGATACTGCTACTGGAAGGCAACAGATTACTTATAATAGGAGGCTGTTTGTTGAGAGAACTGAAGTCATTCTGAGTTTTGGATTATGACTTTTTTCTTCACTTGTATTGAACTGTTTTTAAAAGGTGGCAGTCAACTCATTCATTCATTTTTAATGTGTGTGATTACATTCGGGCTAACTGCCCATTATCTGAACAATGCAAACACTCTTGCTGCCTGTGACCGATGCTTGATAACTTACAGGGCAGTTATAATTGCCTGGTTTTACAGTGGTCTTTCTGGGGCAGTACAGTAAGTTCTGTAGTGACTTTCAATACTGAGACACATCCATTGGTTATGATTCTCCATGTGTGCATGTATTTGCCCATTTGTTAGCACCAACAGGAGTCACTTGAGAATGTGAGTCTTTGAAGCTGTGCTCTTTAGAACATTCAGTTTCTCTCATTTTAGGGTTATAGAGCTATTCATCTGCACACTGTCCCTATTCTATTTTCCAGTCTCATCTAAATAGATGAAAGTTTTAGTATTTGTACAATGATTATTATAAGTAGGTATCAGCATTTTAATATGTTTCAAAGCACTTCAAAAGCCTGTAATACTTTTATTTAGAACTGTGCATAATTAGTTTAGCTGATCTTCTATTAATGTTTTTCACTGTAGGATACTAACTCTGAGCCCCCTCATTAATTGTGAGAAATTTAGCATTAGCTGTTAAATCCTATGTGAAACATGGGCTGCTACATAAAAACTACTGTTTAAATTGGAATTAACTTAATTATTTTTCCTTGCACTTGATATTTCCTTCACTGCAATATTCATGAAAGCATGTGACAGATTTGTAAATTTAACTGTTAATCTCAGATTTCTAGACCCTTTAATCAGTATTTATTTGTCTGTAGAAACAGTACAGGCAAGTTAATGATTTGCTAATTTGAAAATGCTCATGTGTTTCCCTATGTTAACTGATTTGTGCATTTAAAAATGGTATGAAATCAATTAATGTTAAAGAGCAATTAAGGTGGTGATTGTATTCCTTCTATTACACAGCAGTTTCAAAGGAAATACAATAAATAAAAATCAACATGAAGTTTTAGGGGAAATGGTTTCTTCCACTAATTTGTAAACTTTTAGTGATTTGGTCACTAACCCCTTTACTAAGAAATTCATCTTTCTAAAGTGATGTTCTCAGAGCTTTATAATTTTGTATGACATCATGGTTTTTGATCTCATTTGAAGCACATGACGAAGACCCCACTACACAGTCCTTTGACGGTTTCTTTGTGAAGACTTCCACTCATGATATAGACTTTTAACGTTTAGTATGCACAGTAGGCATTTTATTTTTTCATAGTAAATGCTATGAATCATGTGTATACTTTCTGACATGAAATGCAGGTATAATTATTTCAGAAACTCAACTCAAATGCCACAAAGTTGCTATAAGATTTATCTAACACTAGAAGCCAACATGGCACTTAAAAGTTAAGAAGTAATTCTTAATGTATCTGAGAGGTCTTCAGAAAAGCTTCAGATAGGCCATTGGTATGTGGTCTGACACTAATAATCAAGATTTAAGATAGGAAACTAGAAACCAGATTGCTTAGCATGTTAAGGACAAATTATTTAATCAGTTTGTATTTTTTACATAGGCTTAATTTTTTTTTCCCTTCAGCACTCTTCGAGAAAGTTAGATATTCTTTCTCTGAAGACTTTCTTCTGAGTGGCTCATTAGTCCATTCACTCACTCACTCACTCCTTCTTTTCACTGCTAACCACCAACCCTAGTACCCTTTCCACCAGAAACTAGTAGGAAAGCCTGGAGGAAGGGCATATAGATACATATATTGTACATCATGAAATCTTATAAAGATCAGATTTGAGGATTGTGTAAGGGAAAATATGCAGCAGTTAGGGGGAAGAGGCAAAGACGAGGATAACAGATAAGCCAACAGTCCTTTGTAGTTTAGACTGTCAATTTCTCTGTTTCAAGGATTTTTATTTTTTCTTATATTAGTCAAATACAATAGCTTCTAATTTGTTTATGAGAGTCCTCTAATCCATGGTGTTTCCCTTCTTCTGCAGAAGAATGTCTTCCAAGCAAGCCACCTCTCCATTTGCCTGTACAGCGGATGGAGAGGAAACAATGACCCAGGATTTGACCTCAAGGGAAAAGGAAGAGGGCAGTGATCAACACCCGGCCTCCCATTTGCCTCTGCACCCCATAATGCACAACAAACCTCACTCTGAGGAGCTGCCGACGCTTGTCAGTACCATTCAACAAGATGCTGACTGGGACAGCGTTTTGTCATCTCAGCAAAGAATGGTGAGCTCTGAAAGTCTGGTGGCTGCTACCAGCGGTGTCTACATCCTCACCATTAGGAAACATTTAAGGAAAACTAAAATACATGGCTTCAGAGTGTTCTTGGTCAGGCCACAAAACAAACATGAGGCATACAGTTGTTATTATTCTGGTAACTGGGAAAACTTGGAAAGCAGTTGGTGATCTAGGCTATGGCCATCATTAGGTCTGCTTGACAAAAGAATATTGATTTACTTTTTAAACAAGGGGAGTCAGTTATCTTATACTTTCTATTCTCATTTAATGTGATTAATTTAGTAATGTCACAAAATAGGTATTTGAATGAATGTGGTTGTGTATTAATATTGAAAAATTAAGTTAAGCAAATATGTTCATGTGAATGAGATCATAGCATGCATGACTATATTTTCAATAAGCAAATGCCTATATCTATCATTTAAATTACAAGTCATGTGCCTATATATTAATATCAAAGAAACATTCAAGATTCCTGCATACCATCCAATCAGACCACATAGGTTTTCTCTAAAAGAGAGAAACAGCATGCCAAGTGATGCAGGAGTAGGCAGCTTTCCTATGGTAAATTCTGTCTTCTAAACATCAAAACAGAAACCTCAGGAGGAGCATTAATTATCTAGTCCCAAACAAAAATCTTCATTTTTTTTAATCATCTAAAGAAACCAGAACCTTAATATGTCTTAACCCTAGCTTGTATTTTTTAACTTTTGAGTGACCAAAAATTAGTAAAAAATATCTTAAGTAGACAATGAGAGTTTTATTCCTAAACAAAAAACAAGGTATAATTTTAAATGCCTTTGTTAAAAAAATGAACATATTGACATAAATAACTTGCAGAGGGATAAAGTTTTTTTTTTCAAATGATTTTTGTAGACCCAGTATAGGTGTGGGGAGGGAATCAAAAGATGAATGGAGCACGTCTTGAATAATTTTAGTTTTACTCCATGATTCATAGATGTTATTTACTTAGCACATCTTAATTATACAGATTAACAAATTTCATCATGACATTTTCATAATGCATATAGTACTTTTATTACAATTTCTTGTTCTTCTACCATTTCTTAAACACCCCCTTCCTCTCCTTTTTCTATTCTAATTTCCTAATAGTCCTTTTGGGTCAATGTTTCTCTCTCCCACCATACTCAACTTAAATTTCCTATATGGAGGGAAACTTGTCTTTGTGTATTTGACTTACTTCACTTAACATGATGATCTCCAGATTTTCTTGCAAATGACATCATTTTGTTCTTTTATACATGGGGAATCAAGAGTGAACAGTTTTCTGGGCTGGGGATTTATCTTCCAGGAGAAAGGGAAGGCAAATATATATTGAGGCAGGAATGGAGAACATTTTCTGATTGAATTTAACTTTATTCCATGTCTGCATGACTGAGATGGATATCCACTCTCTGTTCTTTGCTCATAGGCAGGATAATTGAGACTCTGCTTGGTCTTTATTTGAACAAATATTTATGGAACACCTGGATGCCACACATTCCCTAACTACGCTGTATTATGGTGAAGCAGATGTGACGCCTGCCTGCCTGCCTGACTGGAGGTTGTGTTCTTGGACAGGGGACAGACATGCAAATACATATATAGTTGAAGTTGTGTGTGCTATGCAGAAGATCAGAATGTTGTCTGAAAGCACAATGAGGCAAATCTAACTTCGAATAGATGGATAGGATGCCCTCTCCAACCATGGATGACAGAAAGTAGTCAGAGTAGGGCAAAGAATAAATCCATGGAGAGAACAGCATGTATGGAGTGTCTGAGGTGATAAACCCAGAACTTAATTTAAGGAAATGAAAGATGGTATTTGTGGTCAGAAGATAATGAATGAAGATACATCAGATGTGGTTTGAAAAAATAGAGAGGAGCCATATCATACAGGCCTTGGAGATGTCATTGTGGAGGTGAGATTTGATCTGAGTGCAGTGGGAACAGCCTTTCAAGGGCTGAAGAAGGTTTCTCACAGATAATTCCAACTGTGGCACAGTGAATGGATGGGCGGGGCAACAAGAGTGAAAGGATGGGCCCTGGGGTTTCTGCTTCAGAAATCTAGATGAAAGATTACAGTGACTTGGATTAGTGTAAACAAAGACAGGGCACAGAGAGGGACTGGCTCAAGATAGTTGTGCTTTGATGCCATGTGCAAGCCTGACCAAAAAAAGTAGCTGGACTGGAAATGTATGGGGAGAGGCAGGGATAATATACTTCAAGTTCTGTTTCTTCTGAGGGCACTTTCCTTATTTTTCTAAGAAAAACTTTATTTTTGGCAAGTGCTAAGTTGCTTTGCTAAATTAGCCTGAAATTTCTGTTATGCAGAACTTGTCAAAAAATAGATACTAATGTATATGTAATAATTTATGCTATACATGATTTATGGTAGTATAAGGTTGCAAACATGTTATAGATTAGTGTGAAAGAGACCATTCTCATAGAAATGTTTCCAAACTTTAGCTATGCTTTCTGCTGGAGCTTTTGTGTTCTCCAAATGCTGGAAAGCCAAAATATTTGTTTAACTCCCACTCTATAGCCATTTCCCAGCTGTGTACTTATATGATGCAATAAAAGGATTTAACAAATGGGAAATAGCAGCTGCATGTGGAAACTTTCTTTTTGTTTTCTCTTCACCAGATAGAGTCAACAACATGGCAACTGTAGCCTCAGACCTGAACTGACCTAGGCCACAGATCAGGTCACCAGGCAGCTTCTGTTTCTTGTAAAGAAAAACAATGGAAGGATTTTATGTTCCTGCCAGACCTGCAAATGTGTGTGTGTAGTAGTGTGTGTGTGTGTGTGTGTGTGTGTGTGTGTGTTGTATGTTGCATGTGTGTGTATTGGAGTAGGCAGACTGTGACTGATGTAAAATTTTAATTTATTCCATTTACTATAAAGTCTAGAGAATATTGATAAAGAGCCCAGACATTTGTAATTGTCTTCTATGGATCCTGTTTGCTTGCTTGTTTGATTACTATCAGCTGAATCCTGTCAAATATTGTGGAGAAACAAAAGCCAAGAATGACTGTACAAACTACAACACACATTTGTTAGGACCTCTTTAGTTTCTGTAATTCAGTTTCTACAATGGTCTTCATCTCCTGGACAATATTTGGTCTACTGAGTTCAGAAAGGTTTCATTGGGAAATATAAAGAACAAAAGTATAAAAAGCAAGCAAACAAACAAACAAACAAACAAAAAACTCACCAGTCCCCATGACCTGACTAGAAAAAAAGTTGCATCTTAGAATCCTGGTTATTTTGAAGTGGAAACTCAATAAAGTAAGATGCTATACAGTTTCCAGTAAGAAAAACAATGTGTAGTAATCTAAGCACAGGAGGATAGAAATTTTAGGGAATGGAATTCACAGACCAATGCAATATAAAAGATTTAGACACATCTTAAACAACAATTACAGAAGCCAGAGTGTCTAATTTTAAATTTAGTGGGTTTTTTTTTTTTTTTTGTTTTTGGTTTTTTAAATCAACTGGTGACTTTTCTTATGGTTGAAAAGTTAGTACACTTAAGAATGCCTGTCTGCTTCTGTGTACAGCACTTGTTTTTGTCATGGTTTCAGGGTACCAATACCTTTTTGTCATAGGAACATTGACACCATCCAGTGATGTGTATTTTTATTCTTATTGACCCTGTGCCATTAGTAAATAATGCACCCATGTAATAAAATGTACACAGCAAATTTCTTTCTGATGTCAGTGTGAAGTAACATCTCTGTGATAGCTTGCAGTGACCCATATTTGTTCTTATATGTAATTATTTTCCACAAAAGTTTAAAGTGTAGAAAGGACATGTGAGACTAGGTATTATTAGTAAACTTCTCTGCAAATTACATATTTTGTGGGGCAGAGTGTGTTGTGAGGATTATATTTCTATGTAGCTACTTGTATCAAATGAATGATTGAGAGGTACATGCCATACTGTGTTCTCCTTCTAATATAATTTTATTCTTTTCCTAATTTTTGCTTTAAAATATAATTTAAAGAGGTATATCACTCTTGGCCATGGGGATTTGGAATGACTACTCAGTTCCAGATACAAAGACTATGTGTGATAATATCAGGTTTCTGTTTTAGTGGAATTTACATAGTACCATGTCTCAGAGTCAGACAATTCAAACAATGAGGAAGATTCAGTAAAGGGAGAATGACTCAACAGAAGGAAAATCTTTCTAAAGAAGAGAACTTTCAGCTGAAATTTGGAACAAGTTAATTGTACAGAAACTTGGGGATGATAAATATAAAAGTACTTGCAAGTAGTAATAATAAGTAATGAGTAATAATAAGTACAAAAATCTTTACAATTTCTAACTTTTTACAGTGTTTGAATTTAAAATATGTCCACTTCCTGCCCACCAACTCTCACCAATTCCACCTGACAACCACCAACCCAGCTCCTTCCTGACTTCATGTCCTTCTTGAAAATTTATTATATTAATAAATAATATTAATAGTTCCCTGATTAAAATCTAATTTATATTAAAAAATAGTTCCCTGAGTGCAACTAGTGCTAAACAGATATGAAAGGATGTAGAACCATCCACTGGGGGACAGACCACCTATCAGTAGGCACATTCCGACAGAAGAGTGAATCAGCAGTTCCCAACTGTCAATAGGTCCTTTGATAGAGATGGAGCCTCAGCAGACCCTAGAATTTTCACTGGCTTGATTTTGTTCAGGTTTCAGACAAGTAGCCATCACTGATGTGAGTTTATGTGTACACCAGCCATGTCATGTTTAAAAACATTCCACAACTCTCCTCCTCATTCTGTGTCTCTTACATTTTTTCTCACTCTTCCGTGATATTTTCTGAACCTTGGATATAGTGAGGTTGTGACTCCCCTATGGCTGAGTACCTGAAGTCAGCACTTTGACCAGTTATTGGTCTCTGCATTAACTACTATCAACTGCAATAAGAAGCTCCTCTGACCAAGGGTGGGGGCAGCACAATTATAAGAGTATAAACATTATATTAGGAGGACAGTTTGATAACCATCCATTTAGTAGCCTCGGTAGACTTCTCCATTCGGCTCTATGATCTTTCAAATCATGGACTTTTGACAAGGTTACAATATCAGACAGAAAATACCTCCTTGATGGAGCAAGTCTCTAATTCAATCAGAACGAAGTTGGTTACTATCACAACTGTCATACCATGATCATACTAGTGGAAACATCTTTTCTGGCAGGTTGATGCTGTGACATGCAGGGTCCAATATTGGGAAATGTCTTTTCTGCCACAGTAGCCTGAACAGTACCTTCTGGCACTATGAAAGCTAGCCATTAGGAAGAGAGTTTTCTAGTCAATTTGAGATTTCTTAATGTCCTGCAACCAAAGTGCATAGTGTCTTTAGCAGTTAGTACTAACATCTTTTGATTAGTGTATTTGAACAACAAAACCAGCAGAGTGTCTGGAGAGGAGAGAATGATATGGAATGAAATCAAGGAGGCAGGCAGATGGTACATATCATAGAGCCTCAGAGGTTCTAATGAAGTGTTTGAACTCTGTTTCAAGTACAAGAGGAAGCCACTGGGAAATTTTAAGCAAGACAGTAATAATGCTTTATTTAACTTTCTAATAGATCACATTGCCTACTGTGCAGGTACAACTGGATGATGAGTGAACAGTTTGGGAGGTTATCCATTGAGAACAGGAAGGCAGGAAGTTAGTCAAAATTGAGTGAAATAAAAGAGGCCAAGGACCAGGGACAGGGTGATAGACATACATATTCTTGATCAAACCGTGGTGACTTCTGTGTGACCATGAAAATGTGGTGAGACACCGCTGGTCTGCCTCTGTCTTTGTGTGTTGAGTGCATGTGTGTATGCATGTGTGTGGGATCAATTTGTGTAGCTATATGTTTGGGAATGCACATGTATATATATGTTTATGGAGGCCAGAGGCTGATGTTGGTTGTCTTCTTTGATTACTTCCCACTTGATTTATTGAGACAGAGTCACTTGCTGAACCCAGGGGTTGCCAATTTGCCTAGTCTGTTTAACTAACTTCCCCAGGCTCTTGACTTAGGAATTTTGTGATTACAAACTGACCACCTTACCTGTTTGGCTTTTATGTTAGTCCCAGGAATTTGAACTCTGCTTACTAGGAAGTGCTTTATCCATTGAGCCACATCCCCAGGCAACATAGGATCTTTCTTGGAAAAAAAAAAAAAAAAAAAAAAAAACCATGCACAACGTGACAATAAGATTTAAAGTAGGATTCATGCACATATTCCCTTGTGCATTTATTCACAATCATATTGATATTTATTTTAGGCAAAAATGTTATTACATATATCTGAGTTTGAACTACTCATCTAATTAAGTAGAAAAAAAAACCTATGTTGTACCCTGAGCCCAGAATGTCTAACCCTTTTGTTTTAGGGATGCAAGTGGAATAGCGTTTTCTGCTTTTCTTGGGGCTGTAGTTCAGGAAATGTAATGTATCTGGTGCTGACTACTTGCGGCCCACCCTAGGACTGATACACGTCTTTTATGATCCCTGATCAATCTATGAAAAACTTGAAAAGTCCAGAAAAGAGCAAGATTTAGATGGTGATTTTCATTCTCTAGAGAAGCTTTAAAGTAAGATGCACATCAACAAAAGATGTGAAGATTGTTCTTTGATTTAATCAAAAGAAATAATGATAGCCATGTTGGACCATTTAGTAGTGACTGGGAGCAATGCTTCCTTGCTTGCAAGCTGTCTTGCCTCTCTGCCTCTTGCTTCAGCCAAGCAAAGTTGCTAGTCAGCACTGGAGTATTTTCTGTACTTCACTTGGAGTCATAAAATTTCTGGTGTGGACTTTGTACCATTTCTCGGAACAGGGCTGTTGTCATTGTGTGATAACATAGTCCAGGAATTCTCACTGGGGATTTAATCTTCTGCTACACTTCATGTTGTGACAGACTTTTAGAAGATTTCTCATCTTGCTTCTTTTTGAAAGATTTAAGAATGTTGAATTGTTGCCAAGGTTTTTTCTGTGTATGTGTGAGAGAAAGAGATTTAGTAATTTAAGGTACTAGGTACCACCCAGATGAATTTAATTTCAATACATTTATTGGGGCTATAATTCAGTAAGTGTGGTTCACCTGGTTTGACTAGTATTGTCCTTATGCCCAAGGGCGGGTTGATCTATGTCTACTGATCAATATCTCGAGCTCTTGAGAAAAAAAATTCAGAAACTGGCAATATTTAGGCTTCTTAAGAAATTTAGTTACTTACTTTTTGTCTTAGTTATTTTTCTTCTGCTGTGACAAGTCACCATTCCCAAGGCAACTTATAGAAGAAACAGTTTCATGGGAGTTTCAAAGAGTGGGTCTATGACCATGATGGTCGGAAGCACGGCAGCAGGGAGGCAGGCATGCTACTGGAATAGTAGTAGCTGAGAACCTACATCTGATATATAAGCATCAATCAGAGAAGGGGGAGGAGAGGGGAGAGGGGAGAGGGGAGGAAGAGGGGAGGAGGGAAAGAAGGGAGGAAGGGAGGAGAGAAGAGAGAGAGAGAAGAGAGGAGAGAGAGGAGAAAGAACTGAGAATGGTGTGGACTTTTGAAATCTCAGTGCCCATTGTGGTGGTTTGAATATGAATGGCCTCCATAGGTATATATTTTTGAGCATAAGCTCCAGGTTTGGAAGGTCTAGGAGTGTGGCCTATTTGGAGTAGTTAGGCCTTGTTGGAGGTGTGGCTTCACAGTAGGAGGTGGTTTTTGTTGTTGTTGTTTTGTTTTTTTCCTAAAGAAGCCCCCTAAAGAACTAGCAACAAAGCATTTAAACATATGAGCCTTATTCAAACCACCACACTACTATTCTCATTTTCCAATTTTGAAAATTCATTCAACTTAGAATTCAAACTTAGGTATTGATTAGCGGAAGATGTCCAACTGTGGCCCAGAAGACACCAAATAGTATTACCTAGGAAGAGTTCCCTTTTTCCATAACTTTAAAATCAGCATACAATACTGTCTTTTTTTTTTTTTTTTTTTTTTTTTTAAAAAATTATCTCAGAAATTTAATCACAAACTTAGTTGAAGTTTATGCTACAGGTAAAACCCCATTTTGCTCTGTGGACTTTGTTAAACCTTGCTGCGGCAGTGAAATAGGAAACATGTTTATATGTTTAACACACTGATACGCTACTGTAACTTTCAGGCCTGGATCATGCCCTATGTTTCATTTCTCTTATTTTTCTTCCACAATACTCTAAAGGAGTTTCTCAAACTTTGGCTGTTTAAATAAAAAGGAAAAAGGTTATTGGAGCACTCCTGAGGAAAGCTTTGTCACTTTTGGAATTCTGAATGGCCATGTCCTATTTTGTCCTATTAGTGATGTCATAATTCTTTGTAAAGACAGTTTCTGGAAAAGGTTTTCTTCTTACCTGGCGTATAATCAAAATCTTTATCAGAAGCAGAAACACTAGCTGCTCTGCAATGGTTGACTTCCCCTTGGGCACGAAGGGATCAGGTATGCATGCTGATTAGCACAATCCAGTCATTAGCATGTGATTATGTGGGCTACATATTGAACACCTGCCAAAATCTAAGAATCCCATACTTTGCTGTATCCATGCAAAGACTTGTATTTCTTCTGTGTTTTGACAGTTTGAGGAAAATCAGTCCCTGATATCTTTTCTGTCACTATAGTAGAACTGTGTGTACAGTGTTTCTTCAAGGAGCTGGGCTATGTCACACTCAACTCATTTTGCATTTTGTATAAGCTCCAGTGGCTGGACTTGCAGAGCACTGAGCCCCATCACTGATGTCACTTGTCATTTACACGTTTCTACCCAATCATGGGTTTTGTCATTTGGGTGATTTGGCCATCTTTTCCTAATTTTTTTCCTAATCAATTTTATGTAGTTTGTTTTCCCATGAATAGTTTTCCTTTCTTTTTCTGAGTGCCACTAGTGTACATGTTGCCTTTTCCTAGGTTGCTGGTCTACCACAGAGTGTGTCTTGTCATCTCATGATGCTGCTCTTCCCTAGGTTGCTGGTTTATTGTAGAGAGTATATCTTGGAGTTGCACTTCTACAGAGCAGAAGTTGTACCACAATAATTATTTAAACCAAGATTTGATTGCAACAGAAACTCGTGTAATCTGGCACAGAACAAACTGCCTGAACAGGATGATTCTCAGGTTTTTATTTTTTCTGATGGATTAACATACTTGAATGTAGAAGACTTTTACTTTTAAAATAATCATGTTATAATTTGTTGTCATTAATTGGTGGGGGATTACTTCAGGACACGAATGCTTTTCTGCTTAAGTAGAACTCAGTGCTTCCAGTCTGCAGGTAGTTTGGGCCCATGTATACATTACTTCAAAATTCTTCACACCATCCCTTCTTGCTTGGTGTAGGCACTTCACCAGAATGAAAAACAATAACTGTAATCATGAAACCTGCACATTTGTGATGTTCTAAGGAGCGTGGTATAGAGAGGAGGGTATGAATTGAGTGGCACGTAGGGATTTTCAGGACTACTTTGAATTTTTAAGGGAGCATGCTCCCTCTTCAGGCCCTTTAGACTGATGGGATGGGATGGGATGGGGGGGACAGTGGTTGTCATTCCCTGCTTTGTAACCACAAGCCAGGGTCTGTCTTTCTAATTCCAACAGAACTGTTTTTTATTCCAGGAAGGCAATTGAATCCCACCTGCGCCATTCAGAAGCGAGCCTGAAAGGCTCTGATGAGGACTCAAGCTTCTGCAACAAGCAGGAGAGACCTCACCCTGTTCTCTCCACAAACACATCCAATCTTCATTAGACAAGCCTTCAATAAATGTGTCTTAATCACTTTAATATGCAAATTATTCCACCATTTGATTGTCCTTCTCAATTAAAAGTTTTCCTTGTTTCCCAAGAGAGGTGTAACCTTTTAAAAGAACAGCTTTAAGCTATTATTCCCTTTTGTTAACATAGCCTTCCACAAAATAACATTTATTATATTGTAATATTAACCTTCAAACTATTATTTTGGTGCTACTACATTCCCATGACTGCTAGGCATTATTTTTCTAGGTGATACAAATTGAGTTCAATATTATATCTTTTCATGAACTACATTCTTAGATCCAAAGTATAAATTACAAATCTTCACTAATAAAATTTTACAATCAGGTTGAAATTGGAAATGGATATTTATGCATTTCACTTATCTTCTTTATATTTCACTAGCACTCTAGAAAATGGAAAATCTTGTTTAACAAAAATGATTGGAAATTATTTTTGTAAACATTTGTTTTCATCATTATTTAACTCCAAATTATTTCTACTACCAGGTGTTGAGAGTATCTTAAATACAATATTCTAAAATTCATCTAATTTCTGATAGGACTTATGTCCTTTCAAGCACAGAGAGACTATAGTAGTGTCACAGAAGACATTCCCTGACATGAAATGTCAACAAAATGGAAAAGGAAGTTAGAACGCTTAGATGACAATTTTTATTTTGGAGTGTGTGTGTGTGTGTGTGTGTGTGTGTGTGTGTGTTGTGTGTCTGTGAAATTACTGAGAAGTAGCTAGGATTAAATAAATCAAGGACACCACTACTTTTCTGCTAACTGAAGAACTCCACAGGCATGCTTTCAGTCTACAGGTGGTTTGGATTTATGCATATTTTCTTGTACAGAATTCTTCAGTTAATTTCTTTAAGTTTCCATGAAGAAATTGAGGAAACTTTTGCACTTGAATTTATTGGTAATATTTGGCTTTCAGTTGTTTTGTACTTTTTCATTTTGATAACACTTGTTTCATTTTGCACAACACTACTATACTATACTTTGTTTATAATTTGAATATAATGGTTTGGTCTGTTGTTCTTTTTAAAATAGCAAAATAGGTTAAGGAGTGAATCTTAGTTTTTGGTATTTGAAACTTCTCTCTCAGAGAGAAAGTGCAGGCTAGCAATGTAGTTGTCAAGTAAGGTCAGATGAAGGCTTACTGCCTGAGGAGGAAAAGGCAGAGCTTCAAGCACTAGGGGACCTGATGGGTAGGTTAGATTTTCTGCTGCTTTGTGTCAATGTTGAGACATTTAGTGGCTAGTTTACCCTCTTTCTGCAAATACAGAGATAAGTCCGTAGATACATAGATGAATATATGGATGGATATTTTACAACACTGTAGCCTCTGTAAATCATTTTTAGTCTGTTCATATTTTGTTCTCCTTGTAGAAATTGAAATCAGAATGCTAAGATGTTACATATAATTTCCTAGATTAACACAAGTTTCCTGTTAAGCTTACCATAGGTATTTGATGTACTAGAAAGTCATTTGAAGAATTTTGCAGTGAAATTTTCAAAGTTCGAACATGTACTAGACAGAATCCAATGAAGAGAAATTGTTGGGCTGAAACAGGCCTTGAGACTCAGTGTGTATAGTATGTAAAGTGATCTGTCCTGTCTTTCTTCCCTAGATTAGCTTGGCCTTGAAAGGGCTTTACTGTTTGTAGAGAAACATCTTTATTAAGGCACAAATGGATCTGACAAGCCATAATTGGGATCTGGTACTTTTCAATGTTAAGATGGGTAAGGTTTGAAGAACATGGCCTGAGTGGTTTGTCTAATTTTAAGCACACCAGTTGTCTTTCTGGTTATAACAACCACAATGATAACACATGGTTAATTTTCAAACCACCCCAATGTCTCTCAGATAAAGGAGAGAAGAAAACATCTGCCTAGAGCTTAGCAGGAGGCAATAGAGTTGATATTAGAGCAGACTTTGAGAAAAAACTGTGGAATCTTGGGCCTCTCCACACTGTGGACCTGTGACCTGTAAGAACTTGTGCAACGTGTCCAACTTTTGCATAATTCTTCCCACACCCAGTGCCTCAGATTGTCAAGAAAGGGGAGGAGGGATCCATTCTGGGTAGTGGAGCTGTTCTCCTTGGTGTGACTGGTTGGGGACATGTCAGAAGGCTGCTACCTTACCAAAAGCCTGTGCTCATCTCTGCCACTGATTTGTCATGTGGCCTTAGGAAAGCCACTCTTAATTCTTGACTTGAATTTCTTCACCTCAAACTGAAAGGTATGAATTGTAATTGCTAAGTCTCAAACCACTTTTAACTCCCTGGTTTCAGAGTTGAAGTAGTAGCAGCATTGTTAGCACCCAGTGATGTTCTGATTTAGTGGCTGCCTGAGATGGGAGACACATGAGTAAGCCAAGAGGTGAGCCTTGATATTCTAAGCTGTTGGCTTGGTCTCTGATGAGTTTACCATTAGGCATCCCTGCCTGAAAATGCTTACAGTCCACTACCAAAAAAAAAATCTACTGAGTATTGCCATCTAGGAGACTTCCTGGCCATGGCATTAGAACTTAAAAACATGATATCCTTAAGGCAGTGTTGATAGGGTGGCTTAATTTTTGTATTGTCAATATTCAGGTTGCACTAAAACAATGAATTCATAAAATTCTTAGGCAAATGGATGGAGCTAGAAAATAGCATCCTGAGTGAGGTAACCCAATCACAAAAGAACACACATGGTATGCACTCACTAATAAGTGGATATTAGCCCAAATGCTTGGAATACCCAAGATACAATTCACAGACCACATGAAGCTCAAGAAGAAGGAAGACCAGAGTGTGGGTGCTTCGGTCCTTCTTAGAAAGGAGAACAAAATACTCATGGGATCAAATACATAGACAAAATGTGGAGCAGAGAATGAAGGAAAGGCCATCCAGAGACTGTACCACCTGGGGATCCATCCCATATACAGTCACCAAACCCAGACACTATTGTGGATGCCAAGAAGTGCATGCTGACAGGAGCCTGATATAGCTGTCTCCTGAGAGGCTCTGCCAGAGTCTGACAAATACAGAGGGGATGTTCACAGCCAACCATTGGACTGAGCACAGGGTTCCCATTGGGGTCCCCAATGGAGGAGTTAGAGAAAGGACTGAAGGAGCTGATGGGTTTTGCAACCTCATAGGAAGAACAATAATATCAACCAACCAGACACCCCTCCCCAGAGCTCCCAGGGACTAAACCACCAAACAACAGTACACATGGAGCGACCCATGGCTCCAGCTGCATATGCAGCAGAAGATGACCTTGTTGGGCATCAGTAGAAGAGAGGCCTTGGTCCTGTGAAGGCTTGATTCCCAGTGTATGGGAATTTGAGGGCAGGGAGATGGGAGTGTGTCGGTGGGTGGGGGAACACCCACATTGAAGCAGTGGAGGGGGGATGGGATAGGGGAGGTGGGGGGGATGGGGAAAGTGGATAACACTTGAAATGTAAATAAAGAAAATATCTAATAAAATAATAAAGAAAAAGAATAAAAAATGTATCAAGTTGCTCAGTACACTACTCTTTAGGAGAGAGAAAAAAACAAGCTGACATATACTTCAGGGAGACTAATCAGAATATTTGAACTTTAATTTAATTTAATTTAATTTTTCTGTGAGAGGGTCTTAGTCTATAGCCCCTAGCTGGCTTGTAATTCACTATGTAAACCAGGGTGGCTTCAGACTTATGGGGATCCACTTGCCTCTGCCCCCTGAGTTACGGTAGGAGTAACGTTCTATACCACCTCTTCTCTGTCTATGAACTATATCTTTATGGAGAAGTAAGGGAAGCTCGGATGTTTTCCTGAGTTTGCTAAAAATAAGGTAGAAAGGTGCTATGGTACCATGTGTTGTATTGAAAGTGTTTCAGTCTGAATTTTTTATGGGAAGATTTATAGATTGAAATAGATTTTATATTCTTATAAAGAGCAAAATGTTCAACTCCCCAGAGCTGAAATAGACTGCTTTGGGGACAATGAAGCCTCCATGAAGAGGGAGGTGTTTGCAGAGGAGTCCCCAGTTGATTGGCAGGGCTTTCTTTCGACCACTGCCACCAATCCTGCACCACCTCATTAGTGCCTATATAACTGGCACAGGTCTGAGAGTCTTATGTTTAATCATGCATTTAATAACAACCCAGTGCAGTCGATTCTTTATTGGTGATACTATTGCTCCCATTTTAGAGAGAAGTAAATTAAAGATAAATCGTTTAATTAAGTTGTCTGAGCTTAAGTGACTGAAAGGTGCAAAAGCTGGGAGTTAGACTAGAAAAACCTTGCCCAATTGCCTGTACCTGAATTAAGGAGTTTATCATTTCATGTGCTACATAGGGATCTGTGCATGGCTGTGACCAGAAAACTATGATTTTAAGGACGTTAGTATGAAAGGGTGATTCTATGGTGACAACACAAGGTGCTCTTAAGAACTTGTTTCCACAGTTTGAGCTTAAAGGATGCAACCTTCCTACTTGCCTGCCTGCCTGCATTCTTCTTTCCTCCCTCTCTCCCTCTCTCCCTCCTCTCCTTTTTTCCTTCCTTCTTTTCCTTCCTTCCCCCCCTCCCTTTCTTTTTTTTTCTGTGTATACTTTGGTTGATACACAAACCCCCACTTATTATGTGTCATGATAATGAGGCAGTTTAGAAAACTTTTGGGTTTGCTATTCCTTGTTAGACACTTAATCTTCAACATGATAAAGAAGTTTAATTTCCTTTGTAGTCAAAAGCTAGAGCAGACAACTTTAAGACAGTAACCTAGAACAGTACAGTTGGAAGGCCTCTACCACAGGGAACCCAGCAGGTGGGGTTTGATTCACCAGAAAACATTTTAAAGTAATGGTCTGGAATCGCTAATAAGCTTGTATCCCACTTCCAATGGTGCGTTATAATTCTACATGGGATCATTTATGAATAAACAACTTTTTTCTTATGTAATCCTTATCTTTAGGGAGAGTGGGCTTATAGTGAAGATAAAGCTGTGACTTGAATAGCAAACTAAGCATGGTGCATATATAATATGTATACAGGCCATTGAATGTAAATGGATATGAGGATACATGCAACATATGAAATCCAACTTGACCATCCTATTGGAACTCAGAATAGATAGAAGCAGGGTCCACAAAGACTTGAGGTCATGGTGGGAACTTTCCACCTTGGCAGAGGAGACTGACCCCCTGACAGGCTTGTCAATGCGAACACAACTTTTAGTTTCTTTTTATTATATCAATTTTAGTTGATATTTTATTTTTTTTTAGCATCCATAATTATCTCTAGAATATCCAGTAGTTGAATATCAATAGAATATCCAGTGTACTTTAATAAGTTGGGTTGATTATTGATTTGGGCTTTCTTCAAATGAGTATGGGCTGAGTATAGTCACTGTTTATTGAGTGGTATCAGATTTCAAGAACAAGTCTATGATTTAGAATCTCAGTAAACCTTACCATGAATGGAGTGGGGACTCACCCCAGTCATAATGGCTATTGCAGAGGATACTGAGAAAAAGGACTCACGGCTGCTGGGAGTGCAAACTGGCACAGCCGTTGTGGGAATCAGTTTTGGAGGCTCCTCAAAAAACTAAAAATAGAGCTATCATATGACCATGATAGTTCACTTCTGGACATCTGCCTAGAGAACTCTGTGACATAGATATTTGCACCTCCATGTTTACTGCAGTTCTACTCACTATAGCAGGGGATTGCAACCAATTTAGTTGTCCATCAGTAGATGAACAGATAATGAAATCTGGTACATACGTAAAACAGAATGTTATTCAACTCTGAAGAAAAATTCTCCATGTATGGATCTTAACCTAGGAACATGCATGTATATAAGTAAACAAATGTGTGTGTAGAGTATAACATTTAGAAAGGAGAACAAGAAATAATATTTTAAAAAGACAAAATGCTAACTAATGAGTTCACACATATAGTATACTTCCTGTAAATCCTTTTTCTTATCTCCCTAGGTCTAACACATTTTCAGGGCAAAATAATAATGTGGGGGAGTTACCTTTCTGTGAGCTCTGGTTGACATTTTCATTTTCATTCCTATTCCTGTAGGCTTTCATTATCCATGGTACCAAACCAAGTATCTTTCACTCTTTAACCAAGTTTAGCTATTCAGATAAGTTTGTGAAGATTGTTAGAAGTATGCTTAATACCAAAAGTTATGTAACTCTGAGACTACCTAGGAATTCTGATTTACTTTTTCTGAATCTCAAAGAATAACATGCCATGAATTTGAAAACATGAGAAACTTGTTTTGCTTTTTTTCACTGTATCTTACAATTCTGGTTAAATCATTGATGAGATTAATCATCATACCCTTTTCATTTAAATAGACAGTCTCTTTAGGGAGGCTTCAGTGGCTAGACTGAGGATAACGCTGTGACTAGAAAGGATGCGCCTAAAATGGACATCAGGGTCTGGGCATGGAGCTAGGGTTGGGGAGGGCTTTTTAGCATTCACAGAGCCTGGGTCCAGCACCATACAAAACAGATAGGGTGCTACATGTCCGAATTCTCAGTACTCAGGAGGTGGAAGCAGGAGAATCAGAAGTTCAAGGTGATCTTTGACTACAAATAGCAAGTTAAAAAACAGCCTGGGATATATGTGGCCACATTTCAAAAGAAAAAATAAATAGGAAAGCACATTAAATTGACAATGCACAAAGCTCAAAAATAAATGCATTTTATTTCATTTTGCATATATGCTCAAGAAAGGGTAAGAGAGGCTATTACTTTGTCCTGACAATCAGATCGGTCAGCTAGTCACTGAGTTGATTAATGCAGTGACTTACAACATTTCTCAAGCCTTTCTTTCAGTGACAGTGTGAGTCCTCCACTCGGGATACAGGCAAAACCCCATTCCTGATCTCTGCTCTGCAGCTCCCATCTCTGGACACCATGTTTGACATTTGCAGCAATAGTCCACTTCACTCCTCTGCCTTCGTACTGCTGCCCATCCACATTCCTCACTGAGGTGTGGCCGCAGCCCAGCTGACGCAGAGCCTAGAATAAGGGAGGAGATAGCTCCCTTGCGTGTGTAGGATAAGTGCTCACTGATAACATTCCTAGAGAAAATCTAATTGCTCAGGTTCCTGGAGCTCTGTGAGGAGCCAGTACCTAGTGGAGTCAGCTTGGGAGCAAAGGTATAATGTAGTTTAGGCTCATTACTCCACTCAGATGAATTAGTATGAATAAAATCCTAAAAATAGTGCCAGTGGCTATCATGATAGTATGCAGAAGAGACAAGTAACACAAAGCACACGAACAAAGGACATTTAGATTCAGTAATAAAGAGTTTCTGAAAAGCTAGTAGTGGGTACCATATGAAATGCTTTATAAATGATTTACTTCTCACAGCAACTTCTTGAGGATATAATTATAGCTCAATCCTATAAAAAGGTAGTCTAACTTCCACCCTAGAGACTGTGGGCAAGCTCCAGGACTCAAAGATTGACTAGAAAGCTGTGACTGACTTACACAGTGTCAGCGATAGCGTTCCCTCCCTGAGAAGCCAGGTTAGAGAGCAGATGCAATATGGAGAAGTCACACAGTAATAGAGAAAGGAGTGTGTCCTCAAAACTCTAGCCATTCCAACCCAGAGTCTTTGAAACATTCCTGCTCAGGTACCTCATCTCTAAGCAAGTCTCTAATGTGAGCTGGCTACTGCACAGACTTAACTGCTGCTTCCCGAGAGACCCTGAGACAGAACCAACAGTTCTGGATGTTCTTATATAAGTACTTTAGTTGTTTGGAAGGCTATTTTATGGAATGCCATGCAAGCAACTGCAACTTCTGTTTGCTAATTCTCTGGTTAGATTAGTATCAAAAATATAATTGCAGTCTTTTAGTAGGGAAATCTTCCTCCTAGAGAGAGATGTGTGGGAACAGAAAGGTTTACAAGGTGGGCTTGTTTGGAATTACAGCATTATACTGTTGAGGTGACTGTTTTATAGGTGTATGAGTAGAAAAGCTTTGGGTTTGGAGTCAGAAAGCCTGCTTTTCGATGTTCACCTGCCAGCTCCATCCAAGTGGCATGGCAGAGACACACTTGCTGAGATTGGCTTGCTTCCCTCAGAAAGAAGATGGGGATTCACAATTTAGTGGAGTAGTTTTTAGAGAAATATAGAGATTAGAGTATACAGGGGTTTGGGAATTATGTTAAATGAGAAATGAGAGGGAAAGGTAGACAGAGCATACTTAGATACTACTATTTGATCTCTTAAGATATTTCAACAACTTTAATATGGAAGAGGACATCGATTGATGTTGCATACTTTTGGGAGAGAAACAGGAAATGATGTAATAGAGTCAGTCATTCTGCTGATACAACAAAATTTCACTGACTAAATAACTCAAAACAGTCGAAATCTATTAATACTGCAGGGTTCTGAAGGTGGGTGGTGTGGTTTGGAGGAGTGTCTCCGGTGTCCATGTTTTAAGGCTTGACTCTTAGCATGAGGTGATGTTGTGAGGTGTTGAGAAGTGGAACCTAGTGGGAAATTTTAGCTTTTGGAGTTGTGCCCTTGAAGGGGATTGTGGGCGCTAATATTTCCCTCCCTCTTCCTACTCTCTCACTGGTCAGGTGTTTCACCTCAATATGCTTTCAATATGTTTTCATCATGATATGTACCACAGGCCCAAAGTAGGATTAGGGTTTATAGGTCATAGGCAAAATGATGCTTTCTTCCTTTTAAGTTGATTTATCTCAGGCATTTGTTACAGTACTAGAAAACTAACTGAAGTACTCAGAAAGTCTAAAATCAAGGTACCAGCAGTTTCAGTCTGGTGAGACTTTCCCCAGCCTCATGATGGTTAGAGGGTGTTCATTACTGCACTGAGGAGGCTAATTAACAATGCCCTTATTGTTGAAAGGGAAGGATGACAAAAAAGGCCTGGCTAAGTTACCAACAGGCTTTTGGGTCACAAATTTCACCCATGAGGGCTTTACCCCATCAATAATTATCTCCTCAAGACCCCCCTCTTAATACTATGTTTAGGCAAGGAGTTTGGGGAATATATATATATATATATATATATATATATAGCCAAAAATATATATATATATTTGCAAGTATACAATTTTAGCCCATAATGATTCTCTTGTATTATCTGAAATTCTTCAGTTGAAGATGGAAGAGTCTGTTCTCTGAGTAAGTTCAGGGAGATCGTAAGAAAGGGATTCTGAAGATCCTCAAGCAGACCAGGCTTTAGGCTCATAAATGAATCTCTTCCACTTCCTTTAAGTATACAACTCCAAAGTAACTTTTGTTTTTCTGTATTACAGAAATAGTCTGTTCATTGATGGAAGAATTAGAAGGCCAGATAAACAGTTTTTTTAAACTGATACTTTTGGTGGAACCATTGAGAAGAGAGGCCAAGAGGAAACACGTCTGTTGTAAATTTCTTTTGAGTGTGACAGTAGCCTGCTCACTGATTTCCTCACTCCTGGCTTTATGTGGTACTCCTGTGATCACTCATGTGACTTAGTAATTGTTTTCCAAAGAAAGATCAAAGGAAGGGAGTCAGCTCTTGTCTTTTTTTTTTTTTAAATAAGACTCTCACAACTCACTAGATTTATGAATTTTGTCTTTTTTATATTCACATTGCAACATTAAGGCCAAGCACAAGTTAAAACTTTACAAAACTGTTTTTGTAGTGTGTGTGTGTGTGTGTGTGTGTGTGTGTGTGTGTGTGTATCCTTTCATAGGTCAGGGTTGATGCTGGGTGTCTTCTTCCATCTCTCTCCATCTTTACGTCCAGATGGGGTCTGTCAGTAGATCTATAGCTCACCCATTTGTATAAAATGGTTGGCCATTCAATTGCAGGGATTGGCTTGTCTCTTCCCTAGTAGTCGGATTCTGACTGTCTGACACCATGCCCAGCTTTTACATCAGAGCAAGGCTCTGAATTCAGGTCTTCATGTTTGCACAGCAAGCACCCTACAGACTAAGCCATCTCTCCAGTCTCCACATAGATTTATTTTACTGTCTTCTTAGGGAGCACTCTATCCTACAGGGAGGTCAGGACCGATGTCTCAGAGCTACCATACTTTTGCATGCTAGGGATACAGAAAAATCTTTGCACATATTTCCCAGTTGGTCTGGCATAGAACCTGTCTTGTCTTAGAAAATTATAAAATAAATTATGCTTATATATAAATTATATAAATTATCCTTAAGAAAATTTCCATAAAATGATGTAACTTTCTAGAGTGGTTCAAAATCTTTTGTCAAAGTTTGTTTGCTGCTCTCTCTATAAGTTTCCCCTCTATTTTGACTATATTTTCTTTGGTAAGTTCATATAGAGACTATATTTTGAGACTATAACTATTCCCTACCCCCAGATTCATCTCTTGCCCATCCTCCTCCCAGATTCATGTCATGTACTTTAAACATTGTAAACATGCTTATTATACTTGGTTGTCCATACTGCTGAAGAAAACTGACTCCCCTTCCTTCAAGAGTGAATCCTTGCCAAGTGCCCCTTCCCTGTCCGTAACCATAGTGTCGATGGCTTGATCTCATACAGACTTTGTACAGGTTCCACAGCTGCTCTGAGATCCTGAGCGCTGTGCCTGTGTTCTACCCAGAAGACACTGGGCTGCAGCTGTCCTCCCTGGCCTTTGGCTCTTACACTCTTTCCACCCTCCCTTCCACGATGTTTTCTGAGTCTTCCTGGGAGGGGCCATTATAGACTCTCTCTCTCTCTCTCTCTCTCTCTCTCTCTTCTCTCTCTCTCTCTCTTCTCTCTCCCTCCCTCCCCTTTTCCCTTTTTTTCCCTCCCATTCCCTGCTTTCTTCCTCCCTTCCCCTCTCATTGTCCCTCCCTTACTCCCTTCCCTCCTCTCTCATTTAGGGTTGCTGCCATCCTATGAGACAAAATTTTAAAGATACATTAATTTGCTTGTCAGTTTTACTCAAATGAATTAGGAGCAGATCTCTGTTCATGAAAATCCAAGTGTTTATGAAATTTTATTAAGTTTAAACTGATAGGCACATCTCTCTCCCCATGTCTCCAAATGCCAGGATAAGCACATTTGTTTCAGTCTCTCATTACTTCACGAGTTTACTCTATGCCTGTGTTAGTGCCTTGGGAAATATGAGTAGTTCCTGTGGCTTTTGTGAAAAAAATCATGACTTTGTAGACTCATGTTCTGTACTTGTTAGTGTAGAGGCTCATTACACACATCATGGGACAGAGGACAGCATGGGTCATCACTGAAGTAAAGGAGCCCATGGTTATTGTCTTTGGTATAGGATGACGGTAATTACATTCTATGCCCATAAAATAAAGGACACAGTCTAACAGATAAGTGATAACCAGCTTACAGGACTGCTTGAACTTGAGCCTGAGGGACAAATGCCACTCCATGCATGGAGTGCTAGTCTGGAGTGCCTCTCCAGAGCCTTTCAGCCTCTACTGACACCTGTGAGGGGCCTCCATTCTAGTCAATGGAGTCACCTGTCAGTGAGCCGGTTCCTGGTCCACTGTTCTGTCATTCAGCTCCTCTTAGCTTGTGCCAGGGCTTTAGTTTTTATTTCTGGGCTATACAAGCATACTTTGCATCTGAGGGAAAATGAAGGATAAAGAATCTAGTGATCATTACCAATATCACAGTCACAGTGGCACTGTAACTATGTTTTCTGGGGACTTCATTTGTACAATGTGGAGACTGAACCAAGCATGCTAAGGAGTCAAAGCCTACCCCCAGCAGGCATCGCACAGAGGGACTTCTCAGCCCTTCTCCACAGAATGCTTCTAGATGTTAGCTGAGATGCTGAGTTTTCCATGGGTAGCAGAGGTGTCTGGGTGCAAGATAAAGAACTCTAGACCATGCCTTGTCCATTTACTTTGTCTTTTTCAAGTTATTTCAGATTTCAGCATTGTAGATAGCCTCTCTGGCATTGTGATAGCAATAACATGAAGGCAAGGAGCAGAAGACTCATCTCACACTGTTTTAAACTGTTTTGTTGAAATTCATACCACACAGCTCATCTGTTAACACAGACCATTCAGTAGATTTTCAAGTAATTACAGTATGTAAGTTAGAAGGTCATATCAGTGCCTCTAGACCCAGTGCTTATCTGTCCCTTCCCTCAAGCTTCATCTGTGCTCAGCACCATGCCCAGGGGTGTCTCTGGTCCCTTTCTCGGTGTGAACGGTGGCAGCGGTACTGGTGAGCACAGCCATTGTTTCATTCAGTGCAGTGGAGACTCGCTGCTTTTGCTCCTACATCCCCCCCCTCCCAACCCACACCCGCTGTCTCACTAGTCTCCCATTTCTTCCAGCACCAATTTCTTTCTGTCACATGTTCTTGGAAACCAAACCTGGGGTCTTTTTCATGCCAGGCCAGTGTTCTGCCTCTGACCCAGCTTCAGCCTCATTCGCTCAAACTGGCAGGGCTGCTTTTGGAAGAAGAGATTAGGAACCATTAGAATGTTGACGTTTCTGAAGACTAGACATCTCATAGTTTTTCTTTTTTTTAATCAGGAAAAGAATATTTTTGTTCAGACAAGGTATATGGAGGGTTACAGTTGTCTCTAACCCTGGGTTCGTAAGTTTTATAAGTATTATTTTATTTTAACTTATGTGTATGTGTTGGTTTATGACTGTGAATATGGGAATACAGGTGCCCACAGAGGTCACAGACACAGTACCTTGGAACTGGAATTGTAAAACTTCGAAATGAACCATGTGGGTGCTGAGAACTGAACTCTGTGTCCTTTACAAAAGCAATGTGTACTCTTAACATTTGAGACATTTCTCTATCCCTGATTCTCAGTTCTTATTTGGAGATACAAAATTATTTCCTTTTCGAGAAGCTTTCATGTGGCTTTTGTATTTTAACCTAAGATTTGCTCCCTCTCTGTAGCTATAGACGGGTCTCCTAGTAGTTAGCAAACTTTTGTATACTGGGATGTAATTCCTATGTAAACATTTCTGCAATGAGCAATTTACTGTTGTTAAAAAGACAGTTTTTAAATGCCATGTGAACGGCATGCTATAGCATGCTGGAACATCAGGGGCAAGGCTGAGGGGTGGATAGGAGCTTCTGCGACTATGACCATGTGTGCAGCTTGAAGCAAGCTGGTGTCCTACAAACACAAGCATGCAGAACATTGAGACTAGCTGATTCTCTGGCACAGGGTTAGACATTTTATCTAATTTCTAATGAGTAGTGAATGCTGGGCATTGAAACTAACTTCCACTATTTCTAAAGTTTCTAAATGGGAAAAAACAGTTTTTGTTTGTTTATTTGGTTGGATTTTTTTTTTTTTTTTGTGCTATGTACATATTTTGGTCTGTGGGAAGAGTATTGCTGATGAAAGGACCCAGTTAGGGAGAAAGACTTCACCAATTCTCATACTGGCTCACAGAAACTGAATGCTCATAAATTAAAAGTATGAGTGAATGAGCAGCCAAAATGTCCAGTTTTGTAATATTACCTCAAAAATGAAACAGCTTGAACCTGGGCTTTGAGTTTAGTTCCTTTGGTAATTAACTTCTTAAAGATCAGTTTTGCTTACCAGACAAGCAGTTCTGTTTGTCTCACTGAGTTATTTTATTTTGTTAAGATAATTTATTTGATCTAGTGTAAATCATGAGCTCTCCTCAGCAATTAGGCTTTCTTCTTTCTTTTCTTTTTCTTTTTGGAGTGGCTGGGAAAGAAACCTACATATTAATGATTTTTACAATCTTGTTTTATTTTTCTAGGAGTCAGAGAATAATAAGTTATGTTCCCTATATTCCTTCCGAAATACGTCTACCTCACCACATAAGCCTGACGAAGGGAGTCGGGAGCGCGAAATAATGAACAGTGTTACTTTTGGAACCCCGGAACGCCGCAAAGGGAGCCTTGCCGATGTGGTGGATACGCTGAAGCAGAAGAAGCTGGAGGAGATGACTCGGACAGAACAAGAGGGTATGTGGACTTCTCCTCTGGGCTTTTTTTCCTCGGCCATAGCAAAATAACCAGCATCCCAAGGGCCAGAAGTGCCTACATAAGGCAAACTGGGAATAGTCACTCAGAGTTTACTATGGTGACAGCTGACTGAAGTCCATTAAGAGTGCTAAGCAGGTAGCCCCAGGTTTCTCAAAACCTGTGCATTTGTTTGTTTCTTACAACAATACCCCAAGGATTAGAACTGACCTTAACCATTACCCAGGAAAAAGATAGCAAGGGAATTTTCCTAGCTACAGTTTTAGAGATTTTTCTCTTATTTCCTTTTGACAGATAGTTTTTAATGATATGTCCCATTTAAAAATGAAGTAAAATTTTTTTTCTAATGTATTTCTCTTCCATCTTATAACTGTTACACATGTAAAATTTCCCATTCACCCCTGAATGTTGGCATAGAGTGGAGAGCTGCCAATGCTCTCCAAAGGTAGCATGCAGTGCCTGTGCAGCCTGCTGCGCTCAGCTTCTCTCCAGTACTCTCCAGTGGACTCTGCATTTAAACAAAATGCTCTGTGTGGTATCACAATGAGTGTGTACATGTATTCTTTAGCTGTGTGCTTCAGGCCTGACCTAGCCCTGGATTTTTCACTTGTAAGTGAAATTTAGAGCTCGGTGACACTCTAGGGAACTTTGATTAGCAGGTAGTTCCTGTCTACCCAAAGCTCAGTTTTTCCAAGCCACAGAATTCAAAAGTTGCTGTAGTCTTTTTATTTAACATGGCAATTGAAACATTTTGAGAAATAACCCAAACAATGAATATGAAAGTCTCCTATAAACTGCAAACTATGTGGATTTGAGATGTTCCTGATGATTATTACATTATAAATATTAATTATTCCACTGTGCTTTGATGTAATGATGCCTCTGGAGACCACTGAGGTAATTTGGATGATCAACTTTACAGTTATTTCTCTTTAGTTACAGACCTTTAGAATTCTTGTGCTTGCTTGATGCATACAGCACATACATCTTTTTACACACCCATGTGTGTGATTGACCCTTTTTGTCACCTGAGGGTACACTGTGTGTATGTGTACTCATATATACTGATTGCATCTTCAATACTGGGTTTCAAGCTGTTTATTTCTTTCCCAATTGTCAGTAATTTCTAATATGTTTCTTACATTAATCTCTAGATTGTGAAAGAAGATGATTGGTATATTCTTATCTATATTGAAAACATGAACAAGTATGCTCTAGAGGGGGCCGATGAGCAATTGTTGATAACACATGTGATCATTAGTGTGTGAACTCTGTGCTGACTCTTCTTTCAGAGTTTTATCTTCTCTATGACTTCCTTCAACAGTCTAGCGAAGCCTATAACTCCTTTCTAAGGCTATGGTAAACTCAGAAAATAAAATCCATAGACTTACAGAGAAGTGAAAAATATTAAATACCCAAGTAATTTTTAAAATATAGTAAAGCAGAATGTGATTTTTTTGCTAACAGTAAGATAGAGTTTAAGGTAGGGCCAGCCACGCCCTTCTAGTGTAGCAGTCCTATAACTGATATGTGCAGGTGTTTTAACAATTGCAGGGAGATGGAGAACTTTCTGTTGTTACTGTGATAACACTACAGCCACAGCAGATGTTGCTTTCACCCATCACTCGAGGAAAGGCAAAAATCTCAATCTGAGCTAGTTGGGGAAAGGTTGCTTTTCAATCTGAGTTCTGTCTCTCTGTCTCTTGAGGTCTGTGGACTCAAGGTTAAGAAGGCTGATACTAGATTACAAGCTGTGCTCACAATGCATAAGGGAGTCTCAAAAGTTTAAAGAATTCATAGTCTAGTAAAAGGCATAGGACACATAACAAATGAAACCTAGTCTGAAGTCTAACAGTGACAGGCTCATGAGAGCTGACCAGATCAAATGTTTTGGGAATTTAGAAGGTAAGGTGATTGCTCCTGCCTAGGAAGCCACGGGAGGGTTCTATGGGGAATGAGTCCTAACTAGTCTGGAGAATGAAAGCATTGCTTTGGTGGAATGCACGGAAAGACATTGCAGGCTGAGGAAGGGCATTACATGTAAAGCCATCAGCCTTCAGGTTCTAACTTGAGGTGAATTTGCATAGGGAATATTAAGATAGAAAAATTAGGCTGTGTTTGAATCCTGACAGGCCTTGCCATTTTGGCTACAAAATTCAAATGCAATATTGAAAGTAATGGAGAAGCTGCTAACTGTTCTGTTCTACATGGCAAAGGACTAGAACTTTGCTCTGAGAAAGTGAATCTGGCAGTTCATTGTAGGGTGGATGGGAACAGGGACAGGCATTTAGGCCATTGTTCCAAGCTAGAGATGATAAGGGCCTGAACTAAGGCAGCAGAAGTGAGAAAGGAGGGAGGCATATGGAAATGGAGTCAGGGGAGGAATTGTGAAGATTGTGAGTATGCAAACCAAGAGGTTGTCCAACCGTAGCTCAGGGTTTTATTGTTGTTTGTTTTGTTTTTTTTTTAAACTCTGGACAAATAGGAAAGTGGTGATACTATCAGTACAATAAAGTGTGCAAATATGGTTTGCAAATGGGAGCAAAACATGGTTTCTAGTTTTATAATGTTATAGTTTGAATCCCATTTTTTAAGTGTGTGCATGTGTACACATATATGCACATGTGCATGCCCACATACCCACATATGTGTATTCAGTACACCTGCTTTAGCGACTGTGTGAAGGTCAAAGACCAACTTCAAGTGTTAGCCCTCACTTTGCACCCTGTTGCAGTCAGTGTTTATTGTCCTTTGCCACTGCATACACCAAAGTGCCCTATAACCTTCCAGGGATTGTCCCATCTCCACCTCTTCTCTCCCATAAGCATGCTGGGATTGCAGATGCACACCACTGTGTCCAGCATCATATGGGTACTAGGAACCTGATACTCTTACAGCCAGTGTTTTAGCCACTCAGCCACCTCCTCAAGTCTGAGTACCAATTTCAGTTGTCTTCTGGTAGCAATAGACTAGAAGGCAGTGGGAAACCGAGGAAATATAGAAAAATCATTAAAGTTTAGGATAGATTTCTGATTCTAAAATGATCACAGCTTGGTTCTTGGGAGGCCAGACAGTCCTCCCAGTACCTGCTTGACTTTGGATCTTTAAAGCCTTGGGTCTGGCTTCACAGATGGGATGGGACAACTCACAGGGCATGTAAGAGCTGTTCGCATATATCATCTTCCCCTCCACTTCACAGTTTGAGGGCCATATTTTAGGATCAGCTGATTGACAAGCCTGTATGGATTACAGGATAAATGAAGACCTTTCTAAGTCATTCCCAGAAAATGTTTTGACTCTTTATTAAATTAAAAAGACCATCCCTCTCCTTAATCCAGAAACTCATCTGTATGAAGTTTATCATTGTCCATTTAAACTGTTGCTTACATAATAAAACAGCAACTTTCCAGGCAGATCTTTGATCCACTGTATCACTGTTTTCCCTGAGCATTGCTCTGACTAGATTGCAGAGAATCTGATGAACAATGGCATTTTGTCAGAAGGGGGCTCCCAGCAGTGAGGCTGATGGGAAGATGAACAAGGGTTCTGCCTTTTGTGAATTTAACTTTGATTTAGTGTCATAAGTAGATGAATGGCTATATGGCACATAGGGAAATGATGGGTGAGTAGAGAGAAACAGGAGTGTATTGAATGACTAAATCTCAGAATCTTCTTTGTAAAGTCCTGTTGATGCTGGTGGGTACAGCACACAGAAAGGCTGTGATTAATAGAGCCAGGTTAGAATGCTTCCAAGATAAAAATCCTTCAGCTGTGATTAAATGATGAATTCTAGTTATCCTGTGTTACCCATCTTGTTGCCAACATAGCTGGGTCCTAACATAAGCGACAGTTGTTAGAAAATGAACACTTTAAAAAGGACTTCTATATCTAAATACATATATTTAATCAGAGAGCCCTTTGGCTTCTGAAAATAGGTTGTCTAATGAGAATTTCATTTGAGCAGCTGCGACTGAGGAGGTCAACAGGCAGCGCTAGGAGAATATGGCCCAGCTGGTTAAATGTGGTGGCTGTCGTGATTTAAACGGTCAAGTGCTGCTTGTAATCCAGGACCGTCTGTTTGTGGAGGGAAGAGTGAGTGCTTCAGCATAATGTACAGCTGTTTTAATCTCTCTTTAATAATAGTGCTCCAACCACTGTCATGTCTTGTGCATCATACTACTGAGTATATGATCCCAGGCCACCCGGGTGGGGTGCAGTCAGCATTGGGAGTCAATTGAGGGGCAGGGAGACAACAGGAAAACCCTTGGGTGTCAGAAAAGACTTTCTGACTGAGTTTTCAAGACTCTTTCTTGGGTAATAATTACCATCATCGTGAGGAAGCAGTGGTGCTTGGAATTAGGTAGAAATATCAGAGTGGATGTAGATTTTTTAGAGAGTGTGCAGAGGACACAGTTTAGCCAGGGCTCCATAGACATGCCTGGGTCAGAGACATAGAGTATGAATTTGCCCTATAGTGTGCCTTAGGCCATCAGGGTGATATAAGCACACAGATACACTGTGCTGTGCCCCCACACAAAAGGCAGTAAGCTTGGGATTCTGGCAAAGCAAGCTTCTCAAATGATGCTATGGCTGTTGGGAGTACCAAGTGTGCGTTTCTGTGTATGACAGTTACACTGGTATTATTTACATCTCTAAATAATCATCTGGTCTGTGTTCCCACTGAAGTATACCAACATTGTATGTTTTTGTGTACTAAAGTTGTTGTCTAGTATAGCTGAAGTGAGGAGAAAACTCTGTTTTGAAAGTCATGTCCTAGATTGAGGTAGATCTGTATTTGAACCCAAGTATCAGTACTCATGAAAGCACTACAAACTATCATGTGGGCTGGAGCTAGAACGAGGTGTTGTAGTTTGATAGTTACTCAGTATTTACCACAAAAACTCTATAATACAAACTACTAAATTTCTTTGTTTTAGTTTTTTAAACCAAAATGTGCATAATTATTGCTTTAGTTACTTTTCTATTTTTATGATAAAACACCATGACCGAAGCAATAAAAGCAAGCATTTTATTTAGCTTGAAGTTCCATGGTTAGAGTGTATGATGGTGAAGTGAGAAACAGCTGAGAGCTGAGCGCACATCTTCATCTACAGCCAGGAGGCAGAGAGAGAGAGAGAGAGAGAGAGAGAGAGAGAGAGAGAGAGAGAGAGAGAACACTAGCTTGGTCACAGTGACACACCTCTAAGAAGGCTGTACCTCCTAATCCTTTCCAGTTTCACCAACTGGGGACCAAGTTCACATATGTTAGTCTATGGGGACCATTCTCTTTCAAACTACCAAAATTATAGTGCTGTTATGAAAATCAACCATTGGTCAGTGCACTAAGTCATGTGGACCACTGTGGGCACACAAGCACTCAATAAATTGAGCCAAAGTTATCTCCTGGCCGTGAGACCTTTCCTGTATGACTTAACCCTTCTGTGCTTCTATGAAGCTGGGTTGTGGGGACTGGATATCACTTTTGTCATCACGGTTATTTTTGCTATTGTTATTGTAACTACTATTACAGTGTTGTTATTTGAAGAAACTTTTAGAAGAGAAATGTTATAAAAATCTCACTGCATGCAGCAGGCTGTAGGAAATGCCCTAGGGTGTTAAGGGATTTAGCATTTGGCGGCAATGGTGTTCTTGTGTTCTGGAAGAGCAATTCAGTTTTGCTGGCCTTTCAGGCTTTCTGGAAAAGCTGATAGTAAAGTTTCCCCACTGGAAGCCAGTCTTGAAATGTGGAATGCAGTGTTGTCAGCCACCAAGGTTGGTGGAGCCTTGGATGAGGTTTCAGACTCCTGTCAGGAACAATGTGTTTCTATTGCAGTGACATCTGTGGAATCCTGTAGAGTAATAAGCACCTTGACATTCACACCATGCTGTAGCGTCAAAACAGTTTTATGGCAGAATGTATGGATATTGAGGTTTTACTACTATTTTGATTGATTGTTGAAGTCTTAGCACATCTAAACCTTTTCTGATTATCATTTATAAGATTTGTACATAAAAACACATTAAAAAGACTCAGGAATATGGCTCTTCAGTGAAGTGCTGCCGTCTCACACATGAGGGCATGAGTTTAATACCCAGAACCCACTTAGAAGGCCACTCCAGTACTGGGGAGGTTTGCCCAGGAGGATCCTGGGGCCTTGCCAAATTGGTGAGCTCCAGATGCAATTTCAAAATTTAAGAGAGGAGAGATTGAGGAAGACACTCCATGTAGACCTCAGGCCTCCATGCACATGTATGCCCGCCCCAAACATGTACACATGCATATTATATTCATACACATGATAATAATATTTATATTCTTGGTGCTGTATTGGATTATTTAGTGTGGGAATTATGCTTAGTGCATTTTCAAGTTATGTATATTTGCTTTTCAATTTTTGGAAATTGGCCATTCTCTCATGTAACTTTAGGGATTACAGAATGAGCAGGAGTTCTGTGGCCCATGACCTTTTGGTCAAATCATCACTAGCTCTGTCTGCAGCTGTTTCAAGGGCCCTGTTACAGTTCAGGTAACACATTATGCAGCTGAGTGCTCTTCTTAACTTCTCTTTGTTTGGCCTCTGCTTTGAAATGGTGCTGTAGATTCTTGGCCCATTTCTAGCTCCTCAGATTTAAAGGTTATTTTTTTTTTTCCTGGCTCTTTTCACTAATAGCTTTAGCAGACACAAGCAATTGTTTTAGGTTTGTCTTTTGCTGAATGGGGAGAGGGTTGAGGGTACTCCAGGCATTGTTTGTTTACAAAGGGTCAACTTTCTAATGGCTCACAGGAGGAGCAGTCTCCTCTGCCTTTTGCATTTGGGAAGTTTGCATTTTCCATTGAAAACCCATTACATTTTCTTCAGAGTTTTTTTTTTATTTGTTTGTTTTGTTTTTGTTTTTTTCTGCTAGTTTCAAAAAATGAGCAAGGGAAAGTTTGGATTTTTAGTATTTTTTAATAGTTGAAAGAGAAAATGAGCAGATAAGGAAGTGGGTCAGTTAATGTGTTAGCCGATGGCATTTACACTTGTCTGACGCACCTGTGAGTGAGGGTCCTCCCTTCAGGACAAGGATTGCTAGTATTGATATTGAGAGTGACAAACATGTGTACTCCTTTTCTTTTTTTTTTTTTTTTTTTAATTATTTGCTCTGTCTCTGTCTCCCTCTTCTTTGTGTGTGTGTGCATGTGAGTGTTCTCTGAAAGCTTTAACTGTCTAGACCTCTTCGGTGTGTCTTTCTCAACTGTTCTTATAGTTTTGTTTTTCATTTTTGTTTTTTTTCCCATAATCACTAACCTTTTCAGAAACTCAACAAGAGTCTCCAGTGGGCCCTTTGCTGTAATTTCCCTTTTGTTGTGTCATAATAGAATGTCATCAGCTCTTTCAACAATGGCCAAGCACAGGTGCCTTGTTCTCCTGCTGGACTGTGATTACTGGATTTGTTAGGAAACACACTGTTCTCCTTTTGATCTTCTCTATTGATGTTCCCATCTTAAGATGTGGTTTTAGGATTAGAGTAATTACTGACCTCTAATTATCTTGGGTTCACAACCTACATTTTTTTTTTTCTGAAATTCTTTAAATTTAAAATAGCAAGCCTTTTGATTATTGCTCAATCCTATTGTCTATATTGAAATAGACATTTGTTTTGTAGTCAATTGACATGTTATATGGAAATCTTCACCTTTTTCTAAGAATATCATAGACCTATAATTCCAGTTACCAGGAAGCTGAGGCAGGAGGATCATAAAAGTACAAGGCCATTCTGGGCTATATAGTAAGTTCAAAACCATCCTGGACAATCCTGTTTCAAAATAAAATTAAAAAAAAAAAAAAAAAAAGGAAAAAGAGAGCCAGGCATATCAGTCAGTATTTGGGTACTTGATTGTGTACATGAAGAGTCTGGGTCCCATCCTTAGCAGTTTAAAGTTTTCTAAGAATCCTTTCAGGAAGAGGAGGCTAGGATGATGACTCAGTGATTCAGATTCTCAGCACCAGCTAGGTTGGAGGCCTGCCTATACTCCTAGCACTCTGGAGGTGGAGATAGGATCTTTGGAGCAAGGTGGCTAGCTAGACAAGCCAAATGTGTAAACTTTGGGTTCAAGTGAAACTCTGCTTCACTATTTAGAGTGGAGTCTGATCAAGAAAGAGACTCAAGTCAATCTCTGATCTCCAAAAGTCCACTATATATGTTCATACACGTGAATATGTGCTTACTGGGCATGACTCCACCACACGCCCAATAAAAATATAAAAGATGACTTCTTTCAGATGTTGGCTTGGACTTGATATGCAATCTTTTATGACCCTAGTAACTTGATAGTATCATGTAACTGACTAATTGATTTAAGTTTAGTTTTTTTTCAATTTACAAAATGAAATATATATGCACATACATAAAAGAATAAATTCTAAAATACTATGCCATTTTGATTTTTTAAAAATTCATATCTAAACTTCAGAGTCCACTAATCAGGGTGCCCCTCTCCCAAAATATTTTTGAAATAAATCACTCATTTCAACCAATCTCATGATTTCTTTCTTTTATTCTTGAAAGTGTTCATGATTATCTCTTCTTTTTGATATGGGAATATTTATGAAGTGAGAGATAAAAGCAGCTATGCAATTTTGATGTCTGAAGAAGACATTGCCCAATGAAGTCCTTACAAAGCCATGGCTTCAAGGCCCTTGCTTAGTGCTGATAGCTTAGCTCTGAATTATCTAGTGGCACAGAGGTGGATGCACTGTCAGTTGATGTCTTTTGAGTTTATGTCTGAGGGCCCACACTGCAGCACAAACTCAGACAAGTGCCCCACAGTGAAGTCAGAGGATGCCGGCTGTCCACTACTACTAGAGCACCAAAGGCAGAGGCTTATGGGTTTGCATAGTTGCTCACAGACAGTATGTTAAAAACACTAAATACTAATGATGAAGGTATGCTGAATAGCTTTGGCACTGTGACAAAGAAAAGCCACAGCAGCAATAGCAAGATGAATCACACCATTGTGTATTTTTTAGTTAATGGGAACAAGAGTCAAAGGGAAGTCTTAAAAGAGGTCCAACAAACTGTGAGCTCTAAAATTCCATCACATTCCAGAATGTAATCCCAGCTTAAATGGAACTCATTTAGATTTGTTTATTTATTTACTTATTTTTAATTAATGAGAGAGAGAGAAGAGAGAGAGAGAGAGAGAGAGAGAGAGAGAGAGAGAGAAGAGAGAGAATGTGAGCATGCCATGGTGCGTGTGTGGAAGTCAGAGTTGGACTTCTTTTAGGAGTCCTGTCTCTCCTTCCACCTTATTTCCAAGGCACTGGTCTCTCCTGCTGTCTCTGTACAGCATACTCCAGGCTAGGTAGCCAGCCAGCTTCCAGCTGGTTCTACTCTCTCTGTCTTCTGTCTCTCTAGGAGTGCTGGGATTACAGATGCATGCCACCATATCCACATCTGGCTTTTTATATGGGTCTCACTTCATCAAAATGATCCAGCAAGGACTTTTACCCTTGAGTCATCTCCCTCACTCTCTTTGGCCTTTTATAAGGATGATCTTTTAGCTCTCAATTTCTAGCTTCTCCATACTCAGATTTCAGTTCTAGGCAGGCCTGAATGACTCAGTGGATAAAGGAGCCCACTGCTAAACCTGAGTTCAATCCCCAGGACCAATATGGTAGAGAGAGAGCGAGAACTGACTCCTGTGGAGTGTCCTCCAACCTCCACATACATTATGGCCTGTGTGACACTCATATCCACGCACAAATAAATATAATAGAAAATATCAAAACAAAACTTCCTCTTCCTTGAAGAAGCCTGTAATCCTAGCATCCAGGTCTAAGGGAGATCGCACCCACACTTCCTTTTACTTTTCCTTTCTCCCACCTCTTTTTGAGGAGGGTATAGAGTCTCATTTAGCTTAGGCTGGCCTCAAACTTACCTTGAACTTCTGATTCTTCTGCCCCTACTTTCTAAGTACTAGGATTAAAGACCTGTGCTATCACAGCTGGTTTTATGTTATATGTGTGTTTAGGGGGCCTCTGGATCAGGCTTCATGGATGATATGCAAAACTCTGCCAACTGGACTCCATTCCAAGCGCCACAAAAATTGCATAGACATATATGTGTACTTAGTTTTCACAGACTCACTGCCTGTGACTTCTTCATTTGTCTTCTGTATTGTCTCCCACTTCATTTAGGTAGAGAGTCAACCAGGGCTTGTCCAAGGCTGTTTCCTAGCATGTGCAACTCTTAATAAATGTTTATTGATTGAAAAAACAAGGGAAAATGATTATCCTGACTACTGCTTCTAGTTTTTCCTTCTGCCTCTTCTACCTTTGTGTTTACCTCATCCTCACAATTAGACTTTTAAGTATAACTTTAATGGCAATGCAGGCCAGTGGAGAAAAAAACCAATTTTCTCTTTTAGTGACACTACTTGCCCCTCTTTTTAGCTCTATGAAACATATTTAAAAGTCTTTCTGCCAATGGGAATGTGACTTTTGGTATGATACCATTTTTCATCATCCATGGGATTGGAATTACACTCTCTAATCTGAAACCACAGCCCACCAATACTCCATTCAGCTCTGTGCAGAGTTACAGGCAATTGGTTCTCAGTTTACCATGGAGATATGCAAAGTCTCAAGTCTTTCTATGCTGTCACATCATGGCAACATCTCTTATGCATCCATTTTGATCTCACACTGGTGGAAACTGAATTTACTATCTCCCTGATTGTGCCTGCTGTGGCTTCAGCCTCTAGGTAAGCTGTACTCTTGTTTACCAGGTAGAAAATAGCTTCTGTGATTTTTTTTCCAGCCTAGATTTTCTTCTATTACTTCATAAATATTGCTGAGAATATGAGTAGTTCCTATATTCTCTATTCTGTAGTATAAATACATTCCTTGGCCAAGGACATCCGTACGTGTTTCAGTTTGGTGATATCACAAAAAAATTCTATGAATATTTATAAAACTTACCACTTTTTGGCTGAAAAGAAGTTTTCATTTCTCTGTCATCAGTATTGAGAATAATTACTGGGTTAGAATGTGGTTTCAGTCTTCGTTTGATAAAAGCTGCTGACTGCTTTAGAGTCACTGTGCAGTGTTGCTTTCCCACTAGTCACTGAGGAGTGACTTGGTTTCTCTGTATCTTTGTCAATAGTTGGCTTCCTAACTTTCCTTTTAGCCATTCTAATGGATGTGTTGTGATGTTTCATGGTGAGTTAATGTGTATTTCTTTTACTGTTAGTGCTACCCATTGTATGTGTTGTTTGGTGTCTGTGTGTCCTTCCTTGTTGGTGAAATGTCTTTCCAGATCTTGGTCCTTTTGTACAAAATCAGAGTTTCTTTTGCTATTGTGTTTGGCAGTTCTTTGTTAGTCTAGGTAGTAAGCCTACATTAGAGATATGGTTTGGAAGTATCTTCTTTCAGTCATTAGCTTGTCTTTCCATGTGCCTACACAACTGCAAGTTTAGAGTCTTAATGAGGTTTAGATGAACAATTCCTTGCTTTATGGATTATATTTTTGATATACAATTTTAGAACAACTTGTCAAGTCCTGGATCTTAAACATTGTTTTCTACT
Source organism: Mastomys natalensis (assembly GCA_021653895.1). NCBI lineage: Eukaryota > Metazoa > Chordata > Mammalia > Rodentia > Muridae > Mastomys > Mastomys natalensis. Next base: position 566,665 of record JAJTUV010000156.1, read on the forward strand.
TTCTCCCCTAAAGGATGTATAGCATTGTATACTTTACATTTAAGTCCACATATACTTTGGAGGTAACCTTTATATAAGGTGTGAGATTTAAGTCAGAATTCATTTTTATATTTTTAGCTAATGGATAGTTACTACTTCTTTTGAAAAGCCCTGTCTGCCTCCATTGATTCATACTATGAATGACCGGATTGGCTACATAGGATGCACCTAGGAGTCAGGATCAAAATGACACAGCAAAATACTAGCAGCTGCAGTAATGGCTAGAACAGAGGTCACGTTGGGCTGATGACTCATGGGTCAGGGGCAAGATCAACAGAGATCCATTGCAGTTCTCTAAAGCACTAGGGGCATGTCTTAGTCCACACAGGCTGCCATAGTAAAGTGCTGCAAGCTGGGAAACGTACAAAACAAAGACCCTTTGCTTACATGGCTGAAAGTCTAGGAAATCCAAGCCCTAACTGCTCCCTTCTTCTTAGTTGGTGCCTTGTTGCTATGTCTTCACATGTTGTTAGGGACAAGCAAGCACTCATAGTCCTCTTTCATAAGGATGCTAGCTTTATTCATGACTCAGTCACCAAATCCTTACCTCTTGATACCACCACACTGGGGATTCTATTTTAGCATGTAGGTTTGGGAGGACAGAAACATTTGAACTGTAGTAATACTTGAAAACAAAATTTTAAAAAATATTATTATAAATTTTCTCAATAAAGTAAAAAGATTTTTGATAAACACCTAACACATTTGTACAGGATCTGTATATGAAATTGCAAAATGCTCATAAAAAAAGCAACAATCTAATTTAAGAGCAGAACAAAGCCCGCTGCCTCCCAACTTAGCATTAACAAGATAGACATTTAATTACCAAAGGAAACCCTGTACTCTCCTTAGACATGTAGCTCCAGAGGTGTAGAGTGGTCTGGGCAGAAGTGAGTATTTGCAGTGTTTAGGTGAACAGCCTCAGGCTTCTCTGGTGATGAACTTGAGTTTTCGTCAGCCCCACTCACTCTGCCAGTCCTGCTGTTTTGCAACAGGGCTTAAAAGTGCTTTAAGTGCTTGTGACCGTGGTAATGAATGAAAATGTCTTTCCAGCACTGAGAGGATTGCATTAGACTGAATAGTCACCTCACTTGTAAAAGCACTATTAGAGTGGGGCAGCTGTAAGTAAGGATAACGATTTGTGTCCACTGCTTATTTACTGAAAATTGTCAATGTATTATTTATTGAGAGCTCTCCAGACAGTGCTTGTCAGAATAAAAATGTCAGCTCTGAGCAAAATGTTATAATACATAATAAAAATGCTAGGTATGCATTTTGGAAGACAACTAATTAGACCCGCTTTTTCTTTAGGAAGGGACAGTAAAGATGTCTAATATCAGAGACTTTCTCCATTTGTATACAGTCTTTTCTTTTTCCCTGCTCTGCTCAGTATTTGTTTAAAAACTTACCATATCTGAGAAATAATTTGACAACTTTCTGTGGTTGCCTATTAGACTCCCCAGATAGAGAGAGTCTTGCTTAAGGAGGAAGGCCTGGCTTGCCACCCCACAGTGAGCAGCCGCCCTCACCGCCATGTTTTGTCTGGAATTAGATGTCACTTCCTCCCTGAGCAGTGCTCTCGGAAAACTGCCTCCAGTGTAAACAAGATAAAATTATTAAGCTTATTCCTCAGCCGTGCTAATTAACCCCAAACAAATTTCACATTAAGGAAACAGAATTCAATCAATGTAAATGTTATTGCTGTGTATTACTGTAAGCAATAATATAGTGGCTAAAATAATTAATTATTTTGATTTTTTTTAAAAAAGAAAGTATTCCTTCTCTATTTTTAAAATGTTGTTGCAAAACATTGTGTGGATTTATTCTACCTTTCTTTGGATCTCCTGGCATAGAATATGAAAGACTCAACTGGCAAAGCAGGAGTAACACAAGATTTCCTTCCAAACAATGCATTTTTTTTCCTTCTTTCACAATTGGATTATAGAAAGGGGAGAGTACGCTTTGGAGAGCTTCAGATTTACTTGGTCTAATGTGTTTTCATTGGCAATACTGAGGCCAGGCGAATTTCCTCGGACCTAGTCCAGTTGACAGCTCTCATGGCGATCTCCTCTCCTTTCCCAGCACACTGTAGTAAAATGCACATGGCAGTGCTGGAAGGGCACTAATGTAATTTATATCTGAGAGGAGAGGAGAGGAGAAAATGCAGTTGTGCTGCATTTCAGGGTTTTCAGAAGCATTTGCCTATGAAGACTCCCTTACCCCTCCCTTTTAAAGAAAAACCTGGGTTCACACAGGAAGTCAAATTATCCTCTTCATGGTAATTTTCTAACATCAAACCCCCAGATTTCAACGTGATTGCTTGGTTGTGCCTTTGAGAACTTGGATAAAATTTGTCATTACCGTTTTCATCATCCTCAAAGGCCTTTCACTACACAAAGTACAGATGCCATATGACATATAACTTATTTCTCATTCAGGAGAATGTGTATCTGACTAATACAGAGTAATTTATCAATTATAAATAGCACATTCTATGGCTAATGGAACATAAATCAAACATCGTCATATTAAGATTATTCTGAAAAATAGTATGTGACTTCACCAATATATACCAACAAGCATTAAATTAAATTTGAAATTTAAAGTAATTTAGCTGAATTATACAATAAGGAATATGTGACCCTATGAATTTAACCCCAGTATTTTCCCTGTAATTTTTATATTGTCAGGCAGTTGCCTCTGTTGTTCCTGCCCATGCCCAGTTACTTCAGTGTCTTATCTGAGAGCGCCACTGAGCACCTTCCCTCCTCCACCAAAGCTGTCCTCACCTCGATGGGTAGTTAATCCTGCAATGAGATCTTAAATGTCTAGCAAGCAGGTTGCTGCTAAATATGCACAGTGATGCCAAAGTGAATAACAAGAACCTAGGTGTTCCAAGAAAAAAGCTGGCATGTGCCACTAACAACCATAAATAAATAAAAGCCAGTCCTCATAGTAGAGATATGAAAAAATTAAACTCTCCAAGTGCTTTAAAATCACACCTGGGCTGACCATTTACTTGACTGTATATTTTGATTTTGAATAATTTGTTTCAGACAGTTGTTTAAATTTTAGTCTATTTCTTTAGTTTCTATTATCAGATAGTTGGTTATAGTTTTTTCATTTCTTTGGACATCTAGTTTTACTTTTCCAAATAGAAAACAACTTTAGTTTTTATTTTTTTACATTCCATAGGTATCTGTTGATGCCCTGCACATTATAAGAAGCTATGTTCAGTAATTAAAAAATGGAGACAATAAAAATTTGTATTGAGCATGTCTTCATTTTAGATGTTTATGTATATAAACATATTTTAGGCTAAAAATGTTTAAATACTATGCATGCTATAGCAGAGAATATATGCTAAATATGATAACCAGCTCTCCCATAGCTTCTGGTAGTCAGAGAACTTATAAAACCTGAAACTGCATGGTTTCTATGATTCTAATATTCCTAGATTTAAAAGTTATACTATAATTCCAAGTGAATAAATGCAATAAAATCTAAAAATAAGGATTCTCATTAGAAGAACCTGTATTAGTGTATTTTTAAATGAGATGCAAAAGCCTGCATCTGGCACTTTATTCCGTTAAGACAGTAATTGACAAACTGCAGTCAGCATGCTTTCATGTGGTTTTCTTCCTCTGCTGAATTCATTTTTTTTTAAAAATGAAAGTTAAAAAGGGAAAAGGGGACTCCAGGATTTTGAAACTCACTGGTCCTGAAGTGATGGGAAAATAGGCAAGGTGTCACAGCTAATTTCTGGCCCTGTTTTATGAGTTCTGCTCTTCCTTATTCCCCCTGTCAGCTCAGGAATCCCCGAGGCTGTGCAAACTGGCTGAACATCACTCAATCCGAGTTTTATATCCCCTTTTAATAATGTTGAGTCTATTCTGTCCAACTTTGATTCAGACAACCTGCTTATCTTGAAAAAGTGATATATTTAATCAGAGGCGCTGTCCTTAGCCTGGCTCCCACTGCGTGTGACTGCAGCCGGGGAGTGGTACAGTGCTCTGTCACTGCTGTTTGAATGGGTAATGTGGAGCCCATCAGCTGAGAAGACAGGAGCTGGAACTGCATGTTAGGACACACGATCAAAAGCCACTCTCCATTTTCTGCCAATCAAACCTCATGTCGCCTTATGGGGCAGACATTAAATAGATTTTTTTTTCCAGCCTTACACTGTGGGCACTTTGCCAGTTTGACATGTGAACTGTTACAAAAGATAGCAGAGTTTTGACTGCTTGCTGACTGCTTAAAAACATTACTGAACACTTGTCAGAATGAAATATTCATAATTCCGTATTATAGTAAGCCAGTGAAATGCTTGTTACTCTTATGGTTACTTTATGGGTGTTGTTCCAGAAGTGGTTGGGGCAGAATAAGGGCAGACAGTTGCTTCTCGGGAGAAAGTAAAGAAGGCAAGGAAGGAGCTGGGCATAAAGCTAACAGTATGACTAACAGCTCAGCTGGGTGATTGTCATTTTGTGGAAATAACATCAGTGAATGAAATATTGTTTTACATTCTTCCCTGGTGTTATAAAAATCATTTACTCCTTTGAAGTCAAAATAGGAGAGGCTGTTAGTAGTTATATTTTGAGCAAAAGCAGCATTCTAAACTTAATTGTGACTGACTCGGGCATCTCCACCTTTCTGTTTATTGAGGCAATAGGCTCATTTGTGAATTCCAAGGCAGTCTCTGGTTTGTTTGTCCCGAGGCTGTTTTCAGCTGCCTCTTTCTTTTTGTTCTGCCCTGAGGATTTCCCCATTATATTGCTGCCTCACCCTGCACCCATATCAACCTAGTAATGGTGACGGCCTAACTGCTAAGCTTTTATAAACAACAACGAATAGTAAGTACTTTTAATTTTAAAAGCGCCTTGGGACTGGCATTTCTGACCATTTCCAAGCTCCCAGATAACCGTCCCAAAGCAGTTAATTCTTGGTGTTTTGATTCTTCCAAACTTGCCTCTTGGTACTTGCTGTCGTCTCTTCTCTAATGATCATTTTAAAAGGAGTTAAACATTTTCACCAAAACATACCATGGCAGTCTAGTGAGCTGCACATAAACAGCTGCTCCTTCAATAAGCCATTCTTTATAATACCCTTATTACCTTCCAGTGTCTCAAATTCTGATTAGTCAACAGAGCTGATTGCTGCACACATTCCATTGCCCGTCTTCTCTGCTCAGCTGCTCATGTCTGAGTAATCACAACACAACTTAGGCATTGTTTCTCCCAAGTTGCTGTTCATATTGTGCCTTGAAAAACTCTGAATTATCCAGGAATACTGCCGTGGTGTGGCTGTGAGTGACTTTCCTTACTTGTATTTAAATTGTCTGCAAAAAGCACTACATAAAAAAATCATGTAACTGTGGAACTCTTAGGTTAGAAAGAATATCTGTAACTTAGAACTGTTCCTGTGATCTGATTATGAAACAGGGTATGTGGCTGTGTTTTTAAAACAAGGCCTTTATAAATGTGTAGTTATAAAATTGTTATGCTACAGCTATTACATCTCAGTCAGCTCTGGAAGAGATAATTGTGTGGAAAATGTCACAGGAAGGGTCCAAAGGACCTCCACTTTTGCTTAAGATGAGATAACTTTAGTCCAGTTACTGCATGCCACCACTGGTGCCCACCAGATAGGGCAGCATGGTGGCGGCTCCAGTTAGGACGAAATAAGTAGGGTGGGAAAAGTGTCTCCACTGAAGCTAGAATTTCAGTGATTCCCCTGTTGTGACCCCCTGGAATTTACTCTCTGTGAGGAGGAAATGCTGACACACTGGAAATGCAACCTCAGCCAAGGCCCTAAATCTGTCATTGTGCTCTGGAGTCTGCTCTGAAAATAGCGGAGCTCTTTTGGTAAATTAAAATCGGTGTGAATGGGAACAGATGTCGCCATGCTTCCCACTGTCTTCAGGGATACCCATTAGAAAAGAGAGGGTCAGTGAGGTTACAGGGTGGAGCACAATGGAGTATGCAAACAGGGTCCACACAGGGAGTACTACTGCCATGTTCGTGAATAGATTTGGACTTATCTGGTGGCTGAGTACGAACTTATCTACATTGCTACACCTAAAGAAAAAGGAAGAGTTGGTGCTTATTTCTGGAAGGCTCTCGGATATTCCCTGTGCTTATATCTTTCTTTAGCAGGCTACATGGCCCCTGGATACCATTAGGTTCTTACTTTCTGGAATTCTCTTGGTATATGCTCCCAAAGTATTTGTTACACTCTAAGGCTATAGTAGATTCTTTGTACTGATATTTGTCAAAAATAATGAAAATGGTTTGTGCTCTAAAACGGTACAATTTATCAAATAGCATGTGTTGCCAATTTAAATAAGTCTCATCGAAGTTTCAGTCTTGATTTGGAAAAATAGCATAGGATGAATTTATTTATAAGAACCGTAATAGTTTCTCTCAATTCCTTTTACATTTTAGATTACCTTATAATTTTCTAAATCTACATGAACAATAATGATCAATTTTGTCAGCATTATTCACACCTTTTATTAATTTAACATAGATGAATAAATGTGAGTGTTGTGAAGAGTTGATTGGGAATAGATTTTAAATCTGACAGTTAGATTACAGGGTACCTAAGAAAAAATGGCTCTTTCACTAGGTACCTAGTAATTTAATTCTTGTTTGAAATTATTATAATTTATTACAGTGTGTGGGTCCTAATGAATGTCTACTATTAAATGAAAAGGAGAAATTGAAATTAAGATTATGAAATTCTTTTAACTCATATCTTTAAATCCTCTTAAACAATTCCGAAGACATTAATAAGCTATGTAGGTTTCTTTCCATATGCTACAGTGACAGATAGAAACATTTTTTCAACATTTAAATATTCTAGGAAATGTTGAGTGCACTACAACTCTACACTTGCAATCTTGGGATTTTATAAAATGGGAAAAGCCATTACAAGAACGCTGAACTTGGCAACTCTATTTAGATCTTTACTTGAACTTGACCCAGACTTTTCTAGCATTTGTGTTTTGTAGAAATAACTATTTCCTACTTTTAAACCTTTAATGTAAGACAATTTGAGTTTTCATGGAGTTATAGACAGCACCACATTAACGTTTAAAAAATACCAAATACTACAGAGGTTCCCCAAAATGTGAATTAGTAAAATGCACACATACAGTGAGGATGAGTGAATGTTGGCCGACATTGAAGGCTACTGTGTCCAGACGTTGGTAGAGCCATCATGGTCTCAAAAATGATCAGATATTTACAAATAATAATTCTTGGAAAAGACTGGCAATATCAGAGGTCATTGTTATATCCTGATATATTGCCAAAATGACTGTTTGAAAATCTCACTGGGTATTTTTCCTTTTGAGATTCAGCCTCAGTTTTCAAACCTGGCTGGTTTGAAGTCTTGTTTAAAACCCTTTTAAGAATCAGAGACTGGCTCTTTGAATTTTAAACTAAGGCTTTAAAACTCCTGAGGTTGTGTTTGCTAATTTGACTTTTTCTTTTCTTTCTACCTTTATTTTTTAAATTGGGGCTGCTGTGACTAGTTTGGTTATAAAGAGGGAAAAATCAGAGCAAGTGAGCTGGACATGGCTTAGCTCACCTTTGTGTTCAGGCATCCACAGTTTTGGAGCAGTGCTGAGCTGTAGGCCTGGCCATTTCTCAGCTTGGGGACTCCTGTGACCAACCCTGAATGTAAGTGAAGTGTAACTTCTCAGGAGTATGACTGCTCGGTTAGGTTTCTGTTTGTTGGGTGGATTCTGCATGGGTTTCTTTTGAAGTCCAAGAGCATGCCTTTGAGCTCCCAAGAACTGCGTTTCCATTCTTCTCCAAGCACAGTTTGCTGTGGACCCCATCACTGCCCACTTAGGTAAGGAAGACAGTGGGCATAGCTAGCTGCTTTTACATGAGAAAGTGATCTGTGGCCTCTAATATTGTGCTTGTTGAGCTTAAGTTAGAGCTGAGATTCTGATAGAAACAGTTATTATCAGGACAAATCATAGGACCCACAGCAGTGCTTAGCTGCTCTTTTAAGAGGAGAGGTTCATATGCTTCATGTTCTAAGTTTCCATAAATAATAAAGCCCTTCCTCATCTATCCGTCATATCCATGTGGTTGCTGTTTTCTTCTGCAGCTAGTACGCTTATGTTCAATGTTGTCTTTCATATACTGTTACAGAAGGCTAAAATCCACTCTGGCAGGGAGGGGGTACAGAACTTGCCGGTGTTAGTTACATGGTGTGGAGAACACGAGGATCCAGCAATGAAAACAGTCTCTTCACATTATTCTTTTGCCAATTGTGATGCC